>JABTTQ020002854.1:600000-944565 GCA_016081115.2 Rehmannia glutinosa
TTTCTTCAGCGGCTTTGTGGACTAGAGCAACCTTGTTCTTCATTTTCTCTATATATTCTGCTTTCTTTTTCTCCAATTGCTCCTACAGAACAAGAATATATAGGGATATGATAATCAAATTTAAAGGGTAGATAAAAAAAGGGATAAATACAAAAAAATACCCCCGAGGTTTGAGCTAATAACAAAAAATCCAGAGGTTTTTGAAAATTACAAAAATCTCCTATGTGGTTTGATTCTGTATAACACTTTGCTCCCCTTAATAAGCATAAACATTTTAAACTTCCCTTTACTTTTGTAAAAACATTACAGTTACCACTTTATATTTAAAGGCAAAATCAAACCTCGGGGAGAGTTTTGTAATTTTAAAACTTCTCTGGGTTTTTTTTGTAATTACCCCAAACATCAGGTTAGTTTTTGTAATTATCCCTAAAAATTTGTGATATTTAAAAGGTTAATGTTGCACTACAAGTCTGTTTACAAGTTCTTGTTAAAAATCTGGGTATGTAAATTTTACGGATAATTACAAAAACTACAAATATTTTAAAAATCTGTTTACAAGTTAGTTACAAAAACATTCACTTATCTTTTAAAATTATAAGTACCCTTCTGAGGTACTACACATACTCCATTCAGATTTGTATTTTCTTTTTGCCAAAGAACCCCATTAGGTGTAATTTGTAAAACAAGAACATTGACTAGTGGGAATTTTGTAATTTTGAAAGATAACTGGGTTTTTTGGTAATTAGACTAAACCTCACGGGTAGTATTTGTAATTAATCCTAATTTTTTATACAAAATGATAACAATATGCCAAGACTTATTTGTTACCTCAATCTTCTTGAGCTCAGCCTCTAAATTGGCCTTCTTGCTGTTCTCCCAAGCTCCAATAGCAGACATTTTCTTCTGGGCCCTGTAATAAAATAATAACAATAAGCTACACCAATATCTTCCTCAAAGCAACCAGAGTCAACAGTTTGTACTTTGTAGGTTTTTTTTACATGCTTTACCTCTAATTAAAATTCAAAATGTAGTACTAATAATTATTTCTTAATCTGAAGCTTAACTCGAGCTAGACTCGATTAAAAAAACAATGATAAAAAATATGTACCAAAAATCAATTTTTTTAGCTCATTGATTTAATTATTAATCAAATTAGGCTTCTGAAACACTATAAATTATTCGGCCCCATTCCAATACTTTAAACCTTAATTACATGAGATGCACAAGGCTAATTCAGTAATTTCACTGAATAACTTATCAAATCAGTGGCTAAAGCCCCTTTCACTTTAACAAATTAAGCATAGATGTTAACATTATTATACAGATGAAAAATGAACTCAAGCCCATGTTCCAACATAAAGTTCTTCACGCTCATAACCAAGGACCTGTTTATTGAGAACTTTCATCTTTAGCTTTAGTAAAAGCATTGTTCTTTCTCTTCATACATTGGTACAGAACAAAATCACTCATGTTTGGTAAATAAATAAATTAATTTAAATGAACATGGCATGCTCAAGAGAAAAGCACTTACTTATTTTCAGCTTTTGACTTCTCGCTTTCTTCCCATGCTTTTATTAAAGACAACCGCTTTTCTGTTGCTACCCGAGCAAGCACAGCATCTAAGAATAATTTCAAGGAATTAGAAGTTTTTTTTTTGGGATTTATTCACTTAAAAACGAGTTATTACAAAAACTACCCTGAGGTTTAGCAAAATTACAGAAAAAAAGACAGTTCTTTAAAATTACAAACACCCCTTAACATTTGTTTTTAGATTACAAAATTGCACCCTCAAAAGGCATAGAGAACTAAGAGAAGAGGTATTTGTTAGGTAAATACAAACTTCAAGAGGTATTTGAAATTTTCAAAGATAACTTGAGATTTTTCATAATTAGAAACCTCAGGGGTAGTTTTTGTAATTATCACAAAAAAAGGCAGTTCCACCAAAATGAAATGAAATACTTGAATACCTCTGTCTATAGAGCCCTCAACTTTCTTCTCCTCAGCTGCTTCTGGTTCTGTAACAGAAGACTTAGTTAAACAGAGAGCCTTAAAATTTAAGGAAAAAGCTGTAATTAAATCAACTAAGAGGCCTAATTAATGAAACTTGAAATTCACCAAGTAATTTTACAGGAAAGAAATATGGGTACAACTTTTTACATCTACAATTCCACATACAAGTAATGAAACAATTTGATACTCTTTAGTGTTTGCTTTCGAATAGAAAAATTTGTCTCAAAATATCAACTTTAGACATAAAAATTCTAACCCAAAATATAAAATAGAAAAATAGAATCATTAGCCAAGAGATTATAATTTCCAATCCTGCAACTGCTTGTCCAAGCTCAAAAACAACAAATAGATTAAAATTAATTCTTTAACACCATGAAAAAATTAGAAACCTTCAAGTCCAGATTACCACCCAAATATTGCAAGAAAATTACTTTTGAAAAAAAGAAAAGAAAAGAAAAACTAAAAAACAGCTCCATCTAACTTAAGTAGGCTGCAGCAAAGATACAAAATTCCCAATTCAAGAAACAATTTTAATTTTTTTTAAAGACAAAACAGAGGAGCACCTTTTTTTACTTTACATAACAAGACCAAAAAAATTACCTGCAAATAATCATCACATGATGATTCTCATGACATATATACATATACTCATACACACAAACTGAATTACCCACCCAATAAATTTAATTTTGCAGAAAAAAAAAAATAAAACATCTCCTTTAACATACAAAACTACAAGCAGTAAGAAAAAGTAAAAAATTACTTTCAACTACGACGATTGCTTTGCTGTCGTCAGTTTTCTCCTCAGCAGGAGGCGGAATGACGGTTTTCTCCTCAGCCACGTCTTTCGGAGCTTCGACCGGCTCCGCCACCGGTGGAGCTTCGACCGGCTTCTCCGCCGGAGGATCCGACGGCGGCGGGGGAGGGGTCTCGGAACAAGCCTCTGGCTCGACTTTTTTGGCTTCCTCCTCCGCCATGACCTCAGAAAACTTAGCTATCTTTGCTGAGTGAGTGCTTTAGCAGAGAGTTTGAAGAAGGAAAGGACGATGTGAAAATAGTGGGAAATTATATAGATTATAGAGAGGTATGGAGATATAATTGAGTGTGTGTTGTGTGTGAGAGAGAAATGAGTATGAGTTGTTGGTTGAAGGAAGGTAAGTGTCGCTTGGGATTGACAGAGAGAAGAAGGGGAGGTGGACGATTGATGCAGATAATGTGTTCGACCTATTATGAGTTGGCACACCACCACCTGGCCCACTCAATTTTTTTATATGAATTTTAGATGTAGAAGAAAAGAAATTGATACATAAGAAATATAATAAATATAGCAATAAAACTAGGGTAACTTTAACTACGATGGCAATTCATAACACGACACGACCAACTCAACACGAACCCGATCTAAAATTATTGAGAAAATTCGAATCCAAACACGAAAAATCCGGCACAAACACGACTAATACGAATCTGACACGATCTTAACGTTTGTCTTAAAACATATGTCTTAAAACATAGTTATCTTATATTTTAGGACAATTGACATAAATGCCCCACATTTTGGAGACAATGTAATCCGTTTACGCTTTTCGATACAATTTTGCCTAAATTTACGCTCCCGTCCCTTTTTTTTTTACACAAATTTAAAATTTCTGAACTTTTTTACGCTTTGTATCAAGATTGTTTCTAACATGTTTCTTTCAATAAATTTTCAGTGAAAAATAAATTTGTCCTCGTTAAATAATTCATTTTATACTCGAAGTCTTATAAAAAAATTAAGAAATATACACTTAAAACAACACATATTAAAAACCAAACAAATTAAAAATATTATAGAAACAACATGAATGAAAAACACAATTCAATTTTTGATCCAATACATGAAAACATAAAAAAAACATGGAAACAACCAGGAAGCAATATAGAAACAAACCAAAAACAATGTAACCATATGAGCAAAAATAGGTAAAAATGGGTAAAAATTGTATTCATAACATTGAAAACTACATGGAAACAACAAAGAAACATCATAACAATATTAAAAATGGTATGGAAACAACCCAAAACAACATAAAAAATATTAAAAATACCACATGAATAAAAAAATCTTAAAAATAGGTAAAAATTGTATTTACGCATTAAACACCACATGGAAACAAGTTATTAGAACAACATTAAAAATATTATAGAACAACACCGAAAAAATAGAAATAATATACAAAATAATACATGAACAAAAAATAGCATAAAAATAGGTATTATTTTGAAACATCGAAACAACAAAGAAATAAATTTATACAACATCAAAACAACATATATAACATATAAAGCAATACATGAACAAAAAAAAGAGCAAAAAAAATAAAAATAATCAAAAAATATGCAGGAGCATAAAAAAAAAAGTAGGAACAAAAGGAAAAAAAATAGGTACAAAAGTGATAGGAGCGAATTTTATGGTATGTTTACCAAAAAGAGAGTATTTATGTAATTTCCCCTATATTTTACTTAATTTTTGATGTATTTCGAACATAACCTCAAATTGACCCAAAGTTGAACACGAACACTAAAGTTAGCATGGCTTAGCCCGAGTCTATCGGGCTTTTGGAAAAAGTTCGGGTTAGGTCGCGAAAATGCATGGTCCAGTGCCCCAGTCCAACTCATGTGTGCATTTTGTACACAAAAACTATCGAGTCGGGCTAAAAGTTGAGCTAACCCTAGCCCAGAGGCAAATCGGGACGAGCCAAATAGGCTCGACCTTTTTTGGGCCTAAAAAAATCATGGCGTAGCCCAGCCCAAAACCTCAGATTGGTCGGACTGCAGTTTGCCAGCTCTAACGAACACGATTCGCTAACCCGAATTGCCACCTTTAGGTTTAACTTCTTATTGTTTGATCAATTCGGTTCATTTTATTCATTTATTTGGGATAATTAAAAAAAAGGAAACTAAGTTTTAGGCTAATGACAAAAAAACCCTAAGATTTTTTAAAATTACAAAAATTCCTTGAGGTTTGATTGATTTCGTCTAACATTTTTCCACTTCATAAGCAATTAGCATTTCAAAACCCCCCATTTTTCTATTGAAACAATACAATTATCCCCTTAAATTATAAGACAAAATTAAATCTCAAAGGTTTTTTGTATTTTTTGAAAATTTCTGGATATTTTTGGTAATTAACCCGAACATTTAGATGTTTATTGTAATCATCCCTTTATTTTAATGTTGATGCTCTATATCATATTTTGTTTTATGATTTACATTAATTATACATCATTCATGTAAATATTTTAGCGAAGAATTTATGCATTTGGCATGCCTTTTGTAATACAACGTATGAGATAAAACATATTGCAGGACAAATTGTTGGAATTTTACAATTAACAAATATAAAATCCATTAATATCCTAGAACATACAGAATAATTTTAGAATAAAATATCATGCTATAATCGTCAAAGATTAATGGAATAATTGAAATACATGTATACATCGCAAGATCTGTATACGAAATATCTCAATTGTGGATCTCCTACGAACACGAGCACAAGCATCTCACGATCACGAACCGATCACGAATGGGGTTTGGTTTTATGGCCTTCCTCAACTAAATCTTCGGATTCCTTATGGGACCTTCATTTTCCATCTTGATGGGGAGAATAGAAAACTATGTGCGATTTAGTATCTTGGGGACCAAAACCATAAAGTTCTTTATATAGGTATCAAATTAGGGTTCCCATAATCCCCTAAGTTGATTCCTATTAGGTATCTACTCTTTGTTTCCATATCAATTTCAGTAGTCTTAGGACTCCACCGGATTTAGATCACTTAATTAGTCCATTAATAATTAAATGATAAATATAATTATAATTAAATATGTTGCCCACATATTAGGAATTAAATAATTCCTAACACAAATATCATATTTCTTATCGATTGCATAGAATGACGAGCATTGCTAAGGAGATATTATGTTTTTTCTTGAGAAAATATTTTTTGGGCTCATATCAATTATAATATTGGGTCAATTAAAAAATTCCATTTTTTTTTTCTTTTCTTCGGGGAAACAACCCCGATCCCTAAAATATTACCCCTATGTAAACTACGAGAAATGCGCAATGATTCTCATGTCCCTAATATATTTAACTACAGCGCACAAGGAGACATCCTCCAGGTGATTGCTCCATGTTGGTTTCCCCTCTATCCAGCCGCAGGTTTCCATCGAGTTACAGCCTCTTACAATACCGTTTGAAGCCCTCAATATTAATTGTTCTATCATTATACTCCGGTTGATCGAACCCTTAACCTCTCCAAAGAAAGTCCAAAGGTCACCATTAATTGTTAAAGGACACATGTGTCTCAAATGTACAAATTCCCAAAGCATGTGTAGTGTAGTAGGGATTGGTGTCGTAGGGGAATTAAAGCCCACAACTTTATATAGATAGCCGTTATGAAAGTAATAGTTTGGAGAGTGTATAATTATTGTGTTTAAATGTGAGAACACCAAAAGTGGTCCTACTATTTCTGCTGGCACTTTTAACTTGCCTACCATTGCCATTTGCCACTCCACGTTGCTTCTATTTTTTTGGCCTTTTATCTGTGAAAGCTGAATTTCACCGTTACTGTGTTTTCTTTCTTTTTTTTTTTTTTTTTTTTTTTTGCAAATTCTATTCTGCAAGTTTGCTATTTTATTATTTATTATTTTTATGTTTCAGGCTAGTGGCTTCATTTGACCCGCCCACCCTGTCCCGTTTGGGGCCCTGCCCCCGTGAGCTGCGACGAGGGGGTCTGGAATACCGCTTCCGTCCCACGGTACCTGCTCCGCCCCACCTATCAAATTATTTATTTTAATATATTTAATATATATTTTGCATGAATATATTTTAATGTAATTTTTATGTATATTATATCTAACATTTATAAATTGATAATGACAAATTTGTAAAGAATATTTTATCAATATATATTTCCTTTTTTTTTGTATTGAATTTTATTTAATTTGGGTCAAGAATGGTGGACCCGCCCACCTGCAACCATCGGGGGGTCGACCGCCCCATCTCATTCTAAGGACAAGACCGGCCTGGGTATTTAGATACATGTCCCGTCCCGCCCATTATCATCCCTAGGGACTAGTTTTGGTCCCTAGAACCTTATGTTAAAGTGGTTGGAGCGTATCTATATGAGAGCGTGAATATTAGGATCATGGTGTAATTTCAGTTTGCTTATTTATTAGGAATAATTATAAAAATTACTCTAAAGTTTTGTTTAATTATCAAAAAGTACAGTTTTCTTTTAAAATTGCAAATATTCCTCGGGTTTTATTTACACCCCTCGCTAGGTACAATTTGTAAATAGAAATATAGATCATTGTGATATTTATATCTTTAAAAATTAACTCAAATCTTTTTTATAATTAAACTAAATTTTATGGACAATTTTCGAATTAATCCTATTAATCATCGAAACATGCCACCGAATGTGAGTTGTTCTCTTTGGGTTTGACAGCGCCTCTCCAGCCTCATTGTAACCATACACTCAATAGTCCACTTCAATATTTTCCAATTATTAAATTTAATAATAATAATAATAATATAAAGGTTAAACAAAAAAGCATTATAAAGTTGAATTTCAATTATGAAAGAGAAAAAAAAAGGGTACAAAAAGCATGCAGCCCAACAGTTGCAAGTTCATTCGACTCCATCTCCCGGACTTGATATTCCTATGCGAAACCAAAAAGAAAAGTGCGTTTGTTAAGACAGTGTGTAAAAGACTGAGATTCGAGGATAGATGGTGTATTGTTGACCCGTTGGGTAAGAGTGGTGGACTTTTAGTCCTTTGGTCCACTAAGATTAAAATCATCAAGACAGTTTGCTCTCAATTTTGTGTTGAAGTGGAATTTAATTGTGAAGATCATGTCGGATCGTTTTGGGCTATTTTTGTTTATGCAAGTACGGATAGAGTGACTCGGAAAGATCAGTGGAAGTATTTAGAGGATGCCAAAAGTAAATGGGGCGATATGTGGATTCTTGGTGGGGATTTCAATGATTTGGTGGGAATGAGGAGAAGAAGGGGGTCGAAAGAGAACTATATACGTTTTGTGGATTTTAACTCATTTATTGAGGAATTGGGAATGGGTGAATTTAAATTCATTGGTCATCCGTTTACTTGGGCGAATAATCGGGAGGGGGAGGGATTTGTCGAGGAAAGAATTGACAGAATTTTTGGTTCCCCCCAATGGATGTTAAGATTCCCTGAAGCCGTTGTGCATCATTGTGAGAAGCAGGCATCTGACCATTGCTTACTTCTTCTTGAAAACTCCCCTGAGAAACAAAAATTCCACAAAAGATTTGCCTTTGACAAAAAGTGGATCTATTGGGAGGGCATTGAGGATGTCATTGAGAATGCATGGAAAAAAGAGATTGTTGGTACTCAACTCTTCCAAGTTCAAAAGAAGATTGTTAATTGTAGAGTGGAACTTATTAATTGGACTAAGATGAAAAGGGTGAACTCTGCCAAAGTCATTGAAAGGTGCAAATCTAGGCTTAATGACCTTAAACAGCAAGGGTATCAGTCTAATTGGAATGAGTGGTCGAATCTTCGAGGTGTTTTGGCTAAGGCTTATTGTGATGAGGAAAGCTATTGGAAGCAAAAGGCTATAATCAATTGGTTGCAAGAGGGAGACAAAAACTCTAGATTTTTCCATGCATGCACAACACAACGAAGGCAGAGAAATTGCATTGAAAAGCTCACAAAAGCCGACGGTGGGATTTGTAACTCTCCTGAAGAATCTGCTTTGGAAATTACAGAGTATTATAAGAATCTGTTTGAAACTTCACACCCAGAGCTGGATGATAGCATTTTGGAAGGTGTTCGCTGTGTTATAACGCCCACAATGAACCAGATCCTTACTAGCCCAGTGGAGAAAACAGAAATCAAAGGAGCTCTCTTTCAACTTCATCCTAATAAAGCCCCGGGCTTAGATGGTATGAATCCTCTTTTTTTTCAACACTTTTGGCACATTATCTCGGATAAAATTTGCTTGGCTGCGAAAGATTTTTTTAGATCTTGTAAAATGCTGAAAAGTGTGAACCATACCTTGATTGCCCTTATCCCAAAAATCAAAAACCCATCTTCCATTGCTCATTTTCGGCCCATCAGCTTGTGTGGGGTCATTTACAAAATCATTTCAAAAATTCTTGTAAATAGACTCAAGCCTATCCTTCATCATTGCATCAGTGAAAATCAATCTGCTTTCATACCTGGTAGGCAAATTATTGACAATGTTGTTGTCACGCATGAATGCATCCATTTTCTTAATGGCCATAGAAAAGGTAAAAAAACATATATGGTATTAAAATTGGATATGTCAAAAGCTTATGATCGTGTTGAATGGAGGTTTCTTACGTCGGTGTTGGAAAAAATGGGTTTTGCCTACAAATTTGTTAGGTGGATTTTTACTTGCATCTCTTCTACATCCTTCTCTTTTAACATCAATGGTGGGAGCTCACGGTTTTGTGCTTCCTACTGAGGTATTAGGCAAGGTGATCCTTTATCCCCTTACCTCTTCATTCTTCTTTCTGAAGTTTTGTCTGGCCTAATTAGACAAGCTCAATGGTGTTCTTTGTTCAATGGTATCAAGATTAGTAGAAATGGCCCGAGTCTCACCCACCTCTTTTTTGCCGATGATTCCATTTTATTTTGTGAGGCCTCTTCTTTTCAAGCGTTGAGTGTTCGTACTATTCTTGATAGATTTTGTAAAGCATCGGGCCAACAAGTTAATTTGGATAAATCTTCCGTGCTTTTTAGCAAAAATACCACTGATAGCCTTAAGAAAGATATTTGTGCTCTCCTTAATAATATCCCTGAACAAATCCACTCTAAATATCTAGGTCTTCCTATGGTTATTGGAAAATCCAAAAGAGAGATCTTTCATTTTGTTGTGGACAATGTTAAAAAAAAAGTGAATAGTTGGAGTAACATCTTTTTATCTACAACTGGTAAGGAAATTCTCTTAAAGTCTGTCATCAATGCAATGCCTAATGATGTGATGTCTTGCTTCCAACTTCCTATCCATATTTGTAAAGAGGTTTGTAAGATTGCCTCTAAATTTTGGTGGGGGACTTTATTAATGGGGGAAGAAAATCTCTTGGGCCAATTGGGAGAAGCTCACTTTTCCTAAAGCTAAGGGGGGTTTGGGATTTCAAGATTTAAACCTGTTTAATGAAGCTCTTTTGGCCAAACAATTGTGGAGACTTCTCACTCAACCTAATCTCCTCATTAGCAAAGTTCTTAAAGCTAAGTATTATCCCAATGGGAATTTTCTTGCTTGTGAACCCAAAAGTGGAGATTCTTGGTTGTGGAAGAGTTGGATTAGAGCAAAAAGACCCCGAATTTAGGGTTGCGATTACAAAGTTGGAGATGGTAAAAATATACGGGTGTGGGACTCTCTTGGATTAATAAAACTCCATCTTTCAAGCCTTCAAAACTCCCCAGGGGTTAATTTGCATTACTGTGGTCCGTGATCTTATTCCGAGAATGGTATTGTTTGGAATAAAAATCTTGTTTCTCATTGTTTTTGTGTGGAAGATGTTGAACTAATCTTTGATTCCAATAAAACCATTGGGTACTAAAGATCGATTTTGGTGGCACGGGATCCTAAAGGCATATTTATCGTGAAATCGCTTACAATCAATTAATCCTCTTGAAGATGAGACAGATGGATGCACGAGAAACAAGCAAGTGGGGTTAATTTTTTGAGCTAACCTGGAAGAAATGTTGGAAATCGAATGTAAAAAACAAGTCAAACACTTCAAGGAAAGCCATCAATCGTGCCTCCCTACCGCTAATTTCTTTGTTAAGAAGAGGTATGAAAATTGATTCTTGTTGCTACATGTGTGGGGAGGAGCAGAGACGATCGAGCATCTATTTTTTCATTGTGCTTAGAGCACAACTTGTTTGGAAATTAGCTCGATCAAATGGGATAATATCCAACAAACTTCTCTCACAATGAAAAAATGGTGGCATGTTTGTGTGTAGTATGAACAATGAGACAACTTCTCGGGACCGTGTGGAACTTAGTGTGTATATTCTATGGTGGCTTTGGAAAACGCGCAATATTTGGATGTTTCAAAAATTTGGTGGAAGGAACAGGACATTGTTGAAGGTCTTTGTGATGGAATGGCAAGAGTTCTCTTCTCTGCTGGTGTTATTCCAAATGGGAACCATAATCACTTTGAGGTTTAGAGAAGGGGAAGGTGCGGGGGCACATTATCAAGACCGTGTACGATGCTTCAAATCGAGATCGGTGGTTGGTGATGGGTTGAAAGTGGTTCGGGTGGGCGTTTATTTTTTGCGATGGTAGTTTAATTCGGGAAGGGCGACTTCAGGGAGTTTGTACAAAATCCGGTGGAAGTCCTTTTGCTTGGAATCCGTCAGGAGCTCTTTGTTGATACCGAATTTGAAGGCTCATTCAAATGACAATACATTTAGATGATAAAGATATCGTTTGCAATCTCAACAATGACGCTCCTTTGATAATGTTGATGCAAAGATAGCTGAAAACATCTATTTGTTAGGATACTTGTTTGAGCATGTTGATTTTTGTGTTTTGGACCATATTAATCTATCCCTGTGTAATAGATTAGCTCTTATGGCGCTTGATAGTGATGTTGATTTGAATTGGGTTGACCAATTCCCCAGTTGGCTTTGAATTAGCCAATTTGGTTCTTAGCCAGTCGGCTACGTTGTAATTCTTAGTTCGTTGAGTTTGATTTATAAAATTTCTATCGTTCGAAAAAAAAAAAACAGTTGCAAGTTCAAATTAGATTCCATAAGATTAATGGACAATTATTGCAAAGTGAATACACCCAAGATTTCTACTAAATTTCTCTTCACACAATGGTGGGTCGTAAAAGAATCGAGTAGAGTCGAGCGTGTTATATTTAAGTTTGTTTGAATTTGGCAAGTTTCAAAAATTATGTTTGAATTTGCTTTGATTTTACAATGAAATCAAGTTTGAATGAGCTTTAATCTAGTCGAATACGAATGAGCTTGAGAAGCTCAATATTTTTACTCATATTTTATTATTTTCACTAATTGAATTGAGCTCAAGTCAAGCCTATATCTTATTGAATAAAATAAGTTCATTGTATTAACAAATCGAGCTCAAATAAATTTCTGCTAGTGATAAATCTCAAGTCGAGTATCATTAACTTAGGTTGGAATGAACCATTTTTGACATATCAAATGAATTTTTTTATTGATATTACACACATTCAATGAATAATTATTTATATATTATTGAAATATAACATTTCACAAAATTGAATCAAATTTAAACATTATATCAGAAAATTATGTTTATAATTTTAAATATAATGGTATGAAATTATTTATAAAGCTCATGGTTTCCTAACATTTATCCAAAAATAAATATCAAATGGTTGATGTGAAAGCTGAAAGATTCTGCGGCTATGGAGACGTGTTGGGTAGGCAATTTGGTTGCTATTGGCCCCATGAATTGGAATATTCATCAATGCCATGGCTGCTTTACCTAAGCATGCAAAGAATTAATCCCCCAACCCCACATTAATCACTCTTATCTTGCTATTGACAAGAAAATTTAAATTCCTTCTACCTATATTTATTGTGCATTTTTTGACACACAATTGAGATTTTATGTTTTATTTACTATTTTATCTTTTATTTTAATGATATCAATTAATAAATATCACATATATATGATAACGTGATATTTACAAGTTCACGCGAGTATATAATAAAACACTAAATGGAATAAATAATCTCAATAATTTCAAGACTAGATTCTCCTTCTGAAACTTTATCTTGCATTGGCATCATAAGAAACATTAATATTTCACATCCATTTTATTATGATATTTATTTTCTTAGTCATGATTTATTTCCTTCTCTAGTCAATCTCAAGTTTAATGTGCAATTAAACTTTGCATTTTTTAGTATTTGACATTTATTCAGGGCTTAGACTTGGCTTGAATCTCATGAAACAATCGCCTTAACCCCCAAAATTTTTTGGAACACCAATACACACACACACACACACATATATATATATATATATATATATATATATATATATATATGGTTTGGATCTGGTGAGTCCACATTACTTATATGAGTATGTGAGACCAAATTTGGAGCATTGATTTATTTTTTAAATGGTATGGATTAATCAATTTTTTTGTCATTTTTAATGGTTAATTTATTGGAGAAAATGACTTTTTTGTAATTCTAAGTTATATCAGTTTTTAGGAAGGAAGTTATATTTGGTAGTGACTTTTCACATTGCTACAATTAAGGGACGGTTTCACATCTGATTCTCTTCCAAATCTTGTCAATCTCCTCACTCAGCAAAACTCCATATTCACAACACTCGTGAGTTTTTCGCAACTATGAGAAGAATATCCATCTCCACAAGTATTTGCTCAAGCAGCCCGTCGTATCCATCAATAGCCGAGACTCTGTTGATTTTCAATCAGGTAAGAAACAAAAAAAAAAAAAAATTGGGTTTAGCGATTTTTTTCTTTTTGGATTTTGATTTCCAAATTTTCATCCCCCTCAAAATTAAAACAAGGATTATGAAGTTCTATCTTTCTCTATTTTCAGTGGTTCAGATTTGAAAGAACAAGATTATCGAGAACAAAAAAACTTAAAAATTCCACATTCCCCCGTCCATGGCTTTCACATATAATTTCCAAAAAAAGCAGAACAAATGCTTATTGATTTTCGTAATACTGCTTATTTATGTTCTTCTAAATGCATAATTAGAATTTATTGTGGTTTTCTTTTTCGATTTTACTGGATTTTTTAGGTATATTGTTGTAGTTATTAGGATGTTGCTAATGTCTTTTATGAATGAATAAGATTTTTAGTTGAAAAAACAAAGTTGGCAGACAGGGGGTAATTATGACTGCCATATTTTTTCTAAATCTGGGGGGATTGCTTATTGAGGGTTTCAACTGCTTATTGTTGTTGATAATTCTGCTTATCTATGGTTTGCAATATACTTATGTATATTTTATATTAAGCTTACAAAACAAAGGGTAATTATTATTGCCATATTTTTTCTAAGTCTGGGGGATTACTTATTGATGTTTTTCAACTGCTTATTGTTGTTGATAATTACGCTTATCTATGATTTGTTTTATGCTTATATATATGTTATATTATCCGTATGATTGGTTATTTTTTATGCTTATAAATGATTGATTGTTAATGAATGCTTTATATATTTGACTAGTGTCCTTTTTTTGGATAGATTTTCTGTTGGTAATGGTAAAAGAGAGTATGAAAAGGAAGGCCGCAATTAGTGAGTTGATTTTGGGACGGGCGAATGAGTTTGCTAAAACGAGTAAGGATCACAACGAAACGTTGTTGTTTCATACTTTTTATCAAATTGTTGAATATTGTAGTATTTTATAGCCATTTTAAAGCTGGTTGGTTTTGATGTACATGCGTAGTCGATATACGAATATTTTTTAGTTAGTGCCGTATTTATTTCATGGTTTTTGGATACTGTAAGCAAAATTCAATTGCTTTGTTAGCAATTTGTTTGGTATAAATATGCTATGTGATAGACGGGTACATAGATATCTTATATTTTTTACTTATTTTTTTCCACGAAAAACTTGATCAAAAAGCACTATATCATCCGTACACAAGCAATTCTTTACACACCAATAAGCAATTAAACATATGGGATTGCAAAAACTAATTTTTGCCCGAATGTTGAATTATTTGCTCGAAAATTATTACAATCTGATCACAAATAAGCAAAGACATAGTACGTCATTAGCAAAGATAAAAATTTTGGTCAAAATTCATTCCTTCTTTTGTAGTCATATTTTCATCACATTCCGGTATCCAGTTCGGAGTTGAATCCTTTCAATCTGTTGCTGCGGCACATGTGCAATCCCACCTGATTCAAATAAAATAAATAATTAAGCAACATTTAGAATATACATAAGCATATATTTATGCACATGTAAGCAAAATTCTAGCCATAACTAAGCAAATCTTTGGGTTAAAAAATTGGGGACATAATCAAAATTTTGAATACGTACAAGCAAGTATTCGTGCATATCTAGCAACATTTTAGTATTACCCAAGCAAATTTCTGGGTTAAAAAAATCATCAACGATTGAATGAATGAGAGTCCATATAAATATAAGTTTTTTATTTTTGCATAACATGATAGTTTTTATCAAACAAATTATTATTAATGTGAGAGTTTAAAACACAGTAAAAATTAAGCAACATTTTGCATACGTGAGAGCAAGTATTTAAGCACATATAAGCAACATTCTGGCCATATCAAGCAACTTTTTTAAAAAAAAAAATGGGAATGACGAATGAATTTCTGCATAACATGACAGTTTCTGCATATTCGCAAGCTTGTGCATAATTACAAGCATGTACATAAGCACAAATAAGCAAAATGTTAATCATTTAGAAGCAAAGTTCTGGGTAAAGAAAAAATTGGAATGATGAATCGATGTTTGGTTTAAAAAACTGCGAATCAAACTTTTAATGGATTCAGTAAAAATGGACAACCTAAACAATCGAAACGCGAGAAAATGGTTACCTTGTTGTTCATGAGTGTTGAAATATTCTTCGTATATGTCATCCATTTTTTGTTTGTTGCTTGTATTCTCAAACTATCGACTTGTATTTTGTGGGAGATGATTTTCTATGCAACAGATTCGGTGGAGAAGGAGAATAGAAGACTGATTCGATTTTGCTTACAAGATTGTGATTGCAACGTTGAATCAAGGATGCCACCAATTGTGGGTAACTCTCCTATTTTCATGGGATTTACTTGATTTATCCAACCCCCTATTTTTTATGTGGACTAATTTGCCCCATTTTGACTTTACCATATATTTTATTAATATTAATTAAAATTAATAATAGCCATTGAAATAGGTAGATCATTGGCCCTCGAATTTGGTTTAATGTACTCACGTAATAGAAGTTATATAACCCCTATATATATATATATATATATATATATGTGTGTGTGTGTGTGTGTGTGTACATATACGTCGTACAAGTGTGAGCCAAATAAAAATAAAATTATAACATCTGAAAACCTACTATAGAATTTTCGTGTAAGATAATTTTATTATCATCGGAAAGTATTCGAATATTAAACCTTGAGTGCACCAATTGTGAAACTCCTCTCAGGTCTCAAAATCTCAAATCTCACACGCTGCCTGTATTTTTGCAGTATTATAACCTATATAAGCGAACTAGTATTCAAGGAAAAGAATGTGCTGTCCTATTCCATCACTTATTGCCAAAAATTTAAGAAAAATAAGCTTTATTTTCACTTTTTTAAAAAAATAAAATTTGATGTGTGCTTGTGTTGCAAATGGTCCTTTTGACAAGGACCACTTGCTGTACTTAGTTGGCAATGTCTTAAACCAGACCCCATAGGCTTTGCTTTACCTTGAGATTTAATTCATCTTAAATTTAACTACATATTGCTTAAACCAATCTCATTTCTCTTGTTAAGCAACACTTAAATTATTCTGATTTGAGTAATTATAGTCTGGAGTGAGCACATAGAAAAGTTGTATGTATATGTGATAGGTCCCCATAAAGGTAAGCAAAAGAGTGTAAATAATATTGTCCATATCTCCATGGACCATAAATGGACAACTCCATCCTTAACTTCATCATGTGGTTCTATTTTATTGATGGACACCCTTGCTCAATCCATTAAACCCAAATCCAGCTAGTTCTTATTTGTTGCCTTTTATTTTCTTTCTTTCTTTCTTTGTTACTATTTTCTAATCGGGGATGACTACAAGTATGTAGGGGTGGCAATTTGAGGCACGATACGATTGATCGACACAAACACGTCACGAAATTATAGGGTTTGTGCTGAGGCTTATCGGGTTCGGGCCGTTATCGAGCTGACACGATAAACACGATAAGTCACAATAATTTTTTAATTATTAATAATTAATTATTTATATGAGTAATTTAATAATAATTGATTATTTTTACTTGACTATTTTTATTAAAAATTTATTCGAATATATGTTTTAGGTATTAAATATAAAGAATGTAAAAAAAATCATAAGTTTTATTTGTTAACGGGCTTAACGGGCCAAACAGGCCTAGCGGACTTACCTAAATAAATTTGACAATTTTTCTTATCGTGCTTATCGTGTCGTGCCGTGTTTTTCGTGCTTTAACGTATCGTGCTCGGTCTTAAATTCCAGGCCCGTTAAGCTTATCGTGTCGTGTTCGTGTTTGGGCTTATCGTCTTTGTCTTGTTATCGTCTTACCGATAACTACCGATATTTAACGATTTGCCAGCCCTACAAGTAGGGATGACAATAGGTCTTGATAACCCGAACCAAACACGCCACATTTTTGGGGTGAGTCTGTGATAAATAAATGGGTCTAAAGTTGGTGACGACTAACAAGTATACATTTTTAGGCCCAGATGGGTCTAGAATCGAGTAACGAGATCGAGAGAATCCATCCTTAACCCAGGACTCTAACTCCATATAATTATTTTTTTGATAGATTGTGTATATTGTTATTCTATATCAGCTATTGGTTTATATAATTTATTCATGTTTATTTCATAATTCATACATTATCAAAAAAATATACAAACATCACATCTGACATAATTTTTTGTATCAATATTATGAGTAATATACAAATTTGGTCGAATATACGAAGTAGGCGTGTCTAATGGGACCCGCAAGACACATGTATGGGTTAGAGTGGATATGGGTCTAATGTGAGACGAGTGGGGATGGATTTCGGTTTTGTGGTCGGGTCAAGGGACCCAACTTGGATCCGACACATTGACATCGGTAGCTACTAGCCGTATGGTCATTCAAAATTTTCGGAAATTGGGTTTTACTTAAATTGGGCTTTTGCATCCTGATTCTTGAGGAAACTAAAATATATTGGGCTTATGACAGAAATACCCACATTTTTTAAGTCAATGTCAGTCTTTTACACTACCCGATGCAATTTTACCTAAATTTACGCTTCCCGGTGCAATGTTTACCTAAATTTACGCTCTCCACTCTTTTTTTACACAACAATACGCTCCAGCAAAAATTCCCGAAAAATTTTACGCTTTGTTTCAACATTGTTTCAAAACATGTTTCTTTTAATAAAATAAGTAAACCATTGTATTTAAACATCGAAAACTTCATTGAAACAACAAAGAAATATCAGAACAACATTAAAAAGGGTATGGAAACAACCCAGAAACAACATAAAAAATATTTAAAACACAACATGAATAAAAAGAGCTTAAAAATAGGTAAAAATTGTATTTACACATTGAATACTACATGAAAACAAAAAAAAATTATTATAACAACATTAAAAATATTATAAAATAACACCAAAACAATAGAAACAATGTACAAAATAATATATGAATAAAAAACATCATAAAAAATAGGTTAAAATTATTTTGAAACATCGAAACAACAAAGAAACTACATAGAAATAATAAAGAAACAAATTTAAACAACCTCGAAACAACTTATATAACATATAAAACAATGCAGGAACAAAAAAAAACGAAAAAAAAAATAAAAATAATCAAAAAATAGCAAGGAGCGTAAAAAAAAAATAGGTATAAAAGTAAAAAAATAGGCACAAGAGTAATATGAGCGTATTGTATGGTAATGGTACAAAAATCAGCGTATTCTGTGTAATTTCTCCAAATATATTTGTCCCTAGCCTTCAGGCTCTTTATTGCGCCCGACCCGTAGGCCAACTCCAACCCAACTTCAAATACCACACTACAACTCCAAATATGCAAAAAAGCATCTCCAACCCAACTCTAAACACTACACCAAATTTGGTGTAGTGAATAGTATTACACCAAATTTGGTGTAACACTATTTATTTACATCAAATTTGGTGTAATACAATATCCCCCATTTGCCCTCCAATTCTCTTCTATTTCGAATTTAAATTCTAATTGTATCCTCATTTTATGTATAATTAATTTATATAATATAGTTCTAATAATTAATTAATATTTTCTATAAATAATAATAATTAACAAACAATGATAAATTAAACTAAAGAGGTGCTAATATTAATTCTAATATTTATTTTTTAATATAATTAATTAATTTAATATTAATTAAATATATGTTATTAGTTAATTACATTAATAGTAATAAACTATAAGTAAATAAATAATTGTATAAATATATAAATTTGCTTACTATAAAATGAAAAAGAAAGAATAAAATATTCATTTGGTGTGAGATTTGGTGTAATGGGTTGGAGATGGTTTTGGCAAAATTACACTAAAACATCAAATTTGGTGTAGTTTTTATACCAAATTTACTGTTATGGGTTGGAGATGGTCTTAGGACTTTAGTGGTAACCATGCCACCGAAGTTACTGATAACTGCCAACAGATTTGATGTGAGCATTTGGGTAGTACAATATTTTCATATTAATATAGATCAATTTAGAAAGGAGGAATTTCATAATAGGATCCAAATTTAAGAAAATCTATCATTTCAAGACCCACAATTTCAACCTTCTCAAATCAAGACCCAATTTGTTTTTCTCAAATTGGGCTCTCCCTCAAATTTTGGGTTCTCACTTCAAGACCCAAAATTTCAACATTCTCAAATCATGATCCAATTTTTATTTTTTTCTCAATCTGGCCCTCCCCTAAATTTGGGCTCTCAGTTTAAGTTTTAAAATTTAACAAAAAGAAAAATATTAATGTTATCTATCACACCGGCCACAAAAATTATTTTTCTTTCTCTTTTTATTTTTTTGCTCATTCCTTTTTTTCCTAATCGATACTTGTTTTAAACTGTAAAATTCAATCATAATTTGGTATATCTTATTTTTTTAGTAACCGGTAAATATTTTACGGCTTTTTTCATCTTGTTAGATACATACGTTTATATTTATAGATCTTGGTTTCTATACGTTAAACAAAATTGATAATAAGTATGGATCAGGTAAAAAAGAATGAGCGAAAAAACGAAAAGATGAAGAAAAATAATTTTTATGGTTGACGTGATAAATTACACTAATATTTCTCTTTTTGTTAAATTCTAAAACTTGAAGGAGAACCCACAATTTGGGGGAGGGCTATGTTTGAGAAAAAAAATAAAATTTGGGTCTTGATTTGAGAAAGTTGAAATTTTGGTTCTTAAAGTGAGAACCCAAAATTTGAGAAAAAAATAAAAATTGAGTTTTTATTTGAGAAGGTTGAAATTTTGGATCTTAAATGATAGATTTTCTTAAATTTGGACCCTATTATGAAATTCACCCATTTAGAAACCTCTAAAATTTGACTAATGTGAAAAACAAAAATTCCTCAAAAACCACGTGGCAAATTTTCTTCTCACTTCCGTAATTCATTTTTAGTTATCAAGAATTATTTATGCACCAAAGATTGTAATTTAATAATCTCAAATTTACTTTTCCAAAATCTAATGTAAAATTATATATTATTTGGTGAAAAATGATATTTAATTATTTAATATATGATTCAGTTATATATTTATTAAATATTAATTGCCCAATAGTCTCCTACACAGATTGACCGTTTAATTTTCCTACATGACCCACATGGCCCATCTCCCAGGTATAAAAAAGCCCTCCTAGTCATTTGTAATTACATTCTCATATTCTGTCAATTCTCCTACGCATTTAATTCAATATTCAATTATTGTCTTAATTATTCTCTCGTTCATCGTGCTGACGTGGGCCTCGGAGGAGCCTTCCTGGGACAACCCCGGGGTCCTCTAACGTTTGCAAATGTGTTCAGGCAAGTTCCCTGTCGACGGACTGTCCAACTTCCGAAGAAGAAGACTTGAAGACTTCCTATGGGGAAGGAGAAGTTCGTCTACACCATTGACTTTGAGTAATCTGCCCTAAAAAGCAGCATCACGTATATTTTCAAAATTAAATTAGTCAAATAGTGGAGAAAACCATGAGTCCAATCAAACAAAAAGCATATAAAACAGTAGCATATACAGTACAGTACTAACTAAATTTGCCTGATTTTCACCTTAGCCAGACTTACTGTACATTTCCAATGAATAAAAATGTGAAACCAAACAAGCATAAAAGTGGAACTGAAAAATCAGACAGATGAAGCAAAAATTATAAGGCAGTCTTAATCTACAGCATACAACAACATTCCTTATGGATACTGTCCACAATAGAAATACAACAGACTTTTGTCTTAAGTTCCATGTGGACTGCAAATAGTAGTAATACAGACAACAAAACATAGCATACCAGTGTAACCCTTACCAAATAATATGGATAATTACGAAAGTTACCCTTGAGATTCAGTCTAATTACAAAATCAGTTATCATATTTATTTCTATTTTACAAATTGCACCCTCAAGAAGGGGGGTGTTTGTAGTTTTGAAAGATAACTGATTTTTTCATAATTAGACCAAACCTCAGGGGTAATTGTTTTAATTATCCCAACAAATGATGTAATTCTGCAAAGCCATCAGAAACATATCACACAGACAACTCTGTTTTAGAAACCAGAATACCGTCGGTATCTGCATAAAGCCATTCACCATCGCATATTCTCGTCCCAGCAATACTTACGGGAACGTGTCTTTCTCCTCCGCCCTTATTCATAGCTCTCACTGGATGCGAAGCGAGAGCTCTCACGCCAATATCACAACCGTTGATTTCATCGACGTCCCTTATACAGCCATTAACAACGATACCGGCCCACCCATTGTTCTGAGCTTGAACTACAGGATTACATCCCAATATCGCGCATCTTAAACTACCACCCCCATCAACAACAAGAACTCTTCCATCACCCTTCTCCTCAAGATACTCACGTACGAAAATGTTATCCTCGAACAGTTTAAGAGTAGCAATTGGTCCCGAGAAGACTTGGCGCTGGCCGATATCCGGAAAACTGGATGGAGCGCACGAAGCTCACCACTCAGGATAAGCTGAGGATATGCGTCACAGACTTCAGCTGTGGTTACCAAGGCCATCCTAGAATAACAACTTTTGGAAAAATAATTAATTTATTTCACATATGAAAACTTTCTTGAAAGAACACAATTATTCACTTCAAATACATGAGAATTGCCAATTGCACCCACATGAACATAGAAAATCTACTTGTTCTTGACATAAACTTCAACGGATATCACATATGAACTAAAATCCACAAACAGGTAACTTTGCCATGCAGCTTCAATCAAACAAGTCAGACTGGACTAATGTTCCATCAAACATGAAGTGACTGCTCGGTAGAGCAATATTTAGCTGCATACCATGCCACGTTACACTAACATTACGGGAGTGTTTGTAAATACTAAAAAAAGTGTTTCTCACATTTTAGTTGGAAAAAGTCGCTTTTTAGTTTTGGCAAATACCAACTTTTGCTTCTGATTCGACTTGATTTAATAAAAATCTAAAAGTTGGGGGCGGGGTGCTTCTAATTTTGAAAGAGTATTTTTGGTATTTTAGCAAATAAGAAGTTTGTTTTTTTACATTTTATCGTTATCCGAAATTGTTCTTTATCTTCTTACATATCCATGTCATTCATATATGGTTGTTTTTATCTCTCTCTCCAAGAGCTAATTTTGAAAGTGCTATATTTCCAAACAAGTTTTTCCCCATCTTTTAGATTCCATTTGCAAACACTATCAAACTCTGATTCCTAACTACATTTGCTTCTACTACAATAAATCACTTCTTAAAAAAGCACAAGTGTTTGCAAACACCCCCTTCACGCCTTTGGATTATTTGGATGGAGGAATCATATTAGAATCGATAGAGTAGTTGAGCAATAAGAATGAATCTTTCATCCTTTTAGATTACGTTTAGTGCACCATTTCATTCAGTAATAGAATTTTACTTACTAGAAGAGGAAAATATCAAAATCTAATGCAAAGCAGCTCCCCTGAATCTAATATAAATGCAGGCACATGACCATGATGGGAAGTTAACACAGATCTCTTAAACTGAAATACCCAAAAATTCGATTATCATCCAGTAAAAAACAAATGTGAGAAAAAGGATGTTATTATCCCTCAAAGAACTTTACAGCCAGAAATTACAGAAAACAATTATCAGATATGGATCTACATTTGCCTAAATTTATTAGCAAGTTCTTTAAAACAAGTTTACTTGTGCAAAACTTCTTTTTCTCATTCATGTACTCATTTCCACTGTTCTAAATATCCCCGCTTGGGCACTAGGCTCCTCTTGTTCGTCAAGGTTTTTCTTCCTATTAGGCTTCGCCTAACTCTGCCCAGCTCCCACTTAACCCCGCCTAGTTTCCGGCCTAGGCCTGTCGCCCGATGAGCGTCTGGCGTTTTTTAGAACATTGCTCATTTCTCAGCTCCAACAATATAAATCCTCACTAGTGAACGTAAACTAGAATATGCATTATCATCAAAATCAAATAATCAGAGTATACATTATTTTTTCGCAAGCCAACATCTTCCACATTCAAAATCGTCCATGCCCAGAGAAAAATGAGATTCTATATTAAAATTCAGCAGGAAAAACAAAGAAATATTATTGCAATTTGAATGTTGAATTAAAACAAAAACGTAAACTAAATAGAGAGATCAGAGATCTTACAATGGCAGGGCGGTGAGCTGATTGCGGGAATTTTCCTTCCAAATTATTTGGGGCAATAAAAAAACTAATGGAAAATTTTAAAACCTTGAGGAGCTGAGCACATACTCTTTATTTGAGGGTTTATATGAATCGAATTAGGGAAAATATAGGCTGCTCGAGAGGCCGAAGGTAATGTCGTGAATCGTGATGGTGGTTTCAACGGTGAAAGTGAGAACTCCATTACTTACTGAAATATTAAAAGTGCCTGTTAAATTCGGCGACTTGCTATTTTAAAATCAGTTAGCTTATCAACATGTTAATTCTTTAATCATCGTCACTATTACAGCTGGGTCCACCGGACTTCTGAAAAATCCACGGAAATGTAGGTCCCAATCCAGTCCAATTTTTTTTTTTGTAAATAAATATTGTCGGGTTAAGCCAAAACTCGAGACAAGCCAGACCCACGGGTCAGGCCAAATAGACCAGAACTTTTTTGGATCTGGAAAATTGTAGTCCAGTCCCAAAACTCGAGCCGCGTTGGTTTTTGTCGGCTCTAATCACATAATCCTCCATGCTCCATTATATGGACGATGCCCCACCCAAGCTGAGCAGGCCTTGCGGTCCTACACATGAAACATATTCAATATGGGAGAGAGTTCAAGCCCACCAACAAAGATTTAATCCATTCTAAAACATATTGGTGATAGGAGGAGTAGTCACTTAAAAAAATCGGGCGGGTCGGGACAGGCCGGTGAAGACCCAGACCTGCCCCGTGCATAGTACGCCCGTGCGGATTGCCCCACCCAACTTTAAATTAAATATTATTTACAAAAGTTGTTATTACCAATTTATAAATGTTAGATATAATATAAGAATACATAAAAAATTATATTATAATATATATCATATATGCAAAATATATATTAAAATATATTTTGAAAATAAAAATTCTATGCAGGGCTGGATGGGGCGGATACCCCTAGGGCAAAAGTGATACCCAAACACGCCTCACCCCGCTATGGGCCATTTTTGACTGTAGGTCCCAAGGGGTGTAAGTGTAAGGTTTAGAAGGGGGGTTGAATAAACCTTACCAAATTTTCGATTTAGGCCTTTTAAATCTACAGAGTTCTACACAATTTGTGTCCTTGATGGGAAATCGAATTAGTCACTCAAGTAGAGTTAATCTCTCAAATGACTCATTTGAATTAGTAGAGTAACTCCATTTTGTTGGCTATAATTTGACTCACCATTTGTGGTTTTGTTGGACGGAAGACTTAACACCCTTAAGTTTGTTTAAGCAAGTTTTTACGACTTGATTTAAGATTTATAGATTATCGATGGATAGCAAATTTATCAGTGAGATATAAGCAATTAAAAGTGCGAGAAATTTAAATCTTTGAAATGTAAATGACATGATAAAGAAAGTTTTTATAGAGGTTCGAAGATGGGGTAATTCTTCTACTCTCTTCTCCAACTCCCTGGAGGAATCCACTAAGTAATGATCGGTTTACAAAGTGGTAGCAGTCCAGATCTGATGTCTTGATCACAACACCGACTTGATCCTTTGGGACTCGATCCGAGACGCCTTGATCACTCACAAGCTTCTCGACGACTCGGCCTTTCTTCACAGGCGTGCGCTTTGCTACTACTACAAAACTCACTTGCTCAAGCACTTTGGATTTGATCACGAAGCCCTCCAAACGCTTAAGACTTGGTTCACCTTTGAACCTTTCTACAATCCTTCTTGGAATGTAGACCCTTTGTTTTCGATAGTTTCCTCTTCAACTGATTGAAGTTCTCTTCCTTCACAAGGTAAGTGTTGGATTGATGTTCTTCGAGATGTAGGCTTGAGGATTGAGAATATTTCAATTTTGATAAGCTTGTAAATCTCACGTGTGTGTCATCCACGCATCATCCTTCTCAATCAAACTCCTCGGCCTTTTATAGTGAACTTTCAAAAATTTGCCGTTGAAGAGATAGGCTCATTTTTGAAAATCACTTTGCGATCGTTGGTTTGCACTTCTTGGAATTGCCATTTCCTCGTATGAAATGTTTTATCACCTTTTGAGTTCGACACGGTGTAGTGCTTCCCATTGGTTCATTTCTTTGCACGCTTCCTCGGGATCGAGCACTCCAAGAAAGGTAGTATGGAGATATTACTTTTTAAGTAAATCTCTTGATTTTCGTGCAACGGTTCTTTTTCGCTTATCTCGACTTGACCGCATTTCCTCGCTTTCCCAGGTGACTTAGAGTCACTTCCAATCATGGATGACTCTTGTCACTTACTTCACTGAGACTTGCTTTCTTCTGCGGAGTTGACTTGATCGATGTTCCACTGTTTGCATCTCACCGCTTCTTCGAGGATTCGAGTTCCGTCGCTTCTTCTTTGTTGTACTCAAATGTCTCACGTGAGAAGTTTTCCTTCAAGCCTTCAGCTTGTCTTCTTGCAAGTTGGAGCGTAGGCGACTTAACTCGGCCTTGGCCACTCTAATTGTTACAATACATTACAAAGCAAGAATTGGGGAGCCAACTTTCTATTCTAAGTTTTACATGGCATTCATCAAAATCTAAACAATAAAATTCCTAACAATTTCCCTTTTTGATGATGCCAAAACTTAAATCATACAAAGATGCAAATAACAAAGATACATACAGATAGTGTATTGACATAGAATGTATGCGCATAATCAATCTTTTTATTGATCATATCATTCTTGTACTTAACACAATTGTTTACAAGGTGTATCGAGTATGTAATTGTCTAAAAAAATTATGGCATTATTACGTAAGACTTACATTGTATGTATTTACATATAAAATACACGAAGGGTTGGACAAAGAACACTTCATCTCCTTCATTGTCTCCTTCTTTCATCTTGATCAAGATCTTCTTTCTCTTCTTCTCTTCTTTCGTCATCATTTGCTTCTTTTTTCTTCTCATATGCCTTCCCGGGCGCCTTCATTCATCTCTCCTTATTCTTTCTCGTCTCTCCCGCCATAGCCGAGTTTGTCTCTTGTTTTCTTCTTCTATCCTTCTTGCATACTCGGCGTTGGTTTTGGCCACTTGCAAGTTCGCCACATGGTCAAGCCCACCCAAGATCCCTCCTTTCTTTTCCCGGATCTACGATTCAATATTCTTGGGCGAGGCCAGTCCAAGCTTCTTCCTCCACCGCCGCTTCTTCCTCTACTCGGGCGATATCTTTGATCTTTGGGGCCTTCTTTCTTTCCGGTGAGTGCCCGGGAGTGACCAGCAGAGCGATCGGTTGTCTCATTGCCCTGTCGCCTTCTTCACATAGTGTGAGACCCTTTTCCCAAGAGATCCCAAGCTTGAGCAAGGACAAATTTGCAAAATAACCTTGATTCGAGCGTTTTGAATTCGTCAATCGATCTTCGCTCGTCCCGACATCCGAAATGGCATACGTGTCTGTCAATTGGAATGCCTCCGTGTTCTTTCAAAATGTTCATCACCCTGGCATCCATTCTTCCTTCCACCTCCTTCATCCCTCGCTTCAATTTCTTTTTCTTCTCGGCCCATAGATACAAAGCAGAGTGTTGGAGTGGCAGAGTCGGGAGGGGAGTTTGTCGCTTATAATGTCATTTGTGTGAGGACCCTGTTGGGGGTTTGTGCAATCATCAAGGTCATATTCTTTGATCCTTCCCCTCAAAGAGATTTTCCTTTCTTGATTTCAAAATTTCCTCACCGATTTTCCTTCTCGCTTGTTCCTTGTCACCGCTTCCTTTCTTTTTTCAACTTTTTTTTTCGCTTTAAGGTATTCCTCTTCCCCTTTTTGGCATCATCAAAGGATAGAGGAACCCTGTGGAACATTTCGCAAGCATGAAGTCGAGTCTTCGATGGTTGAATTTTGCTTCAAGTCTGCTGCGTTGTATCTGCCGCACGAATTGACCGAGTAGCGTTGGATTCTGTTTGAAATCGCTTCATCTCACCATGAGAAGGCTGAATTTTCTTGTCATGTGTTCTTCCAAACGCCGTATATCATTTGCATTTCGCTTCACGCAGCACTTGATCTCGGCGGTGTGAGCTTCGTGCATATGTTCAATGTGTTCCCGCAGCCTTCGTTTTTGCGTCAACATTTTCACTCTCCACACCACAGACTTGTTGAATAATTGTCCAAGTATCTCAATTGTTCCACACGCATTGATTGCTTTGTTGCCACCATTCCCTTATCCCGATTGTGATGCCTCTCAAGTCACCTGTAAGGTTGGCATCTCTGTTGTCCAGCGCATATCCAAGGAGGCTCGATGCCTCTCCATCTTTTCAACTTCAAAGAAAGAGTGCCTTGAACACTTCTCGTACTTGGTGATTCTTCATTGCGGTGATGGCCATACAGTCGAAATTTAAATCAAGTCGGCTGGAACAATGGTGCCTGAGTGAAAAACAGGAGTCGGGTCTGTGGTAGCGTGCTTGCTCATTTTTCGACTCTTCGTGGAGTTCTCGTATCTCCGGTGAGAATGGGAAAGATTCCACAAAGGATTCATCACCGCCATCCGGGATTTGTTCGATGATAAGCGGTGGACGTGAAGTTCTTCACGGGAATAGATCCACTGTAGCTTGAGGAGCGGGAGCAGTGGTCTCGGTTCAGCTGGTTTTGTGGTGCGAGAGCTCGGCTTGCGAGCCTCAGCTGCCTTAAACTTCGTTGGTCTCGGTGATTTCTCCTTTTGAGTAGGCTGGTCCTCGGCCTTATCGAAGCGTCATCGGACGATGATGAGATTTCCATTGGTGGCTCATCATCAAAATTAAAGGTCTGACGAGTAGTCTTGGGATCGACTTGCTCGTGCCTGGAACATCCGCAGCTGAGTCTTTTGGATTTGTCATGGGAGTTGACTCAGCTTCCTCTTCGCCTTCTCGATCCCGAAAGGTGACATCGTGGTTGTCCTGGGAATCATGAAGTGCGCGATCTCCTTCTCGGATGGATCGATGGTTGCAGGAGGATGTTCTCTACTTCACCTGTGTTACCCCGGGAAGTCTCAACCTCCCGTGGGCCTTCATTCCCTTTCGACAAAGTGTCACTGTCTTAGTGGTCTTCTGCATGGCATCCATTGGAGTCTCAACCCCATGGATTGCGCTTTCATCGCCTGAGTGTTAACTCCTGTGGCTGTTCCTTCCTCGTGCCTCGACCGCATCGCAGCCGTCATTAGCCTTCGAGCGTTGGCACCTCATTGAGACAGTCTCAATCGCCCGAGCTTCGTTGATGGCAACTTGCGTTTTCTTCTTGTGTTTGAGTTTTCTTTGCTTCGCCTCCTACATTCCTTGTGGAGTCATCTGCAAAGATCCTCCGACCTTGCCGCAGTGGAGGAGTTTCCCTCACCTGGAGCACCACTGAGTGACTTGGAGTGGGGTCACTCGTCTCCAAACTCCCTGTTGCGATTGATGGTTCAGCCGTTGGGGCGGGTGGTGGCACACCTTCAATAGGGGTTGGCTCGATGGGGTCCCCACTAGCCCGAGTTTCATCGCCATCTACCTTATTGCTTCTTCCGAGTCATTTGGGAAGTGGTAAGAAGAACATCGTGGCTATTTATTCGAACCACTCCCATGGATCGATTTCACTGTGTTCGAGGACTCTCCTGGTCCCTCCATCGGTCTTTGCTCGTGAAGGATTCTTGATTCACGCAATGCTTGCTGCGATCCGCAATTCTTCGCGGGCGTGCAGATTCTCTCTGGTTCTCGTCACTTTCGCAGAGAAGACATCAAGAAGAGGATGGAAGTGTTACGCGGGTCTTAGGAGATAAAGGGAGATACTTGCCTTTTCTCGTGCTTCGCTTCTTGACTTGCTTTTTCTCTCCTTGTCCTTGTAGATCCGCGAGAATATTCATGCAGTTTGTCTTCATCTAGAGTGGGAGCACAGTAGATAATCCAAGGAAATTTAGCGATTCTTCTTCTTCTATGAATTGGCCGTTGGAACTGCTCCTCGACTTGCTCAACTTCCATTTTCTCCACTCACGCAGCACGATTCTCGATGTCCGGGTAAGGTGGAGATAGGATCATTACATCACTATCCGCTTGGGCCTGGTTCTTCTTGAGTTTTTTTGTGTGAGCTGTTGTGTCTTGAGGTTCTTGCTCTCACGATCACCTTCAGAGACTTGGCCGTTCATCAATTACATCCGGAGACTCTACTTCTCCAAGTAGTCTCCAGGTGATTTGTGCTAGCCGAGTAGCCGACTCATTGGTTTCTCCCGCTCGGATTGCTTTACAAGTCTTCTTCGTCTCTTAGTTTGTACCAGGAGGGATTTTCGGTTCTGAGACGGTGTCCTCTCGAGTCTTGGGCGGTGGGGCGTGCTTTGTGTTTGTTTCGAGGAGCCGGCCGTCTAGGTTTGTCGATCTCCTCTTTTGACGATCGAGAAGGAATTTGTGAGTCCTTCTCGACCCTGCTGCAGGGCGGTGACACGGCTGCCTTGGGCGGGTGACTCTGCTGCTGCAGGGTGCATGTTTGGTTTTTTTCTTTGCAGGGGCAAAGAGATTTCGTAGCCGCAGGGCGCTTTCTTCTTGGTTGGAGAGGAAGCAATGTGTCTTCGGGTGGTGATTCCCCCTCACCGGTGTCACTCTCTTGGCGTATGCACGCTCGAGCACCGGAGAGATTAGCTCAACATCCTCTTGTTAACATGGAAAGCTTTCCCATGTCTAAGAGGTACTCCTTTCACCTCCAATAGCCGCCAATCACTAGGCCATATCCAGTGATCCTCCAAATGACCCATCTTCTTTGAAGGACTTGTTTCCCACGTTTTGGCAGAGTCTTTGTAGATAAACTCAGCCCAGTTTATCTTCTTTTCTTCGATTATTGCAGCCATCACAATCAATTTTGCCTTTGACAGGTTGGTCAAAGTCGCCAAATTTGATGTCGATACACTTGGAAACAATGTCCAACAATTTGTGATAATCTTCCTTGTGATCTCTTGTTTGTTGTGTATATTATTTTGTCGAACGTCGGACTTGGCTATTTCTTTCCATGCGTCGCCCAAGTTTACATCGGCCTCTTTGATCTCGATGCTCCTCTGCGGTAGTGAGCAATATTCACCAAATCCTTGGCCGTGATAGTCACCGCTTCCCGTGAACAGATGACTTGATTCCTTCGTCGTGAATCTCGGATTCACGTAGAATTGTGCGACCTCCTCCACATAGGTCATAGGATACTCCAGTGTTAGAAACGGTTTTGATCCCCGCTTTCTAGCTTCTCCGCGATTTTCTTCACCAGGGTGTCGTCGGACCGCTTCACCATTCCGTCGAAATCCACGGTCGAACCGGTGTGGATTTGTTTTCCCAACTTGGTAAAGTCATATGTTGGTGCCATTTTCTCAGAATAATTTCAAGAAAAGTTCGTAAATAGATTTGAAGTTTGATAGGGTTTCGAGAGTGTTTGCCTTTGCTTTTTGAGAGAGAGATTGAACAGTTTTTAGAAGTGTGAGAGAGAAACGGACGAAAAATGGTTTAAATATGGTTTATGAAAGGGCGCAGACGGTTTTGAATTGTGATCGAAATCAACGGCTTGATTTCGTGACGATATTGAGCGATTCATGTCTCGTGATTTAACGCGGCAAAGCATTTATATCCAATCATAGGCTTGGTGTGCGGCTTTATGTCTGTACACATCATCATTATCCGACGTGTCTCTTAAAACATTCCCGCTTAAGTCAAAAACGATGCGTTTTAGTCATTTTGCTCATAAGTTATTCAAATTTTATCTCTTAGCCGATTTAACTCGCTTCTCACATTTCTCTTAGTGACTCAAATTTATCGGTGACTTGGTATAGTGACTTTTCCGATCTGGTGATTTTCGAGCTAGTTTTTGTTTTCACTCTTTTTCACCTTCTTTCCTGTTTCATTTCTTTTCTTTGATTCTTCGTGTCTCGCCTTAGCTCAATTAGCCCCAACTCATGTTTGAGTTCTTCAAATCTTGACTCACATAATGGTTTTGTGAAGATGTCGCCTAGTTGCTTATCGTTGAGATATATTCCAAGATAATGTCCTTCTTTTTCAACATGATCTCTTATGAAATGATATCCGACATCTATATGTTTTGTTCTTGAGTGCAACACAGATTTTGGGTGATTGCAATGGCACTTGTGTTATCACACATGATTGGAATTTCTTTTTCTTCAATTTCATAATCTCTCACCATTTCCTCATCCATAGGACTTGGGCACAACAATTTTGCCAGCCTATGTATTCTCGCGCTCAATTTTGTAGAGGTGGCTATTGAGTTTTGCTTCTTGCTAAACCAGAAATTAGTCTGTTTCAAGCATTTGACATGTGCCTCAAGTACTTTTCTCGGCTCCACTCGCATCCAAAGATAGTCGTAGTCCGAATAGCCAATTAGCTTGAATCCACCTTCCTTGGATACCATAACCCTACTTCTTGGTTTCCTTTTAAGTATCTCAATATTCTCTTAGTGCAGTCATATGGCTCTCTCTTTTGGAGCAGATTGAAATCTTGCACATACACCTACAAAGAAAGGTGATGTCCTGCTATTTGTGAGATAGAGCGATGATCCAATAAGTGCTCAGATCTTGTTTGATCTACAGTGCTTGCCATCTGCGTCCATGTCCATTTTGATCGATGTGTTCATTGGTATTTTTACGTAAGACTTCTCCTCCATACCAAATTTCTTCATTAAATCTCTGGTGTATTTTGTTTGACTTATGAAGGTTCCATCCTTCAATTTTGTTTCACTTGAAGTCCAAGGAAAAATGTCACTCTCCCATCATGCTCATTTCAAATTTACTTTGCATGAGGTTTGAGAATTTTTCACTGACTCTTTGTTAGTGGATCCAAAAATGATGTCATCCACATATATTTGAACAAGCAAGATACTCTTCTTGTCTTGAATTCGAAAAGTGTTCTATCCACTTTTCCTTTAGTGAATCCATTTTCGATTAAGAATTGTGAAAGGGTATCATACCATGCTCGGGTGCCTGTTTCAATCCATACAAGGCTTTCTTGAGTTTGTACACTTTGTCTCCAAGAGTCTTCTCGCTCAAATCCTCGGAGGTTGTTCAACATACACTTCTTCTTCCAATAATCCATTCAGAATGCACTTTTTACATCCATTTGATATACAATGAAATTTTTGTGAGTGCGTAGGCAAGAAACATCCTTATAGCTTCCAATCTTGCTACAGAGCAAATGTTTCATCAAAATCTATTCCTTCTTCTTGGCAATATCCTTTGGCTACCAGTCTTGCTTTGTTTCTTACCACGTAACCTTCCTCGTTCATCTTATTTCGAATACCCATTTGGTTCCAATAACATTTTGATGTATGGGTCTTTGTACTAATTCCCATACTTTATTTCTCTCAAACCGATTGACTCTTCTTGATAGCTTGAATCCAATGTGTGTCATCCAATGCTTGTGACACATCTTTGGGCTCTATTCTGCGAGATGAAGCATGTGAACATTGCTTCTTGTTGAGTTCGATCTTGTCTTGACACCTTCTCTCATGTCTCCAATGACAAGTTCGTGGATGGTCTCTCACCATCTTACGTCAGGTTGAAGTAAGTTAGTCAAGCCAGTCTTTGTCTTGTCTTGCTGTGGGTCACTCTCGTGATCACTCACGGTGCAGATTTTCCACCGCTTTGAGATTCGGCTATCTCATCTTCTTCTCAATTGATAATCCCCGCTTCAGCTTCAAAGATAGGGACTTTCTCGTAAGGTTGGATGTTTCACTTATCGGTGACTCTTCAATGTCTTCTCCATTTATGTTTGGCTCATCGAATACTACATGAATGGATTCTTCAGTAACCATAGTTCTTTTGTTGAGTATTTCAGAGGCTTTGCTTTCGGTGAGTATCTAAGAAGATACCTCATCGCCTTTAGCATCAAAAGCCTTTAGGTTATCTTTGCCATTATTGTGGATGAAGCATTTACATCCAAATATCCCGAAATATGCAACATTTGGTTTTCTTCCATCCCGGATCTCATAGGGAGTCTTTGTTGTTTTATTTATCATACACTGTTTTGGGTGTAGCAGTCGTGTTGATTGCTTCACCAAAACCTTTTTGGTAACCCCTTGGCCTAACATGGTCCTTGCCGCTTCTTTGAGGGTTCTGCTTTTTCTTTCGCAACTCCATTCTGTTTGTGGAGTCCTTGCGGTGATAGTTCATGACCAATACCATTCTCAACACAAGATCGAGTTATTATTCCATTGACAAACTCGGTTCCTCTATCCGATCTTATTTTGATAATGGTTTGACTCTTCTCATTTTGTATCCTCTTCATCATTTGTGGTAGCTTTTGTAGAGTTTCTTTCTTCTTGCACATGAATATTGTCCATGTATATCTTGAGTAGTCATCTACTACCACCAAGGTGTATTTCTTTCCACTTATGCTTGGTTCCACTGGCCAAATAGATCCATATGAAGCGGATGCAATATTCTTGTTGAGGATGGGCAAGTCTTTTCTTGAACGACGACTTGATTTGTTTTCCTTCCGACATGCATCACATATACTCTCCTTCTTGTATATCGAGTCCGGAAGTCCTTCCACAAGATGACTTCTTGCTAGCTTATTAATAATCGTTTTGAAATTGGATGACTCGGCTTTTTTGTGCCCACGGACCCAACTTGATTCAAATTTGCTTTTTGCTAGTAGAGAGAGCAGTCGGGTGTTTGCGGTTGACCAATCCACTACATACATATTTTTTAATGCGCATCCTTGCAAGACAACTTCATTAGATTCAACATTTTTGATTTGGCATATTCCCATGTTGAATCCAACATTGTAGCCCTTGTCGCAGAGTTGGATGATGCTTAGTAAATTGAAGTTTAGTCCTTCAACATATGCAACATCTGTGATTTCTAAACCATTCCTCCGGATGGATCCAATGCCTCTTATTTCACCAGGAGCTTCATTTCCTCCAAATATGACTTTGGCTCCTTTGACTTCCTTGAATTTTGACAGATTTCTCTTATTTCTGTCATATGTCCGGAATGCCGCTATCCATGTACCAGGTTCCTTGGCACTCAATTTTCACTGCTTGAACACCGCAATCAAGGAAATTAAGTTTTAGGTACCCATTCTTGTGCGGGTCCCGAGGGGTTAGAATTATAAGATGATCCAACCAACCTATAGCCAAATGATTTGACTCTAAGAGGTTGCCATCTATCGTGCCATAATCATAATCAATCTGGCAAATTGCTTGGGGAGTCCAGGTTCATACAAATTTGTCTCTTTTGTCCGTATGCCGCAAATGTGTTTTAGCAATTGCCTTTCTTGGGTAATTGTGGTGTCTTTGAGTGTAGTGCCTAGGTGCATATGTGTCTTTGATGAAAGCTCTTATGCTTTTGGAATGGCCTTTGTTGAGTTCTAGGCCTTTGCCATTTGGGCTTGTATTCCATAAGTCAGCCGATAGTTCACATTATTCCGATCGACTTGGCTTGGATAATTTCTACCATTCCCATCATATGTATTTCTTTTATGAGTTTTCGGGGTTTTAGGTAGCTCGCGCTTCTTCTTTACAGAGTATTTTTGTTTGGAGTCTGCTGAGGACTCGGGTGAATCTCTTCTCACTGTCCCTTTCAAAGACTCTCAACTCGGTCGTTTTCCTTTTCCTTTGTAACCAAGGCCGTTCGCTTAGTATTGTGCTTTGGATTGAAAGTGTGTGCATCATTTAGAGTTTTGGATTTTTCGGACTCTTCATGACTTGAAGATCCTTTTTCCAAAATTACTCTTGAGGTTTGACATGGCACAAAGGAATTAAATCCTAAGCCTCTGTCTTGTCTCCACATTCTCTTTGACTCATAATAAGATCATCCAATGATTTAGATGCCTTAGTGAATGAGGCAATAACATTTTGAGGTCATTCTCCCTCTTTTCTATAGCAGCAATTTCTGCTATTAATTTAGCATTTTCACCTTTAAGCTCTTATTCTCATCGCCTATTTGACTTAGAGTACTCGGCTCCTTAGTCACTTTGAGTTTGACTTTTGAGTAAATTTGTTTTCCTCATTCAATAGTGTGTGTGAGGTTTTAATGTGCTCAAAATCTTTCATCATTTTGCCTAATGAATCATAAAGATCGAGTGGGTGATGAAGTGTGTGTGTCACGATCACTATCACTAGTGTCCGAGCTTGTTGAGTTAGATTGTACCTCATCTTCTTGATCTTGTTCTTTGGCGTTAAGCGGATCAAGGCTTCTTCTTCGAGTCACTTGAGTAGTCGGCCACCACCGCTCTCTCGAGTCATTTGTCTCTCTTGACTTTGTCTCTCGAGTCTCTGCAGCCATCATTGCCTTTTTTTCTTCTCTTGTCTTCTTTCTCTCAAGACCCTTCTTTCTTCTTCGTTTCCTTGTTGTTGACTACAGGATATGAGCGATCAATGGCATAGTGACCTGGTTGTCTACAATTCCAACATAGATATTGACCTTTTGCTCACTCTTTCTATTCTTGAGTTGTCAGTCCTTTGATACTCGCTTGTTGATGATCCGTCCTCTTGGTTGGCCTATCATCCCTTGATTTGGAGGAGGTGAGTGTCTTCCGGAGGATTCACCCTTTCCTCTCTTGTAGTTCTTGTTAAAGAACTTGTTAAATCTTTTAACCATTAGAAATTTATTTCTTCGGGTCAATTGCCTCTTTGACCTCGCCTCTCCTTCCATCTTTGACAACTAGAGAAATTGTTTTGGGTACAAATTGTCTCTTCCTGGGTCTTTCCTTCTCGGCTCAAACTCATAGGCTTTGAGGTCCGAGAATAACTCATGGTTGGATGTCTTTGATAGATCCATGGAATGTCTCGGTGCCATGACCTTCATCTCCCATTCATTTTGGAAGACTTTTCAGGATCTTCATACACATTTCTTCTGTGTATATTCCTTTCCAAGTGTAGATAGCTCATTTGTGATTTCGTCAGAATCGAGCATCCAGTTGATCCAGGGTTTTTCCGAGATCATTTTAAAGTTCTCAAATTTTTGTCTGACCACCGAAAGTTTGTTTTCTTTGATTTGCTCACGAGCCTTCACAAATCAATGTCGGTTTGTCCTGATTTCCTTATTTGTTTTGCAAGATTTCACTTTATTGAACATGGCTTTGTCCAAGGTTTTGTAGAGAATATCCTTGGCTACATTGTCAGATTGTATCTTTTTTGTCATCATTTGTCCACTCGGTTCTTGGTTTTTCAACCATGGTAGTCCAGGTCTTTGATCTTCTTCCCCTTCAATTTGCAACTCTTAAATGACAAATTTTGTGTTCACCTTTAATATTTGCAGAGGCCCATCTTCTATCACTATCCACATCTCATCATGTAATCTTTGATAGATGAGCTGCATACGAATTTTCCAATCATCAAATTCTTCAATAGTGAACATAGGAATGCGTGTTAGATTTGCTTCCATGATAATAATTTTTAATGAAGGAAAAGAGTTTTGAAAGTTTAAGTACTAAAGCGGACTTTTGAAAAGTTTGGAGATCTAGTTCAAGAACCCGGATGCGGAGGGTTCAATGAACCAACCGCTCCGATGCCACTTGTAGGTCCCAAGGGGTGTAAGTGTAAGGTTTTGAAGGGGGTTGAATAAACCTTACCAAATTTTCGATTTAGGCCTTTTAAATCTCTGAGTTTCTACGTGTTGTGTCTTGATGGGCCGATCGAATTAGTCACTCAAGAGAGTTAATCTCTCAAGACTCAAATTTGAAACATTGTTAGTAGAGTAACTTTTGTTGGCTATAATTTGACTTCGGTTTGTGGTTTTGTTTGGATTGGAAGACTTAACACCCTTAAGTTTGTTTAAGCAAGTTTTTTACAGCTTGATTTAGTACTTATAGATTATCGGATGGATAGCAAATTTATCGTGAGATATAAGCAATTAAAAGTGCGAGAAATTTAAATCTTTGAAATGTAAATGACACAAATAAAGTTTTTATAGAGGTTCGAAGATGGGGTAATTCTTCTACTCCTATCTTCTCCAACTCCTGGAGGAATCCACTAAGTAATGATCGGTTTACAAAGTGGTAGCGGTCCGGATACAAGTCTTGATCACAACACCGACTTGATCCTTTGGGACTCGATGTCCCCGAGACGCCTTGATCACTCGGTGGCTTCTCGTGCGACTCGGCCTTCTTCACAGGTACCGGTTTGCTACTACTGACTCACTTGCTCAAGCACTTTGGATTTGATCGAAGCCCTCCAAACGCTTAAGACTTGGTTGACCTTGAACCTTTCTACAATCCTTCTTGGAATGTAGACCCCTTGTTTTCGTAGTTTCTCTTCAAGCGATTGAAGTTCTCTTTCCTTCACAAGGTAAGTGTTGGATTGATGTTCTTCGAGATGTAGGCTTGAGGATTGAGAATATTTCAATTTTGATAAGCTTGTAAATCTCACGTGTGTGTCATCCACGCATCATCCTTCTCAATCAAACTCCTCGGCCCTTTTATAGTGAACTTTCAAAAATTTGCCCGTTGAAGAGATAGGCTCATTTTTGAAAATCACTTTGCGATCGTTGGTTTGCACTTCTTGGAATTGCCATTTCTCGTATGAAATGTTTTATCACCTTTCGTAGTTCGACACGGTGTAGTGCTTCCCATTGGTTCATTTCTTTGCACGCTTCGGGGTGAGCACTCCAAGAAAGGTAGTATGGAGATATTACTTTTTAAGTAAATCTCTTGATTTTCGGCAACGGTTCTTTTTGATTATCTCGACTTGATTGCATTTCCTCGCTTTCCCCAGGTGACTTAGAGTCGACTTCCAATCATTGGATGACTCTTACTGTCACCCGACTTGAGACTTGTCTTCTCCTGGAGTTGACTTGATCGATGTTCCACTCACCGCATCTCACCGCTTCTTCAGTCGAGTTCTGTCGCTTTTCTTTGTTGTACTCATTTGTCTCTCACAGAGTTTTCCTTCAAGCCTTGAGTTGTCTTCTTGCAAGTTGGAGCGTAGGCGACTTAACTCGCCTTGGCACTCTAATTGTTACAATACATTACAAAGCAAGAATTGGGGAGCCAACTTTCTATTCTAAGTTTTACATGGCATTCATCAAAATCTAAACAATAAAATTCCTAACATTGACATCCCTACTTTTTGTTGGACCCAACAAGCAATTCAAAATTATTAATTATATTTGTTTTTATATTTTATATATTCATATAATTTAATATCCTCATAAATTTTTTTTTTAATTATTTAATTAATATGCTTTATTAAATTTTATTTTATAATTAATATGCTTTATTAAAGTGATAAAATATTATTAAAATTTTATAAATTTAAAAGGAATAAGTACAATACTTAATTTAGACATTACGAATTATTCAGTAATATGTAACATAAGAATAAAAAATTTGAATATAAAATATTAAAATTAAATTATTGAATATTTAATATTTATGCAATACTGAGGAGAAAAAAAGGATTTTACTTTAAACCATGTTTATAAATATACCGATTTATTCCACATCATCAAAAACTTCCCCCTCACAATGGAATGTGGTTTATTTAAATCGGGTTTTTGCCTTAAAACCTCAATATAAACCGAGCATTGTAGATCCTTTTATATGAGCTGCGACAATGGGTTACGAATTTGTCCTAGTAAGTAACAAATCTTAAAACTAAATGGATAATGTAATGAAAAGAGTAAGCTCTGCTTGGGTATCATGAATGACCTCCAAGTTCGAGATCGAGGAGGAGAACATTTCAAGGCCAAAGAAGCCACATCCTGTAAGTCAACGATGACCGAGCTGAAAACTCAGTGGTAGACCAATATGCGACCTGGCAAGGCAATAATGAGACAACCCAGCAAGAACTATTTGACACATGATAATCATGCTACTCATGCACAACATGAAGATGACAAGTGCCCTACTCACATTGTAGCTAGTGGAAAATGTCTAACTTGTTGTAATGATATAAAAAAAACTCATTATGAGGAAAAAGACAAGACAGAAAATCCATATAAAAAGCATTGTATTAAAAATAACTCTGTCGAGTTAAGAGACCGACCAAAAATCCTGCCCTATTATATAATAAAAAGCACTTTATTCGATATTTTGTGATTTTCCAGCCACTATTTAGGCATTTATTTTCCTTGTTGAGCGAAGTAAGCATCAACAAATTAGTAACATGTTTAAAATTTTTAAATTTCATTGAGTTTGAAGCGAGTAACAAGTGTGGATTCTAAAATACTGATGAATATAGTTAAACTCGTTACTGTCACTGATTTATATCAGTGAGTTACCTTCGGGTCATGGACTTTCGGGTAACTGGGTTCGAGTTCTTAAGTGACCTGAAATAGATGAACACACGTCGGGCTAGCCGGAGGGTGGTCCCGGTTAAGACCCTATGATGCCTAAGTCAGATCGAGTTCATGAGGTACGGGTATACGAAGACATTAAATGTAAAAGTAAGAAGTAAAAGTGATAGAATGAATAGTTACCATCAAGTTACTGTAGCATGGTATTTATAGATATTCCTAACACATGTGGTTGCGCCAAGTGTCATCATCTGGAGGGTAGAGTTGTACTAGGTTTTCAGGGAGATCAATGGTCCACATTTTCCGGTTAGGTCCAATCCCCCATTACGGGTACTAATGATTCGAGAGTGGTTGAAGAATTGAGCAATTGGAATCCGACGAGAATCAATGCTCAGATTACCTCATTTTGCGGCAAAATTCGCTGCAAAGTTTAAACATTTGTGGCGAAATTTGCTGCAAAGTTTCAACATTTGCAGCAAAGCAAGTTGTTTGGTCGCTAAAATTGTACTTTTTAAAAATAGAAAAAGTTAATAATTTGCGACGAAAGTATAAAATTGGCCGCTAGGTCAGATTCGGGGCTCTGACCCAATTTCGAGAACTCACTGTGTAAAGGTCTTAAGACCTCACTGCCTTATCATTATTCCCCCGGTTCACGAGGTTGTGGAGAGCTCGGGATCATTTGGATGAGCTCAAGGTAGGTGAAAAGCTCGTGAACCTTGGTCCTTGACTGTTGGGGCCCAAATTCTTCGAGTTCGAGGTCATGCGACAGCTCGAATCCTCGAGCTTGAACCCGCGTACTAAACCTTTCTTGCCTCGTGTATTTTATCATTATACACATTTTTTTCAATATATATATTTTACTTTTATTTATTTTATTTATTTTATTATTTTTTTTTAATTGGGAGACGAAAAATTGTGACCCCTTAGGGTCTCCATCCTCATCGTTTTTGCCGCCTGTCTTATCATTAATGACCGTTGATTTTTTTCCCCTATATATAGGGTTGGATGGTGAAAAAATAAAATCACTTTCACCCTCATTTAGTAAAAATCAGGATTATTCAAGACCTCTTCCAAAGCAATTGTAGATCTCCTTTTTGGTCGCTGCCCGATCGACCTCAAGACCCGCCGACCTCTTGCCCCGCTTTAGTAAGATCTTCGCATAGTCTCCAATTCTTCAGGTAGCTCTTGCATTCTTCTCAACTTTGCCTTTTTCTTTATTCTTTTTCTTAGCGAATAAATGGACTCTAGAACCACTTCGATCCATTCCCGTAGCAACCTAATAAACATGGCTTTTTCGAGCTCATTCGGTTCCGATTCCCAATCAAGTTCGAGTTCCTCGAGTGGCGATGTAACTGGCCCGTATCGCCCAGGTCGCGATGTAGGTAGACCTGACCCCATAACCTCGATCCCCCTATCCACCGGTCTGACCCGTAGGACTAGCGACGCTCCCACCGATTCTGAGCAGGTATCATCCGATCCCCCTATGCGAGACTCATGGGAGATCATTAGGTCCACGGTACGGCATGATGAGGCTTCTCACATTAGACACCATTATTTTATTCCTCCCGAGTATGAGATTACTATTCCCGATCGTGAGGACCGAATGCATAATCCTCCCCCCAACTGTTTCACCTTGCATCTTGCCTACTTGGGTGCGAGGTTACGCTTCTCCTTGAACTCGACCTTGGAGGAAACTTTAATTCTATTGGGTGTTTGCCTTACTCAATTTGCTCCTAATGCCATAAGGCACACAATTGGTTTTATTATTTTGTTGAAGTACTTCAAGATCGAATCCTCCATGGCCCGTTTTTGGTCTTTGTACTCGATTACCACCTCCGCGAGGACCAACGATCGCAACTTCTTTTACGTGACCCCTAGAGATAATTGTAAGTTTCTTACCACTTTTCCCTCTTCCTCGGGAGATTGGCGCAAAAAATTTATTTTTACTAAAGCCCCTCGCGACCGCCCTTGGAAGATCCCAAGTAGGTGGTGGTTTTCCAAGCCCCATGTCCTCACCACTTCTTTAGGAGAGTGTATTGGGATGATGATTTTGTCTCCGAGAAACTTACTACCCATTACTATGATATTCGGGAGCTTATCAAGGAAGAGGTCTTGTCCTTGGCGGGTCTAAGCTTGCTGTCGTCCCGAGAACCCTTACAATTGGTAATCTATAATTTGCGTCCTCATTATATATATATATATATTATTAAAAGACAATGTAATATTTACTAATTCGTGCTTTCGTCCCTTTTGCAGGTATTGATGTGAGATCATCTCTGGTAACCAAGATGATAAAGGTGTGGAAGGAGAAGCTTATCGTTGCTACCAAGGCTTTGGGACTTACATTCCCGCTTCTCCCTCCATTTAGACGGTGCCACAATCTAGTGACCCGATCTCGAATCCTCCCCAGGCGATCCCCTCTGGTGAGCCACAAGGGTCCGAGCTTCCTTCTGAGATCAGGCCGGCTGCTCATAGCTCAAGCCACTTAGCTCTTGAAAGTGCTCCATCCACTCTCGCTATTGAGGCTGGGGTTTCACCCGATCCTAAAGGGAAAAGTAAAAGCAAGTTGAAAAAACATAAGAGCCGAAGCCAAAGTGGAAGCAAGAGCAAGGGGTCGGGGCTAGGGATAGCAATGGGGCGGGTCAAAACCCGCCCCCACATTGAACCCACCCCGAACCCGATCCAACAGGTCCCGAGGCGGGTTACAAACCCATTTGACCAAAACTCGCGGGGTCCGGAGTGAGTAACGGGTCCTCAAGGACCCGTCCCGGGACCCGCCCCGTATATAAACTTAATTTAAATTTTATTTATATTTTATTAGTTCTAGATTTTAGCACGCCTCACATGGATGTGCAAGTGCAACTGAGACACTTAAACTAATTTTGTTGCATGATAATTTGTAAAAGTTGACTGATCAGTGATCACTAATATTGATGTTGGGTGTTTTTGTTGGGTTCAAGAGTTTTGACCAAATATGTATTTCAGTTCATGAATTTTATCTGTTGCACAACTTGTATGTGCACTAAGTTGAAAACTTGAAATGTTATTTACAATGCTATTTTTCTGCACTCATTTAATATTATTAATTTCTAGGTAGTCAATTTAATTGACTCAATCCTTCTTATTTTGATATTATAAAATTATAAAAGTGAGTGGAAATTGTCACTAACAGAAGCAAAATAAATTTTTCGAAACAATGAAATAGTAATTTGATCCTGGCGGGTTGAATCGGCCGGGTCGTAGGTCCAATACAAGGCGGGGCAGTTCCCGGGTCCAGTGTTTCTTTCGCGGGGTGGGTCTCGGGTTTGGCCAAACCCTTATTAAACCTGCCCCATTGCCATCCCTAGTCGGAGGTAGCAATCAGAAGAAAAAGGCTCGTGTCGAGAAGGAAAAGTCTAGTGAAGAAGAGATCGCGATCGCCCTTACCCAAATAGCCGATCGCCAAAAACAATTATCTGAGGCTCGTGAGTAGTTCTAGGTCGAGGGTTCTCAAGTTCCAAGGGAATTTTCTGGAACTCGCATTATCCCCCATTGGAATATTTCACTTGGGAGCTAGATCATGAAGACTTGAGCAGGTGAGGATACGTAAAGCTCTTCCAGGGCTGCATTTTGCCTTTGGATCAGGTTGTCTTAGGGTCTATGATAGACACTAAGTTAGAGGAGATCGCGGCTCATGATCTCATGAGGGTAATTCGATAATTTCTTAATCGTTCTTTTTATACGCTTGCAATAATTTTTTTGCCTTAGGGCATTTTAACTATCCACTTGTCTTTGTTTTGCTTCCTTAGGCTGCCAACGTAGCTCACAATCTAATGCTCCGCAGCCACCATTGGCGGATCTGTTGCATGGAAGCTGAGGCTCAAGTGAAGCGTCTTGAGTAAGATAAGACAACTATTAAGGCGAAGACCAAATTCGAGTATGAAGCTCGTATTAAATTGGTAGAGTCCAAGTTGTTTGAGCTCGAGACTCGAGCCATGAACTCTGAGGTTACACTAAAGATTGCCCAGGATGAGGTCTCACGCTTGACCCGTGAGGGCCAGGAAAACTTTAGTGCTAGTCGGAGGCTGGGAAGCAAGAGGTCCTCAACTCTCCCGAGTACGCGAATTAACTCAAGGAAGCTCAACTAAGGGGGGCAAAAGACTTCAAAAATTCCACCATTTTCAATCAGCTAGTGGTTGAGAAAGCTGCTGAGTTCGAGGTAATGGGTTTCTTTAAGTGTCAATCTCAGTTGCAGAAATTTGGGGGTTTTAAGGTTGACTTCGACCCTAGCAAATTGGACCCATAGCTCGATGGCAATGGTGAGAAAGTTTCCTTTGAGAGAGATGAAGAGGAAGATCTTGAAGGTATCATGAGTTTGAGTTCTGGCTTCAAGATCTGGACCCCGCAGCTGAATAAGTGCTTTCTTAGGAGGAACAAGTGGCCGAGGTCGACGAGGGTGATGACATGCTTGACGTTTCCTTCCTCTTGGGGCCTACCTTGTCAGCTACCAGACTTGTCTTTTTTTTACCCTTATTTTGGCACATTTTTTGGAGATAGGGCTCTTTTGTAAGGGGCGTGGACTCCAACTCTGGTTATTTAGAATGATAAATTCTCGAACAATTTGTACTTAAATTTTTGCTTCCATTTATTTGCTTAGATGAGTCATGTTTTATGATTTGCTTCTTTTATGCGCATTACTCTATTATTTTGCTTGTCTCTGTGAATGCTTGGAGCATTTGCTGCCTCTAAGATTTTCTCAGGTTGGTGAGGTCTCTAGGTCCCTCGACCTTGCGATCTCGTAGGTGCCTCGAGGTTTTTTTTTAGCGCCTCGCTCGAGCCCTCCTTCTCCATTTCACGAGTTCTTGAGGTCTTATTTGCGAGCCAAAGGGTCACTTGGGTCTAGAGGTGTGCACGGTATGGGACGGTTCGGAGATTTTCAAATCTCCGAACCATCCCGAAGTTCAGAGATTCTGAAAATAAATCTCCAGAACCGAACCACAGAAAAAAATCTCTATCCCAAACCGTACTGAAAGTTCGGGACCGTTCGGGATGGAGATTCAGTTCTAATGGGATGGGACGGTATGGTTCGGTTCGGGACAGAGATTCAGAGATTAGCCATAAATAAAACATACAAATTTGGAAAAAAAAAAGAAAAAAAAATCAATATAAAAATCAGCAAACGGATATACTTATAGAGTTCTAATCTCTTTTTAGCGTGGTCTCAAAATAAAAACTAAAACTATTATAGGTAACACATTCCAAAATTCTAAACTTAATAACCTCTATATAGTAATAGTCTATTATTTGAGCAATTGTCCTTCTATTGACATCGAACATATATAATTAACTAATATTTAATTTTTATAAATTAACATGAAATAAAAACTTGTATAAATTTATAATCTCAATGTCTCATTTTTAACAACTTAACATAATCAATAAAATTATATTTATAATTTATGTGGTGTGGTAAAAAAAAATTAAAATATGATCTTTTTTATATTGTTATAATATGGTACTATTACATGTTTCTCTTTTAAGTGCAATTTACTAATCATTTAACTAATTTTAATTTCAAATGATCCACTCTATTATTAATATCAAAGTTTTTTAAAATTCATAATAGTTGCAGTATTATGGTTTTTTCAGAAATATACTTTATATTCAATTTAATTTCAAATAGATTGTAGTTAATTCAATATCAAAATAAAAACAACATAGAAATAATGTATATGTATTTATATAAAATATTTAAAATCGGTTCTAGCTTCGGGTCCTCGGTTCGAAGCGGTTATGTACGATTCGATACGGTTCTTGGTACAGGTATTTGAAAAATCTCCAGAACCGTACCATAAATATTTTCGGTACGGTACAGTTCGGGAAAAGTCAATGGATATTTTCGGTTCAGAGATCTTTCAGTCCGGATATCGGTTCGGTTTCGGTAATCTCCAAGTCCCGTGCACAGCTCTACTTGGGTCCCTTTTTATTTTACGCAATTTTTGAGATCTTTTTTGAGAGTTGAGGGTCACTTGAGATCTTGAGATCCCTTTTAGGAGCTGAGGGGTCACTTGGGACCCTTCTTTAATTTTTCACAAGTTTTTGAGATCTTAAGGTCACACTTGTGAGTTAAAGGGTCTCTTGGGACCTTGAGATCTTTCTTAAAAGCTAAGAGGTCACTTGGGACCCTTCTTTAATTTTACACAAGTTTTCAAGATCTTAAGGTCTCACCTGTGAGTAGGGCTGTAAACGAACAGAGCTTGCGATAAACAGCTCGTGAATGAGCTCGGTTAGTGTTCGTTTATGTTCGTTTATTAAGCTTAATGAACATAAACGAACAAGAAAATTTGTTCGTTTATGTTCATAAACTGTTCACGAACATGTTCATTCAGTGTTCGTTTGATGTTCGTTTATTGTTCATTTTTGAAATTACTAATTATACATTTACTTCTTAATATTCATTACTTTATTATGAAAAATAAGCTTATTTTAGTTTAATATTACAAGCTATTTACATTTGCAATCATCATAATGTTCATTTACTTTGAGTTGAGTGTTCATGAACAAGGTTTATTTAACTTTTTTATACACATGTTCATATAGTTGTTCATGAACAATTAATGAACATGTTCGTGAGCTCATTTCCATTATAGCTTTTATCTTCTCCGGGTTCGCTTCGATCCCCCTCTCATGCACCATGAAGCCCAAACGTTTTCCACCTCGCACTCCGAATGTGCACTTCGCCGGATTCAATTTCATACCATAGGCTTGCATTATTCTGAATGCCTCCCTCAAATGCTCGAGGTGATACTCTTCCTTTACACTTTTCACCAACATGTCATCAACATACACCTACATTGATTTGCCAATTTTCTCTCTAAACATGAGGTTGACTAACCTCTGATAAGTAGTTCCCACGTTCTTTAGCCCAAAAGGCATTACCATGTAACAATAAACTCCATTCTCCGTCACAAACGAGGTCTTATCTCTGTCTTCCTCCGCCATAAAAATTTGGTGATATCCTTGGTAAGCATCCATCATGCTAAGCAAGGCACATCCTTCCATGGAATCTACCAAAAGGTCGATGCGAGGTAGGGGGTAAGGATCATTGGGACATGCTTTATTCAGATCTGTGAAATCTGTGCACGTCCTCCATTTATTATTAGCCTTGGGCACTACAACTACATTTGACAACCATTCTGTGAACTGAATCTCTACAACATACCCTACTTCCAATAGTTTGTTCACCTCGTTTTCTATAATTTTGTTTCTTTTACTTCCAAAGTTTCGCTTTTTTTGTGTTACTGGCCTCGCTAAAGGGTCCACATTCAGTCGGTGAACCATCACTTCGGGGTTTATGCCTTGGAAATCAGAAGGTTTCCAGGCAAGATATCCACGTTCTCCTTTAGAAATTGAATCATCATCACTTCTAGCTTCGAGTCCATTTGGGACCCTATTTTAGTGAACTTATCTGGGTCGCCTAGCTCGAGCTCAATCACTTTGTATTGCTCCGCTGGCTCGACCCTATACTCCGCCATTGTCCTAGCTTTTTTAACCTTCTCATTTTCTTTTTTACTCAGCCCAACTTCTTCCTCACGCGTTATTTGCCTTATGGTTCTCACATCTCGCCCATCCTTCTTCTTTTTTAGGGAAACGTTATAGAATTCTCTAGCCGTCTTCTGATCACCTCGTACCTCGCCTATCCCTCATGCTGTAGGGAACTTTATCTTTAAGTGGTAGGTGGATACCACGGCTTGGAACTTCATCTCTAGCCGTCCCATGATCACATTATAAGCAAATGGGGAGTCTACCATCAGATACTTGATCATGATTGTCTTTCGGCATGGCGCTTCGCCTAGCGAGGTGGGGAGATCAATGGATGCGTCAACTGGATGCAAGGCAGTGACATCCAATTCCATCTTCCTCAACACATGCATAAATAATATGTTCGCTGAGCTCCCATTGTCCACCAAGACTTTTTGTATGGCGAAGTTGGCGATGTCCATCGTGATCACCATCGGGTCGTTCTGACCTGCCTCGACCCCGCGAGGTCACGACCATCAAACGTAATAGGGCTAGAGTTTTGGACACTCATGACCTTCAACTTCCTCTTAGGGTCGTGGGTGAGGTTACACGCATGCTTCCTTCTCGCACTCTGCGAGTCACCTCCACTAGGACCTCTTGCTATCATGTGTATAACTCCTCTACGAGGCAAGTTATCTCCTTCATGGTTTTGCCTAGGCCTAGAACGTTCCCTTGGACGCTCTTGCCTATGTCCGGCCTCATGGCGACCTCTCGATCGGCTTTGCGACTTGCGAGCTGGTGATCTGTGCCTAGGGTCCCGATTAGGTCCTCCACCTCGTTCTTCTTTCAAAACAAAATTTTGTAGGTAACCTTGTTGAATGAGCCTTTCAATTTCGTCTTGCAATTGGATACAGTCCTCGGTATCGTGACAATGGTCCTTGTGAAAGTGACAATATTTGTCCATATTCTTTCGACCCGAGGTTGTCTTCATCTCTTTTGGCCACCTCAACATATCAGTTCGCTCTATGGCCATTAGGGCGTGACTTCGGGACGCATTCAACAAAGTGTACCTATTGTATCTCACTGTCCTAGGGCGATCTTGATCTGGACCTCGGTCTAGGCCTCTCTCGGCCCTAAACCGAAGCCTCTCTCTAAGATCCCTCCCTTCCCGTGTGTAGGTCCCAAGGGTGTGAGTAAGGTTTAGAAGGGGGCGGGTTGAATAAATCTTACCAACTTTTTGGTTTTAGTCCTTTTAATATAATACAGAGTTAAATACACAGCTAAGTCCCTGAGAGACAGCTAGGTTAGTTAACCAGCAGAGTTAGCCACTCAACAGACTCGATTGAGCTGTTGATAGAATAACTCAACTGTTTAGTCTAAACCTTAACTTGGTTGTGATGAGATTTTCAGCGGAAGACTTAACACCCTTAAATTTGGTTTAAGTTTGTTTTAACACTTGGTTTTAGCACTTTATTAATTATCAGTTGGATAGCAAATTATCAGCAAACATAAAATAATATGCAGAAATTAAATGCTGAAATGTAAATGACGCAATAATTTTTATAGAGGTTCGAAGATTGGGTAATTCTTCTACTCCTCTCTTCTCCAACTCCTGGAGGAATCCACTAAGTATTGATCAGAGTAAAAAGTGGTTATCGGTCGGATCTGATACAAGTCTTGATCACACGTTGACTTGATCCTTTGGGACTCGATCCGGAGATGCTTGGTGACACACCGCTTCTCGTCCAGGACTTTTCTTCTTCCGGGTATTTGTCTTGCTTCTTGACTCACTTTCTCAAACTTCTTGGATTTGATCACGAAGTCCTCCAATAACTTGAGACAAGCTGTTTCGACCTTGAACCTTTCTACAATCCTCCTTGGAATGTAGACCCCTTTTGATTCTTCAAAAGTTTCCTCTTCAACAGATTTGAAGTTGTCTTTCCTTCACAACTTGGTGTTGGATCGATTTCCTTCGAAATTTAGGCTTGAGGATTTGCTTTAATAACTTGAGAATATTTTGCGGGTTTACAAGACAAATAATTTCTTGATAGTTCGTGGGTTCGAGGTATTCAAGGTTAACCTTTTCTCAAAGTGATTCTCAAAGATTTTATAGTGAACTTTCAAAAATGCGCGTTGAAGAGATAGGATGATTTTCAAAAGTCATTTATGTTCGTTGGCTTGTCTTGTTGCAGTCCTTGATATTGACATTTTTCGTATTAAATGAGCATTCAACTTTTCGTAGATCGACCAAGGTGCGATCTTCCTTTGGTTTATTCCTTTTGCACTCTTTCGGGATCGAGCACTTTAAGACATGGCAAAGCATGAAAGTATTACTTGTTTAGGTAATATTCTTGACTTCGTGCAACCAATTCTTTTGTTAACTCCTCTTTGTTGCGCTTTTTCCCAGGTGACTTGATGCCGCTCAAATGATTGAAAGACTCATGTGTCACTTCAACTTGACTTGGCTTGAGTTGACTTGACTGACACTTCACACAGTTGTATCTTAGCTGATACTCCTTCAGTCGAGTTCTTGACTTCTCCTTCTTGCCATACTCAGTTGTTTCACAGTGGAGTCTTCATTTTAGTCTTCAGTTGACTTCTTATATATCCAGCATAGCTGACTTGACTCAGCTCGGCCTTATCTATTACAATGCAAATTATAAGGAAAAATGGGTGCCAACTTTCTAGTCTAAGTTTTACATGGCATTCATCAAAATCTAAGCAATAAATTTCCCAACAATTTCCCCCTTTTTGATGATGTCAAAACTTAAAACATTCATACAAAATGTAAATAGCAAAGATACATACAGACAATGTAGAAACAGAGAATGTATGCGTAGAATCAATCTTTTAATTGATCATAACATTCTTGTCCTTGACACAACTATTTACAATGTGTATCAGAGCGAACATACCATTCTATTTCTACGCAAAAAATAGAAACTACAGAGTTTTTCATACAATGTACAGAAGACTTACAAATATATGTATTTACAATAGTAAAATACATGAAGGGGTGGACAACAACACTTCATCGCCTTCGTTGTCTCCTTCTTTCCTCTTCAGCTCTGTCGCCCTCTGCGCTTTTTCTATTCTTTTCATCTTCAGCTGCTTTCTTTTTCTCGTAGGCTCTTCTGGCAGCTTCGTCTTTTCTCCTTCTTTCTTGTCTTTCTTCTCACATCTGAGTTTGTCTTTTATTTTCTTCTTCAATTCTTTGACATACTCAGCATTCTTCCTAGCCACTTCCATATGGCCACTTCGTCATACCCATCCCAATAGATCCCTCCTTTCTTTCCCCGGATCTATGTATTCAATGTTTTTGGGTAGAGATCTGGTCCAAACCTCTTCCTCCATCGCTTCTTCCTCTTCCTCTCAGGCGTGTATTCACGGGAGCCTTCCTTTATCGGTGACTTCTTTGTTTGTAGTCTGACCATTAGGTGAATCTCTTTGTCTATCAATTTCTTCGCACAACTTAAGGCCTTTTTCCCAGTACAAGTCCCAGGCTTAGGCCATGGACATGTTCTCGAAGTATCATTTGGATTCGAGTGTTTTGAATTCATCAACTGATCTCGGCTCATTTCCGACATCTGAAATAGCATATGTGTCTTTTCCTGTCGAAATGCCTCCGTATTGTTTCAATATTTCCACCGCACGGGCATCTATTTTTCTTTCGACCTCCTTCATCCCTGCTTCTATGAATTTTCTCTTCTCAGACATAGGTACAACAGAGTGTTGGAGCGGCAGAGTCACTGGAAGTTTGCTGATTATGTCAGCTGTGACAAGTCCTTGTTGAGGGGTTCTAGCAACCATTAGAATCATATCATTTGAACCTTCCCTCTCAACTGCTTTTCCCTTATCTTTCATCTGATCTTCAGCTGTTTTCTTCTGCTTCTCAATAGTTGCGCCCTTTTTCTCAACTGCTGACCCTTTCAACGTCTTTAGGTATTCATCTTTCCCCTTTTTGGCATCATCCAAGGAGAGAAGAACCCCTGGAAACATGCCTGCGAGCATGAAATCTAATGTTGATGGCCGAGTTTTGCTTGGATTTGCTTGGATTAAGCTGCGGAGTATCTTTGTTCAAATTCCCCGAGCGGGTTACTTTTGATTTGGCCGCCACTTCATTTCGACCGTAAGAAGTCTGAACTTTTCATTCATATTCTCCTCTATGTGCAGAAGTTCTTTTCGATGAAATTCTCGCAGCAGTTCCATTTCAGTGGCATGGGAGGCATGCATTTTATCAATATTTTCTTGCATCCTCATTTTCATGTCAGCATTATCAGCGCTCCAGATCAACATCTTATTGTACAATGCCTTAAAGTATCGAACCTATTCGATCCGCATTGTCTTGCTGTCACGACACCATTCCTTTATCCGTACCACAATCCTCTTAAATCTTTGTGAGGGTGGCATCTCTCTTGTCAAAGAGCATATAAAGTGAAGTCGGGTGCCGTTCAATCTTTTCAATCTCACCGAGTATTGTCTTGAATACCTCACGTACCTCAGCAGTCACCTCGATTTCAGCTGGCGGCCAAACAACATCGAAATCAAAGTCTATGGGGACAATGGAGTCGGTGGGAATAACTGGATCTGGTCTTACATTGAAATGGCGCTGTTCACGGGCTGTTTCTTCTTTAAGGTCGGGCAGCTCAATTTGGAAAGGAAAAGTTTCTTCAAACGCATCATCACGCACATATGGAATTGAGGATTCAGCTGTTCGTGCTTGTGATGATTCAGGTTGAGTCGTGCCTGCTGCGACTTTGGGAGCTGCGCGAGATGACTCCGGTCTCTGTTGGGCCTTGGTGAGATGATTGGCCAGCTGACTGAGCCTCAGTTGTCTTAACATCTTCTTCGGCCTCAGTGGTTTCTTTTAAATGAATTTGTGTGTCCTCAGCTGCACCATCAGCGTCATCAGACGATGATGAGTCTTGAAGGCCTGTCTCATCATCAAAATTGAACTTTTCACGAGCATCCTTGAATTCTGGCTTACTCGTACTTGGTAGAGCATCCTCAGCTGAGTCTTTTTGATGTGCAGTTGGGGTAGACTCAGCTTCATCTGCAGATCCCAGGAAGGTTGTATCAGGATCATCATGGGAGTCATGAAGAGCACTAATTTCCTCCTCTGAATTAGCAATTATGGTCTGAGGAATGCTCTTATCTCCTTGATTTTTACATAGGGAAGTCTCAACCTCCTTTAGGCCTTTATTACCTCCTGCAGTCTCAACTACAGCAGGGCCTTGTACAATCCCTCCGACAGGCACAACTGTCTTAGGGTCTTCTGCAGTGGCATCCACAGGAGTCTCAACTCCGTGGATTGCACTTTCATTGTCCGAGCTTCTTCAGTGACAACTTGTTGTGTTTTTTTTTCTTGTTCCTTCTCCACTTCGCCTCCTAGATTCAGGGTGGAGTCATCTGCAGCATCCTTTGACCTAGCTGCAGTGGAGAAAGTTTCTCCCTCAGCTGGCATACCAGCTGAGTGACTTATTTTGGGGTCACTCTGCTCCAGACTCCCGGCTTTTTCTTGTGAGTGTTCAGCCGTTGGGGAAGGTGGTAAGACACCTTCAGTAGGGGTTGGCTCGACTTGGGTCCCCAAGTTCCTAGTTTCATTGCCATCTCCCCTAGATCCGTCTTCTGAGTGAACTGGGGAAGTGGTTGCAGCAATAACAGTGGCAATCTGCTGCACCACTCCCAACGGATAAATTTCTAGCTGAGATTTGGAAAACTCTCCTGGTCCTTCAATCAGCTCTTTCTCATGCAACAATGTGGATTCCCGCATGGCTTGCCGCATGTCCGACTTTTTTGGCAAAGAACGGGTCCAAGTCCTTATCACTGTCTGAGAGTATGTCGAGATGAGGATGAGTATGGTCGCTGGTTCCAGTAAGAGAACAAATGCTGGATTTCTCACGAGCTTCAGCTTCCTCTACTAATCTCTACTTCTCTTTTTCCTTGAAAATCTGCAAGATATCTAGGCAGTTGTCTTCATCAAGTGCCTGGACCACTGTGGTCAAACCAAGGAAGTTCATCAATTCTTCTTCTTCCTCGATGAATTCAGGTTGTGAGAACTGCTCTCTTGATCGACTAAGCTTCCATTTCCTCCATTCTCTCAGACGGTTTTGGATGTCTGGATATGGTGGAGAGAGCATGATCACATCATCTTCATCATCTTCTCCTTGTTGCCCTTCCTTTTCAGGAATGGAAGGCAACATACTCTGCTGCTCAACTCCTTCAAACAAAGATAGGCAGTGGAGACACGATCTGTCGCCAGGGATTATTGCTTGTCTCTCGCCGCTTCTTGTTCCTCGAGATGTTCTATCCAAAGTTGGGTCTTCAATTTGCCTCTGTGACGGCCTCAAGCAGATTTTGGTATTTCATCAATAACTCGAGACCGCACTTCTCCAAACTCTCGTGAGATCTTTTCTAGCTGAGTTGCAGACTCAGCTGTCTTCTCGAGTTCAGAATACTTAGTGAGTCTTCTTCTTTTGGTCCTTACCAGAGGAATTTCTGGTTTGGATATGGTTTCCTCAGATTCCTGGGCGGCGGGGGCCGGTGCATCCTTCTTCGTCTCAGGAGCTGCCTTTCTTGGCTTGGCAGTCCTCTTTTTCTTGATGGATGGAGTAGGTATTTGAGGTTCCTTCTCCGCCTCTGATGCAGAGGCAAGAGACACAGCTGCAGGGGCAGTGACTCACTACTGCAAGCGGCAGTGCAATTTTCTTCTTTCTTTTTGGGGTACTGCTTCTTCGCACTGCGTGGCGCTTTTCTTCTTCGGAGGGGAAGTAACAACTATTTCTTTGGGATCAGTTGATTCCCCTCGCTGGTATCCGCCCGCTTGGCATAAGCTCTCCTTTGGGCTCCTGAAAGGTTTGCCTGGAACATCTTTTTATTGACATGGAACGACTTTCCATGCCAAAGTGGAACACCCTTCACCTTCATCAGCCGACCAACTACAAGGCCATAACCCAAAGATCCTCCGAATGACCCATCGTCCTTGAAGGATTTATTTCCAACATTCTCGCGAGTTGTAGACGCATTTTTCGCCGCCATTGACCTTCTTCTCCTCCATGATCGCAGCCATGACGATCATCTTTGTTTTGGATAGTTGATTGAAGCTTCCAAACTTCATATCCACACATTTCGCGGACGATATCCATCAATTTGTGATAATCGTTCTTGAGTTTTTCTTATCACCGTGTAAACTACCTTCGCAAAGACATTCAGTCCGCCACATCCTTCCATGCAGCTGATCAAGTTTACATCACCTCAAATATTTCAAAGACTCTTCCTTCCAAGAAGAAACAATGCTCCGCTAAATCTTCAGCAGTGATTGTAAAATCCTTTCCGTGAACAGAGGACTTGATGCCCTCGTCGTGAACTTCAGCGTTCCCAGAGGACTGTGCTACTTCCTCAACGTAGGTCATCTGAAACTCCATCGTGAGAAGGGTTTCAGTCTAGATTTCTCGATTTTGTCAGCTATCTTCTTCACAAGGGTTTCATCGTAACCCTGTTTGACCATCCCTTCAAAATCCACGGTAGAACCAATGTGGATTTGCTTCCCTAGCTTGGTGAAATCGTAGGTTGATGCCATTTTTATGAGTTTTTAACGAACGAACTTTGATGAACTTGCTCTGAAGATTTGGTAGGGTTTTGAGAGAAAAATGCTTTCTTTACTTTGGAGAGATGAACAGTTTTGAGTAATGTGAGAGAGAAACTGAACAAAATGGTATATATGGGTTATGAAAGGATGTGGTTTCGGTTTTTTAAATTTGATCAAGATCGACGGCTCAGATTTAGCACGCCGATTAGCAATTAATTGCCCTCATTTAATGCGGCAGCATTTATATCCAATCATATGCTTTGTCGTGGCTTTTGATCAGATTCTGTATTATTATTACCGACGCGTCATTCTTAAAAACATTCCCGCTTATTAAAAACGACTGCGTTTTTGTCACTTAGCTCATAAATGACTCAGCTTACTCCTTAGCTGACTCAACTCTTCTTCTCTCTATTCTCAAAGTGACTCAGCTGTCAGCTAAATCGATACAACTGACTTTCCGATACGGCTGATTCACTTGGCTGATTTAAGAAATCCGCTCAATTTTCATCTTTTCACTTTTCGTCTCTTCTCCTTGAGTCTTCTGAGTGTCAACTCAGCTCAATTAACCCTAGCTCATGATTAAGCTCTTCAAATCTTGATTCACATAATGGCTTTGTGAATATGTCAGCTAACTGTTTATCAGTTGAGATGTATTCCAAGGTGATGTATTTCTTTTCAACATGATCTCTTATGAAATGATATCTGACATCAATGTGCTTTGTTCTTGAATGCAACACAGGATTTTGAGTGATTGCAATAGCACTTGTGTTATCACGCATAATTAGAATCTCATTTTCTTCAATTTCATAATCTCTCAGCTGTTGTCTCATCCATAAGACTTGGGCACAACATTTTGCCGCCTATGTACTCGAGGTTCATTTTGTGGATGTGGCTATTGAGTTTTGCTTCTTGCTAAACCAGGAAACCAAATCTGTTTCAAAGCATTTGACATGTACGCGAAGTACTCTTCCTGTCTACTCTACATCCAAAGATAATAGAGTCGAGTAACCAATTAGCTTTGAATCCACCTTCCTTTGGATACCACAAGCCGACTTCCTGGCATCCCTTCAAATATCTTAGGATTCTCTTAGCTGCAGTCACATGGCTCTCCTTGGGTGCAGATTGAAATCTTGCACATACACCTACTGCAAATGTGATGTCTGGCTTGCTTGCTGTTAAATAGAGCAATGATCCAATAAGTGCTCTGTATCTTGTTTGATCCACAGGCTTACCATCTGCATCCATGTCCATCTTGACTGATGTATTCATTGGTATTTTCACAGAAGATATCTCTTACATACCAAATTTTTTCATTAAATCTCTGGTGTACTTTGTTTGACTTATGGAGGTTCCATCCTTCAGCTGTTTGACTTGAAGTCCTAGAAAGAATATCAGCTCTCCCATCATGCTCATCTCAAATTTGCCTTGCATGAGGTTTGGGAACTTATCACACAGCTCTTTGTTTGTGGATCCAAAAATAATGGCATACACATATATTTGAACAAGCAGTATACTCTCTCCATCTTGAATCCTGAAGAGTATTCTGTCCACTTTGCCTTTGGTGAATCCATTATCTGTCAGAAATTGAGATAATATATCATACCATGCTCTAGGTGCTTGTTTCAATCCATATAGATCTTTCTTGAGCTTGTACACCTTGTCTCCAATGGTCTTCTGCTCAAATCCTGGAGGTTGTTCAACATATACTTCTTCTTCCAACAATCCATTTCGGAATGCACTCTTCACATCTATTTGATATACAGTGAAGTTCTTGTATGCAACATAGGCAAGAAACATCCTTATTGCTTCTAATCTTGCAACAGGAGCAAATGTTTCATCAAAATCTATTCTTTCTTCTTGGCAATACCCTTTGGCTACCAATCTTGCTTTGTTCCTTACCACAGAACCTTACTCATTCATCTTGTTTCTGAATACCCATTTTGTGCCTATAACATTTTGATGGGTTGGTCTTTGTACCAGTTCCCATACTTTATTTCTTTCAAACTGATTCAGCTCTTCTTGCATTGCTTGATCCAGTGAGTATCATCCAATGCTTGGGACACATCTTTTAGCTCTATTTGAGAAATAAAACAAGTGAACGTAGCTTCTTGTTGAGCTCTGGATCTGGTTCTTACACCATCTCTTGCATCTCCAATGACTAGCTCTGGTGGATGGTCTCTCAGCCGTCTCACATTAGGTTAGAGCAAATCGGTGGGTTTAGTCGTCTTGCAATTTGTGTTGTCTTGAGCGCTCTCTCTCATCATTGCTTAGCTCTGATTTTCATTTTGTCTTTGAGATTCAACTATTTCACCTTCATCTTGATTGATTACTCGACCGGACTTCAACATAGGGACTCTTCTCGCATAGTTGGTTGATTCAGCTTATCAGCTAACTTCTCAATGTCTTCTTGATTTATATTAGGTTCATCAAAAACCACTTGGATAGACTCTTCTGTGACCATTGTCCTCTTGTTCAGCACTCTATAGGCTTTGCTTTCAGCTGAGTATCCCAAGAAGATACATTCATCAGTTTGAGCATCAAAAGCCTTTAGATTATCCTTGCCATTGTTGTGGATGAAACATTTACATCAAAATATTCTAAAATACGCAACATTTGGCTTTCTCCCTGTCCAAATCTCATAGGGAGTCATTGTCAGCTGTCTATTTATCATGCATCTATTTTGAGTATAGCATGCAGTATTGATGGCTTCAGCCCAAAATCTTTTAGGCAGTCCAGCTTCAGCTAACATGGTCCTTGCAGCTTTCTTGAGAGTTCTGTTCCTTCTTTCTGCTACTCCATTCTATTGTGGAGTCCTTGCTGCAGATAATTCATGAGCAATACCATTTTCAACACAGTACTAAGTTATTATTCCATTGACAAACTCAGTTCCTCTATCAGATCTTATCTTTATAATGGTTTGACTCTTCTCATTTTGAACTCTTTTCATCAGTTGAGGTAGCTTCTTTTTACACATGAAGATTGTCCATGTATATCTTGAATAATCATCCACCACTACTAAAGTGTATTTCTTTCCACTTATGTTGGCTGGTTCAACTGGACCAAATAAATCCATATGCAACAGATGCAATATCCTTGTTGAAGATGGACTTGATTTTTCTTTGAATGATGATTTGATTTGCTTTCCCATCTGGCATGCATCACAAACACTTTTCTTCTTATACACTGAGTCTTGTAGTCCTTCTACAAGATTACTCCTTGCAAGCTTGCTGATTGTCTTGAAATTCAGATGACTCAGCTTCTAATGCCACAACCAACTTAATTTGGTTGTACTCTTTGCTAGCAGACAAGTGCTTGGTGTGGCAGTCGACCAATCTACCACATACATGTTCTTTTGTCTGGATCCTTTCAACACCACTTCATTTGATTCAGTGTCTTTGATTTGGCATACTCCCATATTGAATCCAACAGTATAGCCCTTGTCACAGAGTTGACTGATGCTTAACAAATTGAAATTGAGGCCTTCAACAAATGCAACATCTGTGATTTCTAATCCATTTTTCTTGATGGATCCAGTTCCTCTTATTTCTCCTGGAGCTTCATTTCCTCCAAATATGACTTTTGCGCCTCTAATCTCCTTGAATTTTGATATGTTTTTCTTGTTTCCTGTCATGTGTCTGGAGCAGCCACTATCCATGTACCAGGTTCCTTGCCACTCAGTTGTTCCTTGAATCTGCAATCAAGGAAATCAGTTTTTAGGTACCCATACTTGCTTGGGTCCTGAGGGGTTAGTGTTGTAAGATGATCCAACCAACCTATAGCCAAATGTTTTGACTTTAAGAGGTTGCCATCTATCTGTGCCATAATCATAATTTACTTTGGCAAATTGCTTGGGGGCTTTAGGTTCATACAACTGTCTCTTTTATCTGTATGTCTGTGTGTGTTTTAGCAATTGCCTTATTTGGGTAGTTGTGATATTTCTGAGTGTAGTGCTTGGGTGTATATGTGTGTTGATGATAGCTCTTTTGCCTTTGGAATGACCTTTGCTGAGTTCTAGGCCTTTGCCATTTTGGCATGTATTCCATAGGTCTTTGTTGATATTTCACATTATGCCAATCAGCTTGACTTGGTAGTTTCTACCATTCCCATCATTTGTGTTCCTTTGATAGAACTTCTGGGGATTCTGATAGCTCTGTTTCTTTTTCACAGAGTAATTCCTGTTTGGAGTTTGCTGAGGAACTCTGCTGGGTTTCTTCTCAGCTGTCTTCTCAGCATACTCAACTAGCTATTTTTCTTTTCCTTTATATCCAAGGCCAGTTTGTTTGTGATTGTGCTTTGGAATGAATGTGTGTGCAACATTTGGTGTCTTGGATTTTTGAGATGCTTCATTACTTGAAGATCCTTTTTCCAAGATCACTCGTGGAGTTTGACTATGCACAAAGGAATTGAATCTTATGCATGTCTTGTCTCAACATTCTTTTTGGCTCATGATAAGGTCATCCAATGATTTAGATGCCTTTGTGAATGAAGCAATCACATTTTTGAGATCATTTTCTCTCTTTTCTATAGCAGCTATCTCTGCTATTAGTTTAGCATTTTCAGCCTTCAGCTCTTTGTTCTCATCAGGTATGTAACTTAGAGTGCTCAACTCCTTAGTCAGCTGTGAGTTTTGACTTTTGAGCTGACTGTTTTCCTCATTTAATAGTGTGTGTGAGGACTTAATGTGCTCAAAGTCTTTCATCATTTTGCCTAATGAATCATAAAGATCAGTGGGTGATGAAGTGTGTATGTCACAATCACTATCACTAGAATCTGAGTGAGATGAGTTGGAGTGTACCTCATCTTCTTGGTCAGGTTGATCTTGTTCTTTAGCCATTAGACTGATTAAGGCTTCTTCTTCAGAGTCACTTGAGTAGTCAGCTTCATTACTCTCCGAGTCTGCTGTATCTTTTGACTTAGCTGTTTCAGCAGTCTCAGCAGCCAACATTGCCCTTTTTCTTTTCTTGTCTTCTTTCTCTGAAGACTCTTCTTTCTTCTTCATTCCTGTATTTATTGACTACAGGATATGGACAGTCAATAGCAAAGTGTCCTGGTTGTCTGCAATTCCAACACAGGTTTTCAACTTTTTGATCAGCTCTCTCATTTCTTGGGTTGTCAGGTCTTCGATATTCGACCTTTTGATACTCAGCTCTCTTTGGTGGCCTATTTTCCCTTGACTTGGAGGGAGCTGAATGTCTTCTGGAGGATTCACTTTTGTTTCTTTTGTAGTTCTTGTTGAAGAACTTGTTGAATCTTTTAACCATCAGCGCAATCTCCTCCTAGTCAATGATTTCTTTGGTCTCAGCTCTCTTCTCATCCTTGACTATAAGTGCAGCTGTTTTGGATACAACTGTCTCTTCTTGATCTTTTTTTCTTAGCTCAAATTCATAAGCTTTGAGGTCTGAGAATAGTTCATGATTGGATGTTTTTTATAGGTCCATCGAGTGCCTTAGAGCCATGGACTTCATTTCCCACTCAGCTGGGAGGCTCCTTAGTATCTTCATACACATTTTCTTTTGTGTGTATTCCTTTCCAAGTGCCGAGAGCTCATTTGTAATTTCAGTGAATCTAGCATCCAGCTGATCCATTGTCTCACCTGCAAGCATTTTAAAGTTTTAAAATTTTTGAACAACAACAGATAATTTGTTTTCCTTAATTTGCTCAGATCCTTCACAAATTAAAGTTAATTTATCCCAGATTTTTTTGGTTGTCTTGCAAGATTTGACTTTGTTGAACATGGTTTTGTCCAAAGTCTTGTAAAGTATATCCTTAGCCACATTGTCTAGGTTGTATCTTTTCTCGTCATCATTTGTCCATTCAAACTCTTGGTTTTTCAACCATATCCGGGTCTCCAGGAGAGCAACTTCTTCTCCTTCATGCAGCAGCCTCTCCTTGCTTGTTTTGTGTTCACCTTCATTATTTGTAGTGGCCCATCCTCTATCACTATCCACATCTCATCATGTAAAGCTGATAGATGAGCCTGCATACATATTTTCGAGTCATCAAATTGTTCAATGGTGAACATAGGAATGCTGTCAAATTTGCTTCCATGATAATAACTTTGTTGTTTTAAAAATGGTTTTTGAAAGAACAAGTGTTAAAAACTTCTTTGAAAAATTGAAGATCTATTTCAGTAACCAGTGTGGAAGGCTCAATGAACCAACCGCTCTGATACCACTTGTAGGTCCCAAGGGGTGTGAGTAAGGTTTAGAAGGGGGGTTGAATAAACCTTACCAACTTTTTGATTTTAGTCCTTTTAATATAATACAGAGTTAAATACACACCTAAGTCCCCGAGGATGATAGGTTAGTTAACCAAACAGAGTTAGCCACTCAATGCACTCGATTGAGCCTGTTGATAGAATAACTCAGCTGTTTAGTCTAAACATTAACTTGGTTGTGATGAGGTTTTCAGCGGAAGACTTAACACCCTTAAATTTGGTTTATATTTGTTTTAACACTTGGTTTTAGTACTTTGTTAATTATCAGTTGGATAGCAAATTATCAGCAAACATAAAATGATATGCAGAAATTAAATGTTGAAATGTAAATGACACAATAATTTTTATAGAAGTTCGAAGATGGGGTAATTCTTCTACTCCTCTCTTCTCCAACTCCTGGAGGAATCCACTAAGTATTGATCGAGTACAAAGTGGTTATCACCCGATATAAGTCTTGATCACACGGTGACTTGATCCTTTGGGACTCGATCCGGAGATGCTTGGTCACACGGTGCTTGTCCGACTCAGGCTTCTTCATAGGGCTACTTTGTCTTGCTTACTTCACCACTTGCTCAAGCTTCTTGGATTTGATCACGAAGCCCTCCAATAACTTGAGACTAGTTCGACCTTGAACCTTTCTACAATCCTCCTTGGAATGTAGACCCCTTTTGATTCTTCAAAAGTTTCCTCTTCAACAGTTTGACGTTGTCTTTCCTTCACAGCTTGGTGTTGGATCGATTTCCTTTGAAATTTAGGCTTGAGGATTTGCTTGAATAACTTGAGAATATTTTGCAGGTTACAGTACAAATAATTTCTTAATAGTTCGTGGTTCAGGTATTCAAGGTTAACCTTTTCTCAAAGTAATTCCTCAGCCTTTTATAGTGAACTTTCAAAAATCTGGTCGTTGAAGAGATAGGCTGATTTTCAAAAGTCACTTATGTTTGTTGGCTTGTCTTGTTGCAGTCCTTGATATTGACATTTCCTCGTATTAAATGAGCATTCAGCTTTCCAGAGTCTGACACAAGGTGCAATGCTTCCCATTGGTTTATTCCTTTTGCACGCTTCTGGGACTGAGCACTTTAAGATATGGCAACATGGAAGTATTACTTGTTTAGGTAATATTCTTGACTTCTGTGCAACCAATTCTTTTCAGTTAACTCATCTTTGCAGCTGCCTTTTCCCCAGGTGACTTGAGTCTACTCCAATGATTGAAAGACTCATGTGTCACTTCAACTTGACTTGGCTTCTTGACTTGACTTAACTGACACTTCACACAGCTGTATCTTAGTTGATACTCCTTCAGTCGAGTTCTTGACTTCTCCTTCTTGCCATACTCAGTTGTTTCACAGAGGAGTCTTCATTTTAGTCTTCAGTTGACTTCTTATATATCCAGGCATAGCTGACTTGACTCAGCTCGTACAACCCTATCTATTACAATGCAAATTACAAGGAAAAATAGGGTGCCAACTTTCTAGTCTAAGTTTTACATGGCATTCATCAAAATCTAAGCAATAAATTTCCCAACACCGTGGACCTTGAGCCACTTGGGACCACTCCTGATCTTTTAGAGCATTCATCTCCTCCTCCTGTATGTACTTTGGGGTCACCTCCATTAACTGTTCCTTATCCATAGGTGGTTCGCGAGCGAGCGCTGATGCCAAAGGTCCTTTTTGCAATCCGAGGATAAAGATATTAGTCATCATATCGATCCGCATATCTTGCACCTCCAACGCTTCGTCATTGAACCTATTTATAAACTCCCTGAGTGACTCTCTCACCCCTCGCTTTTATAGTGAACAAATGTGAAGCCGACCTTCGAGCTCGCTTTTTTTGGAATCGATCAAGAACTTTCGAGCCAACTGTTCATAAGAAATCACAGTTCCCCTAGGCAATCCCATGAACCACTCATGTGCCTTGCCCGTCATCGTGGTGATGAATATTCTAGCATTCATGGCATCAGATTGCCCATACAATTGCATAACGTGGTCGAAAGCAGTGAGATGTTCCTGAGGGTCCCTATTCCCATCATATTTCGGGAGATCAGGAAGCTTTTAGTTCGGCGTGACCACCTCAGCTAGGATCTCGGGAGAAAATGGAGATCCGCTTTTCTGCAAAGCGGATGTTACATCTCCCCTCCTCTTCAATTCATCTAGCTGTCGAGTAACATGCTCGATTTGCTCACTCGGTTCGTTTATGTCCCCAAGCTTGTTGACTGGTTCGCCTACGACCTCCACTAGTCGCCTCGCCGGTGGCCTGATTGCTTGGCTAGCCACCTCTTCCAAGTCATCTGGCACTTCGTTTCGCTTTTCAACATTCCCCTCTTTCAATGGGGGATCTTGAGGAGTTGTATCCGCAACCTTCTTACCCTTTCTCTCTCTATCCTCCAACATTTTCTCCAGGATTTTCTCAAAGCCGCTAGCTTTCATGTGAATCATATGCTCCTCCTCCTGAACCAAAGAGGGTCCCCCGAAATGAAGCGAACGAATTGGCGATATTTCTTGGGGAGGGTCCTCCACGACCTCCTGAGGTGTCTTCAATGCGTGCTTAGGTGTTTCCAACGTCTTCCCTAGTGTTTCCTCCATCTTTAGCTAGACCTCTTTCCCTCAGATGGCGCCAACTGATTTAGGAAGGTAAATCAGATGTACCTGACCTAGGGACCACAAAGCGAGGTGAAGTGTTTTCCACGAAGCGACCTGGCCAAGGATCCCCAAAAAGCGAGGTGAGGTACTTTATTCGAGGGTACCTGAAACAGAACGCACATTAGGCTAGCCGGGATGGCTCCCAGCTAAGGCCCTCTGATGCCTAAGTCAGAATCAGGTAGTTGAGGTACTTAGAAAGCTAAAGAGTGAGGTAATTTAGAATAATGACAAGTTACCTTTTACCTTGATTTTCGTGCCGTATTTATGGTATTGTTCACCGTGCAATGCGGATCACCGTACACATGGCACCCGATCGATGGTGTGCTGCTCGCGAGCGACCCAACCCGGACTTTCGGGTCAGGTCAGGACCCATATAAAAAGTCGCGGATCCTGGGGGCATCTTGGTAATTTCCAGCGAGGCGAGGTCAATATGGCAATTTCGACCTAGGCGAGGCTATAATGGTAATTTCCATAACACTACCTACACCTAGTTGTTGGGCGCAGCGGAGGCGTGTCGTGATTCGAGATTTAATTTATCCGGAATATCCGACAAATCACACCAACAAGATGGTGGCGAAAATAAATAGCACCGACAGAAAATAAAGTACAATCCACTCCATCACCCATTTTGATTTTCACCACTCCAATTCCCATGATTCTACAGGTAGAACCATCACCAGAGAACAAAATTCCTGCCCTCTGAAGTAAATCATAATAATCACTTCAGGAGTACACATGTGTTACGTATCCCAAATCTAAAATCCGTCAATCTCGAGAAGAAGTATCTATCCTTGTGGAGACTGTGAGATATCTCCATCTTCCGTAGTTATCACCGCATCGCCACCGCCACCATCACCGGCATCATCCTTCTTTCTCCAAGCAATTCCTTTTAACGTGACTCTCCTTGTGATAATAATATCATACAATATCCTTTCCCTGGTCTTTGAGTCTGACCTGCTGGTCACAGATCCACCACCAGATTTTCTCCCGTTTTTGATTCATTTCCCAAGCAACCAAAGCATATATGTGTCCCTCCTCTTGGTTTGCTTTTTTTTTTAATGGGACAACAATGATGCTTTATATATGCTCCAATTTCCGTGTGTCTTTCTCGTACAACAATGTCATCACCAGACTATCATATGAATCCGGGATAGATGTAAGAAATAAAAGGGTTTTATCTTCTTCCTCAACCCTTACACCAACTTTTCCCAGTTGATCCATATTTGCCCACTGTGCACCTTTTATATCTGTCAATTTTCCTCCTTTCCCTTCAACGCCATTGCCAGGCCGCGTTGAACTAGGAGATCATCCACCCTTTATTGCCAAGGAGTGAAATTTCATTTGCCGCCAAATTGTTTCACCTTGAATAGATTTATCACCGCCACAATGTCCATCCGGAAAAATCAAATATCAATTTTCTACATTGCCCTAGTTACCAAGTAGCTCTGAAACCACTTGTTGGGCGCATCAGAGGCGTGTCGTGATTCGAGATTTGATTTATCCGGAATATCCGACAAATCACACCAACAAGATGATGGCAAAAATAAATAGCACCGACAGAAAATATAAAATGCACACAGTGATTTTACGTGGTTCGGCAAAACACGCCTACGTCCACGAGAGTTTCCGTTCTTTACTAATAAAGAATTTCTCGGTACAAGAAAAATAAACTCCTTGAGTTTTATGGACCAAACCCAAGAATAAAAGACTCGTACAACCACTTTATTAGCTATCAAAGAACACTCTTCCCAACCCCTTTGTATTGCCCAAGAGAAAAAATACCCCGAGTGTTTCCCCGCACTTATCACAATTTGTCTCACACAAATTGATCACCCCAAATGCCTACACTCTATTTTTTTCTCTTGATTTCTCTCTTTGTTGGTGTGGAAATTCTCTTCCTCCCTCAAGCCCTTTTATAGGAAAATTTGGAAGGGATTTGTTGAAGAATAATGTAGGCCAAATTCTATTTGGCTTCTTCAGCCTACAATTGGAAAAATGGCAGTCCTCCAAGATTGACCAAATGTGTTTGGTGGGGGACTGCACCTAACACTAGTATAATGCTCAAGGTTAGAGGTGCCAAATGGGCAGGGCCAGCCCATCGAGTAAAAGCAAAAACCGGGTTGGGTTAGCCAAACAGTAACCAAGCCACTATTTTGAAGCCCAATTCATGAAAATACAAAGGAAAAACTGGGTCGATCTGGCCAGTCCGATTTTTCGGGCCTAGTGGACAAAGCCAAAATTTCAAGCTCATTTCGCGCCTAAGAAAATACAACCCATCCCGACCATTTTACTAGACCGGGCGAAATTGACAAGTGTGTCATCTACAAAACCCAGAGATGTTAATCGGATCGCGACCCGTTGGCCCGGCCAGTTTAAACTGGGAAATAAGAGAGTTAGGGCCAAATTATTTGGCCCGGATTGTTTAACCCGAGGCCCATTAGGGCTAGCTCGTAGGTTAACCGAGCTAGCCCCCTAGCCCACCAATTATGTTTTTTTTTAAATAAATATAATTCTAATATTGTAAATCTATTTTATTACGTATTACCTATTACTAAATATATTTTTTCAAGCTCACTTCTCCTCATCTTTAATAGGTTTAAATATATAATTGTTAAAACTATGACTTATAGTCATATGAATATTTTTTTTCAAAAAACTATTATTATTTATTATTCTATATGAGTATGTATTATTTAATGATATCTTTTATTATTATAGTTTTATTTTAAAATTAAATTTTATAATTTTATTAATACAATATAATTATAAACTATGCAAGATTTTTTTATAATGAATAATATAACTTAAAATGTTAAACTTAAATGTTATATATGTTCAAGTATAAAATTTTAGATTTAAATATATAATTTTTTATTTTTTGATTTATAGCCCGAAGCCCGCTAGGGCTAGAGTTATGTTCGGAATATGCTAGCCCGTGTTTAGCACGGAGACCGTTAGAACTCGCCCTATAGGACTAGAGCCAGCCCGTTTAACATCTATAACAAAACCTTCCATTATGCGCTCGTGCTCGTGTGAAAACTGAAAAGCACAATACATCTTATTATTATAATTATATTATATTATATATATTGTTACTATATACCGAAGAAATCTTAAAATGTAAGTTAACTCTGTCAAATATTATCCATAAGGAGAGACGTGTTCTTCTAAATACTACGTGCCTCGCTCACGAATCGCCATCTCCAATTCTCCATGCAAAGCTGCCCCAAACTTTAATTTTATTTTCTCCCTTTATAAAACCCCGCTCAAACTCTACTTCTGATAAACAAATCACTCCAAAAATCACTTTTAAAGGGAAAAAAATCTCATTTCTGTTAATTCTCACCCTAAAAAACAAAGAGATTTTGAAACAGAAAAGGAAAAAAAACAATGGAAGCACAATTACAGCGCCCTACGCATGGCCATCATCACTATGATGAAGATCCACAGCATGCTGGGCTGCATTCTGGTGAGATTCATTCTTCATTTTCTTATTTGTTTTTGTACTTTTACTTAATTCTGTTCAAAATTGGTCATGTAATTAATGGAGCGTGTCAAAAGTAGTCGTGTTCGAATTCAATTTAGTCATGTAACTAATACGAAAACTCAAATTAAACCTAAATTTGTCCGGAAATTTTGAAATTGATCGGATATTGTTACATAAAATACATTTGACTTAAAAATATTGGAATTATTTTGATTTTTTATGGTCGAATTGCCTTTTTTTCTACTCGCGTATATGATCTGGCCGATGTTAGACCAGGTACAATGCTGACGAGATTGAATTAAAATGTCATTTTAGTTGCACCTTGAATTGAACAAGGTAATTAAGTGATATTTTTAATTTAATTTCGTGCTTCCCTATGTGGACGGAAAATTATATGTGAAAACCTTAAATAAAAAATTAGGCGGAAAAATCCAAATATCCCCCGTTTTCTCATGTAACATAAATTTCTTTCACGCGACAATATCAAGTTAATTTTAAAATTTTAGGGCAAATTTGGACTTAATTTAGGCCTTTTAGAAAGTTACAGTGGTAAATTGAATCTTATGATTTGAACAAGGCTATTTTTTACATCAATTATTATTTACTGAATCAAATTTGCAATTTTGCCAATAATAAATTTGACTTAATTAGTTTTTTTCTTTTTTTTTTCCGCTGAAGTGATTGAGGGTGAAGGTGAACAAGGAGAACATCATCACCATGGGGAGAAGAAATCGGTGCTGAAGAAGGTTAAGGATAAGGCCAAGAAAATTAAGGATACAATAAAGAAACACGGCCATGGGCACGAACATGAGCACGAAGGTGGTCATCGCCGTCGAGATATTTATCAAGAAGGATACGAGGAAGAAGAAGATGATGATGAAAATGACGATGAAGATGATGAAATTGTTAATGATCCTGAAGTCCATGGTGCACCGAGTTAGTTTTCTTGACTGGCCTCTTGTTTAATTGTTACAAAAAAAAAATAATTTCGTTTAGTTAAGCATTTGAATTAGATTTCATGGAAAATGTTAACTTGAATATTTCATAGACAATGCTTGGAAATAAGAGAGTGTTTGCAAAAATTTATCTAAGCGATTTATTGTAAGCTAAAGTTAGTAGGGAACATGAAAATATGAAATTTCTAGTGTCCGTAAACAGAATCTAAAAATTGAAATAAGTAATTGAGATTCTTTGGTAAAGAAGTTGTAAAAGTGCTTTTCATTTATAAAAGTCAGATGACAAGCAAAATTAGAAATATAAACAGCTCGTTCGTGCTTTTAGCTTTTAGATTCTGATTAAAACTAACAGAAGCGGACATTTACAAACATATATTTCTAATTTTGTCTAAAGCATCCATTATGTTATCTGATTTTCCAGTATTATTTTATTTCCTTGTGTTGTAGTGTATGAATCAACTGTTATGAGGAGCATAAATCTTCCCAAGGAGACCAACATTAGGGACGATAAACACAAGCACAATATCAGGGACGAAGGAATAACTAGGCCTGTCCTTCCATTGGAACCCGAATTGAGTTCTTCCCCGGCCATGGAGGCCCGTAAGCCCGACAAACTAAGTGTTGAGGAACCGAAGATCAGAATTGGGCCTCCAGTCGGGTTAGAGGAGGATCCACATTCCCCGAAGAATAGTCCAGCTCAAATTCCACCCTCCAATTATCAATCCAAAGTCGCTGATCCGACAGGCGCTGGTAACATATTTTTTGTTCCATTTGTATTTTATGGTCAGTAGGTCTATAATTCATCCATGCCTACCAAATATTATGCAATTATTTGAGGGTAAACTACAAATACTATCCACCCTATTTAAAGGTTGAATTACAAATATTGCCCCTATTTAAAGGGTAAATTACTAAAATACTATGAGGTTTAGCTTAATTACCAATAAATTCTGTTATCTTTATAAACTACCAACAACAACAAATATTTGGATTGATTGAAATCCAAAACAATAAATCTATTGAGTTTGTTTGGGTGATGTAGATTTCAGTTTCTTAAGCTTCTAAATTGAACTATTTTTGAGTAATTGTGATGGATTTCAAATGTATTTATAAAAGTTCATTTCATTTTTCATCCAAATCAGATCCTTCGATTCAAATGTTACGTATTTGTATTTTTTTTTTGTTATTTTTAAAATTATTACAAATACCAACACCCTCTTTGAAGATTGTATCTTGTTTCTTTTTTAAAAAAACAAAATACCCTTAAAAATGTCATAATCTTTTTATGCAAAAAAGATATTAAGACTATTTGTTTTAGTGATACATTATCTAAATATACTAATATAAAAGTGATATATTATTTGAATACATGAATATTAAGTGTATTAAGATAGATCACTTTTTACACTGAAATGTCGGTTTTTAGGCTAAAATTATCACTTTTTATACTAAAATTGCGCAATTCGTAGGGTCGTGCTATCTTCTCACAAACCTACTCTTTCCAATTAGAATGAAGCTCAAGTCTTTTTTTTTTTTTTTTTTTTTTTTTTTTTTTTTTTGGTAATCATCACTTATTCAAATTTTATTTCTGAATAAATGTCTGATCTTATGTTAACACATTTTACTAATATATGATTAAATATTGTTTCTAGGTGGTAAAGAGGCAGAGGTTGCTCCCCTTATCAGTCAGTTTGACAATCTGAAATTTCACCATGATTCTTCCTCGAAACCTCAATTACAACAGAGATCTGAACAAACCCCAACCAAAAATCAATCCAATCCAGAATCCAATCCACTCGGTACCCCAGAATCAAACCCAGAAACTCAAGATCCAGCCCAGGACACCCTCGCCGGAAAAATATCCTCCGCCACCTCCGCCGTCGCCACTACGGCTATCTCCGCCAAGAACGCGGTGGCCTCAAAGCTGGGCTACGGAAGCGGGCCCCAAGGAGAAGGCGGCCAGGAATATTCTTCCGGCAGATCCGCGTCGGAAGTAGCATCGGAGTACGCGGGGAAAGTCTACGAGAAAATTGCCGGCGCCGGCGGTGGAGAAACGGCGGCGTATTTGGCGGAGAAATTTAGGCCGGGGGACGAAGATAAGGCGCTGTCGGAGGTGATTACGGATGCGTTTCACAGGAAAGAGGCGACGGCGGTGGAGAAGCCAGGGTGGAAGGTGACGGAGTCGGAAGAGGTGGCGGCGCGGCTGGGCACGGCGGTGGGGAAAAAGAGGGAGGGGGAAGATGCGTTGGCGGCTGGGGCTGAGAGCTCAGGGGAAGGGATGGTGGAGAGGGTTAAAGATGCTTTTGGGTCATGGCTTGGGAAGAGTGCTGGAGTACAGACGGCGGCGCAGGACTCCATTGGTGGATCTTATGGTGAGTTTTATTTTCTGAATCGGATATTTTTTTTATATAATTTGTTTTTAGTTTTTTATTCGATCCACTCATCCACTTCAAATTTTCCCTAACTACATTGTCGCCAAGACGCCAATTGTTAAATGTTTACAGTTACATTCCTCAATTTTTATAGTATTGCCAAAAAAAAAAAACATGTGGAAAAATGTGGGCTATTCGTAATATTAGAAAAGATTAAGAATATAATTATAAAATATTTATTGACGACAGTAGATTGTGTTAATTCAAATAAAGACCTGAAGGACTTTATTAATTGAGTGTCTAGGTTTTATGGCATTTTCCATGATGCCAAAATGTTTTTAGCCATTTTTTTAAAACAAATGTTTTTTAACTATTTGACTACATTATAGCAAGACATTGTAGCTCCTGGTACTGTAACTCTGTAACTCTACATTATAGTTCCTTACTTGGCGTTGTAGCTCCGTAGCATGATATTATAGCTCACTAACTTGACAATGTAGCTCTGTAAAGCGACATTGTAGCTATAGTAACTCGATATAATATCGAGTTACACCTGACTCGATGGCGATGGCGAGTTCTGTGTCCTTATTTTCAGTTCTTTCTTTTATCGTAAAATTGGACAGAGAAGTTTAATATCTATACAAATTTCCGTCCAACAATAAAGAACTTAATATCATTTTCAAGATACTTGTAAATGGACTCCGTCAATAATGTTTTTTAAAAGTTTGAAAAAGTAGTAAGAGGATATAGCTAGAGAGAAAATAAGTGAGAGAGAGAGAGAGAGAGAGAAAAAAGACCAAATATCAAGCAAACATGATAGAAGGAGCAAACATGATAGAAAAGTATGAATGTCTTTTGTTTAACCTAGCTAGAAAACATTTGTTTTCAAAAAGATCGCTAGTTTTCATTTTTACATTATAGAAGTTGTGGTCATCTTGATCAATTACCAATTATGAATTTGTTTTCAATTACCCGAAAAAAAAATTTTGATGATCTTTTTCTTAAATAAAATAACATATCATAAAAAACTAAATGTAACGGGATTCTTATTTCGTAAAATTTTAAATGTGGGTTGGGTCAAGTCTGAACATAGAAATTCCAAATTTGTAACACGAAAGCTCTCCAATGTGTACATGTATGGCTGCAAAAAGTAATTTTTTTTTTTTTGTTTATTTATGTTTGTAGTGAGTGGTGTAGGCTCCGCCGGTGGGCAAGAGCACAGCAGATCCAGGAATTAGGCTACCGATTGAAAGGCATATACAGCATAGGCTGAGGGTGGCTCAATGTGAAAATTACTAGATTAGTGTTTTGTTAACAAGTTTTTGTTGGCTGTAAATTTGTGTTGCACTACTTTGTTGTATGAATGCTTTTAATGTATTATGGGTTTAATGTATCAGAAGGATTTATTTTGTTGAGTAAATTGTTTTCTTCTCTTTTATGACGATCGGATAAAACACTATACTATAGTCTTGCACCGGTTTGGAAAATTTGATTGGCTAGTATATAAGTTGTTTAGTCCGTCCACTTCTTATTTGATCAAAAAGCCTTCTCTTTGGTCCCTCAAAAACATCTCCTAAAGGAAGTGGAAGCCATGGCCATTAGAGGCATGAGACTGAGATGCCCCGATGGTACCACAAAACTAGGGGGCTACACCAGGGAACCGAGTAGGCCTAGTGCTTAAGTTAGTAGGTTTAGGTTTGATGGTTACCCTAGTTCATCTCCCACATCGGTCAAAGACAAAGCAGTTATCTTTTTATCTATGGAGACATATTTATTAATTGTTTGGAATCTTTGACTAAAGCACATTATATCAATCTTTTGTGTTCTCTGTTCTTGGTTGATAGTTAAATCGTCCATGCCATGGGGAATAATTATATATTTCTATTACCCAACTCTAATCCTTCTATATTTGTCCTCATTTGTATGGGTAGAATTACTATTATATTTCTATTTTAAATTTGGGTAACAAACATTTCAGTTTGGGTATTTGGTTATTACGGAAATTTATACTAATGCCCTTTTGCATTTTGATTAATTTTGTTTTCTTTGGGCACATGGATTAATGCCCTTTTGCTTTTTTGATTAATTTTGTTTTCTTTGTGATGTCATATGGGTTATTCCCGTGATATTGGGCTTGAGTTGATGGGTCGATCTGTGAAATATTACAATGGGCTCCACGAGCATAAATTGGAATGTGAGCATAAATTGGAATGTGTTGAGGTCTAATAAATTATTAAAAAACAGTGAACTCTGTCTCTAAAGGTCTCTATTGCTTTACCCTAGGATTTTATGGAGCAATTGAAGTGTGGGATGTGTCTCAATAAGTCAAGGTCCTGAGCTGTCATAGACTGAGTCACCAGACAAGAAATTCTCCTCCACCTTGTTATTAGGGGGATTCGAACTTACACGTTGTGGGTGTCAGCAAGCACACAACACGTCACTCAGGAGTCGTGTCCTTTACTGGTTGAGAAAAATTGGGTCCCACATTCATCTACTAGGGATAAGCAGAAATAACCGAGAATAAATTGGAAAACAAAAAAAAACAATCCACAATGCAAGAATTCACATTGAAACTCCAAAATCGGAGAAAAAACACGGCCCATAGAGAAATAAATTGCACAATATGAAATATTTTTACAATTATAAAGACATTCTTTCTCTCGACCCAGTACCCTCACACTCTTATAAACCTATGACTAACTCACACCTCTCTCTGAACTCTCTATACTAGAGAATACAAGAAATAAATTTACTTAGAGTCAAACCATAAAGGTTAAAATGTATTTAATTGGTGAACTTGAAACCACATATGTGTTCCTTAAATAGTCTTAAAGCTCTCATCCCTTTTGTTTCACAAGCAATGTGGGAAGCCCTTCTTTTATTTGACATAAAACTAACAAACTCTTGGCAAAATAAAAGAAGTTCAATTGTCTTCGCCGACAATCATGATTCTCAAAATAAAGTATCATCATTATCTGGTAAACCAGAGAACCATACTCCACCATATGAGCAGACCACTTAGAATAAACCAGTCTAAGAATTTCCTTCGGCACATGTTGAGAACCCGCTGAAATTTATGGTGCAAGTGTAACTTCCAACTTTTGGCTCTCATGGAAGTCCTTCAGCCATGAACATAACATGCATCTTGTATTAACGTCAAGCCAATACCGGTGTATAAATTCCACCACACACCCTGCACCCATATTAAACCAATGCTCGTGTGATATTTCACCACACCCTGCATCAATAATAAACCAATGCTCGTGCGCAAATTCCTGGACCTGCTAACATAATCACATTCTCTTTCATGACAACTCACATACCAAAAGGACTTACATTTTCTCATTAGAGAACATCCTCATTGTCACAATGTTAGCCCGGATCATGAGCTATTTGCTGTTAGAAATTGAAAACATAAAAGGGCATGCTTTAATACACGAAATCCATAAAAGCATGCTTGACCAATCTACCATGATAATCGAGAAGAAAATAATTTGAATTGCGGAAGCGTACCTGAATCCATTAGGGTTTGTGAGAAATCTGGATCTAGATTTGGGATCTGGTTTTGGCCTTCCAGACGAGCGGTTCTTTTGAGAATTATGTATGTTACGTTCTGTGTCTGACGTTCTGTAGGGAAACAAATGTTTTATGACTTTTAAGAACCGTCGCTCGGGGACCATAACCGTTTTGGATAAGTGACCTCTAGTCCCTTAACAAATAGAAAATCACCTAATAGTATCTACACATTTAATCCCATGACAATTTGATACCCTTTTAATCCAAAATTAAAACTTTAGTAGATCACTTTAATTGGATTAAACCGTAAGACAGTTATGCATGTTTAATTAACATATGTAACAACAACAACAACAACTAAGCCTTAATCCCACTACGTGGGGTCGGCTATATGGATCATATCGCGCCATCGTTTACGGTCATAAGCCATATTTTCATTTATTTCTAGGTATAACATGTCTTGTTTAATAGCTTCTTTCCATGTCTTTTTAGGCCTACCTCTGCCTCTTTTGATTTGTGTGAGTGATTCTCTACCTTCTAAACTTTGCACAGGTGCATCTAAAGGTCTCCTATAAACATGTCCAAACCATCTTAATCGTGTTTCTCTAATTTTTTCATCTATTGGTGCTACTCCCACTTTGTTTCTAATGTGTTCATTTCTTATTCGATCTAATCTAGTGTGTCCGCACATCCATCTTAGCATTCTCATCTCTGCTACCCTCATTTTTGTTCGTGTTCATATTTAGTCGCCCAACATTCTGCTCCATAAAGCATTGCGGGCTTTATAGACGTTTTATAAAATTTTCCTTTCAATTTTAATGGTATTTTACGGTCACAAAGGATAGAAGATGCACTTCTCCATTTATTCCAACCCGCCTGGATCCTATGCGTGACATCTTTATTGATTTCTCCGTTCTCTTCAATTATAGATCCTAAGTATTTAAAACTCTTTGTTATACTCACTTCATATCCATCAATTTTAACCTTCGTCTCATTGTTCTTGTTGTTTTTACTAAAGTGGCATTCCATGTATTCTGTTTTAGCCCTACTTATAGTAAAACCTTTTGATTCGAGTGCTTCTCTCCAAACTTTCAATTTTGCATTTACTCCTTCCCCTGTTTCATCAATTAAAACTATATCGTCCGCAAATAGCATACATTCAGGGATGGATTTTGCAAGTTTTTAGTGATTTCATCAACTATTAGGATAAAAAGGTAAGGGCTTAAAGCGGATCCCTGATGCAAACCTATAGTGTTTAGGAATTCACTAGATATTCCTGTTGGTGTCCTGATACATGTTGTTATATCATTATACATATATTTTATGGCATCTATGTAAGCTATTTTTAATTAACATATGTAAGTCCAAATTAAATATTTCCAACAATCTTCCACTTGGACTACATATGTTACCAAACAAATATGCAATACCTTATGAGCTCAAACCTTGTTGTCACATATAAGAGTATCCCTTAACAATCTCGTCCACTGATTGTACTAATATAGGACTAAGGAGGCTTTCATCACTTTATGCATGAATAAACCCATCAATAATCACATACACCAGTACAACCAAATGACATAGATCAATCATGGGTGTGTAGCATGGAAATTACATGTAATGTGATCTAACATGTTTATTTCCAACTGTTCCACCTTATTCCTTAGTGAGATCAATCATAACCAAAATGACAGAGTGTAATAAACTGAATACTTTATATCTGTACAGAAATATCCACATACACAAAATGTGTCCAAAGTAATGTATAGAGCAATAAAATTACAGACTCCCACTGAAACTGTATTACACCCATACGAGTAGTATGCTCGTGAAAGACCCTGGGGTTAATGCTTTAGTAAGCGGATCCACAATCATTGAGTCTGTCCCGATATGCTCTATAGTTATCTGACCACTATGTACCCTTTCCTTCACAACCAGGAACTTTATGTCAATGTGCTTTGACTTAGTAGAGCTTCTGTTGTTATTAGAATATAGCACTGCCGAGTTATTGTCACAATACAACTTTAATGGTCTTTCTATATTCCCAAGAATGCGCAGGCCAATGACAAAATTTCGCAGCCATATTCCATGATTGGATGCCTCATAACATGCTACAAATTTAGCTACCATTGTAGAAGATGCTACAAGTGTCTGCTTAGTACTTCTCCATGAAATGGCTTCCCCAGCCAATAAGAAAATGTAGCCCGAAGTGGATCTCCTACTGTCTTGGCATCCCGCAAAATCAGAATCAGAATACCCTATGATCTCCAACTGATCGGATTTTCTGTATGTGAGCATGTAATCTTTTGTTCTCTGTAAATACCTCATCACCCGTTTGGCTGCTTTCCAGTGATCCATACCAGGGTTACTTAAATATCTGCCCAACATACCAACAACAAACGCTATATCAGGTCTTGTGCAAACCTGAGCATACATTAGACTCCCAACAGCTGAAGCATAGGGAATCTTCTGCATTTCCTTAATTTCCAGATTTCCTTTAGGGCATTGTTCGAGACTAAACTTGTCTCCCTTAGCTATAGGGGTGTCTCCTGGTTTGCAATTCTGCATGCTAAATCTTTGCAACACTTTATCTATGTAGCTCTTTTGTGATAATCCAAGAACACCCCGAGAACGATCACGGTGTATCAGGATTCCCAGAACAAAAGAAGCTTCCCCAAGATCTTTCATCTCAAATTTCTTTAATAGAAATTTCTTGGTATCGTGCAACAATCCGGAGTCATTAGTGGCAAGCAGAATGTCATCCACATACAAGACTAGAAAAATACACTTATCATCCACATACAAGACTAGAAAAATACACTTACTCCCACTGAACTTGTGATACACACAATCATCAACAGCATCAAAACCGAACGAGACTACTACTTGATGAAACTTGTGGTACCACTGACGAGAAGCTTGCTTGATCCCATAGATGGATTTCTTTAATTTGCAAACCATAGATTTTGGGTCTCCAGACACAAAGTTTTCTGGTTGCACCATATATATCGTCTCATCAATGTCGCCATTGAGAAACGTCGTCTTTACATCCATCTGATGTAACTCAAGGTCAAAATGTGCAACTAATGCCATAATTATCCTGAAAAAGAGTCTTTCGTGGAAACCGGAGAGAAAGTCTCTTTAAAATCAATGCCTTCTTTCTGAGTAAAGCCTTTTGCTACAAGACGAGCCTTATATCTTTCCACATTACCCTTCGAATCCCTCTTGGTCTTAAAAATCCATTTGCAACCAATAGGTTTCACACCTTCAGGTAATGGGACAAGATCCCAAACTTGATTGTCTTGCATTGACTTATACTCTTCATTCATGGCATCAATCCACTTTTGAGAGTTTGGATCCTGCATGGCTTGACGGAAGCAAACACTCGAACGTGAGAGCAAGGGATCACCCAATGAATGGACGAGCTCAAAGGGGGGAGTGAGGCAAGAACCATGCTTTCAGAGAAGTCTTCTGCAGTTGCTATACCCATAGCTTCGTTAATGGCTTTCATTAGCATATCTAATTGATAGGATCATTTTCCATCAATCCATTATTATCCTTATTTTCTTGGAGAAATACCACATAATCATCCGGAATAACATTTATCTTCTCTCTAGTGGACCTCCTTAATGGCACTAGTTCTTGAGGTTGTTGAGTTTGTTCTTCCTGAACAATTTCAACCTGAGTGGGGAGTTCTTTAACATTATCCTGTTGAGGTTCTTGATCTACTTCTCGGCTAATGACAGGAATAGAAACCTGGATGTTCAGAAGTAGTAGTAGGTGTCGAGATCGACTCCTCCTCAAAGGTAATGTCTCTAACCTTATTTCTTCCCCCAAACTCAACATCCTCAAAGAATACTGCATTTCCCGTCTCAAAAATAGACCTTCTAGTGGGATCATAAAACTTAAAACCCCTTGATTTTTCTGAGTAACCAATAAAGTAGCTGATAACTGTTTTGGAATCCAATTTCTTTTCATTTGGCCTATAAGGCCTAACCTCAGCTGGACATCCCCATATGTGAAAATGGTTTAGACTCGGCTTTCGCCCAATCCAAAACTCAAAAGGTGTTTTAGCAGCTGCTTTAGTTGGTACTCTGTTGAGAATATAAGTTGCAGTCTTTAGTGCATCTCCCCAGAGTGATTCTGGTAAAGAGGAATGACTAATCATACTCCTCACCATATCCTTTAGAGTCCTGTTTCGTCTTTCAGCAACACCATTCATGCTAGGCGTCCCCGGCATGGTGTACTGTGGGAAGATTCCACATTCCTCTAGGAAGGTAGCAAAAGGCCCTGGACGTTGTTCTCCTGAACCATCATATCTGTCGTAGTACTCACCTCTACGGTCAGATCTGACAGCTTTAATTCTTTTGCTGAGTTGATTCTCAACTTTAGCCTTAAAAACTTTGAACATGTCCAGTGCCTCTGATTTTTCATGAATTAGATATAGGTACCCATAGCGTGAGTAATCGTCTATGAATGATACAAAATAATGTTAACCATTCTAAGAAGCCTTAGGAAATGGCCCACAAATAAGACGTTTGAAGTTCTGTTGGCACCTAGTCTCTTTATTTTGGTCTGTTTTCCTTTAATACACTCAACACAAACATCAAGATCTGAAAAGTCAAATATATCTAAAATACCGTCTGACACAAGTCTCTCAATTCTGGTTTTTGAGATATGACCTAAACGCTTGTGCCATAATTTAGTCGAATTTTCTTTATTTAATTTTCGCTTAGTACCTCTTGATTCAACATGCAGGGATACATTATATGAAACAATAGTATCAAACATATATAGATTGTCATAAGCACTTAATGAACCGGTACCAACAATATTGAAATTAAATGAAAGACTAAACTGACAATTTCCAAATGAACAAGTAAAACCAAATTTGTCTAATAAGGAAATAGAAACCAAATTCCGTCTAAACGACGGTACAATAAAAGTGTCTTTCAAATCCAAAAAGAAACCAGATCCTAATAAAAATCTAAAATGCCCTATTGCCTCCACTTCTACCGACTTGCCATCACCCACAAAGTTGTATCTTTCACCATCAGTTGGCTTTCGGTAGCTCAAACAACCCTGCATTGAAACACTTATGTGAGTAGTAGCACCAGAATCTAACCACCAAGTGTTTCCAGGTACTGAAGCTAAATTAACTTCAGAACAAACCAAAGCAAGAAATGTACCTTTCTTCACACGCCAAGCGCGATACTTAGTACAATCCTTCTTTTTGTGTCCAGGTTTGCCACAAAAGAAACAACCATCCTGAGTTTCACCATTCTGTTTCTTTTGTGCTGGACCCTTATCATTAGCAGATTTCTCAACATCATTTTTCCTTTTGCCCTTAACCTTAGAAGTACTGGCCAGTTGAGCAATCTCAGTTCTTTCTTGCTTCAACCTTTCTTCCTCTTGCACACAGTATGAAATTAGCTCATTAAGAGTCCATTTCTCCCTTTGACAGTTATAGCTGACCTTAAACTGACTGAATTGTGCAGGAAGCGATATTAGCACTAAATGCACGAGTAAGTCCTCAGACACCTCGAGTTTTAGTGCCCTTAACTTTGAAGCAATGTGAGACATCTCCATGATATACTCCCTTATGTTTCCCTTGCCCTTATACTTAAGTGAGATCAAGTTAGCCAAAAACGTACTTGTCTCGGCCTTATCGTTTTTAACAAAACGCTTTTCAATTTCCACAAGGTACTCACTGGCCGTAGTAACTTCCTCAGAAGTTGTGCCTCGAAAGGCTTCTGGAATTCTGCGCTTAATGATCATCAGACTAACGCGATTTGAGCGCTCCCACTTCTCAAAGTTCTGCTTTTCCTCTACAGAACTTGCATCCGTAAGAGAAGGGGGTTGCTCAACCCTTAGCGCATAGTCCGGATCCATGCAGCCCAAAATGATCAGAATGTTTTCTTTCCAATCCTTAAAGTTCGACTCATTGAGCATGGGAATGTTGTTGGTGTTAGTAGAAATAGAAGTAGCAGACATCATAGCTGAACAGAGAACAAAACCAAAATTAATTGTCATGCTTACATTAAACCGAATAATCAATCATTTAAATTTAAATAAGTTGGAAACATCTCGAGGCACCTAACACAACATTAATATCAAGTCTTTGGACAGTAATATTAACTTGTAAGTGGCTACCTCTTGTAGTGATCAAACACTGACAATAAATCCTATCAAGCAATATTATCTTCCTTTGGGCCGACAAATCACTTACATGGATAACCTTATAATTGCCACGTATTTATCACCACAAGTGTTTGTGCATTTCGGGCCAAGTATGAATCTTCCTTGGGGCCGGCTAATACTCGCATGAATATACACAAACACAAACATCTAATATTCTTTATGAATAAATCTACACAAGAGAGGTCACTTTGGCGACTTCTTGTTTCAATTAATTCATTTTAAATATTAAACAAAATAAATTGGGACATGAGATGCACTAAACAAATTTGAAATAAAATGATTGAACATGTATTTGCACCTATAGTGCACATATATAATCACGAGTTCTGATATATGAGTTTTGAGTGTACATTTAATAACTCATTATGTGCAACCTGTAAACTTGATGAAATCATTAGCAACACATATAGGTTAATGATATTGATTCCATGAAAAGAACAATTTCACAATTGTTTGTCCAACACAAAAAATTAGTGGCAGACAAACCCCTCAGTTTGAAATTCTAGCATTGCATATATATGCAATCTCTCACAATAAAATATATAAAAAAATAGCCTTTGAGAGGAATCACATTAAACCTTAATCTATTGTAAGGCAGAACCGACAGAAACACAGGGATATCCAAAGTGTCAAACATAAATATCGTGCGTTTCAAAAAACTGAAGGTCCATATGACTACACGAAGGAACCCGTCAATATCACGGAATTTTATGAATCCATTAAAATCGAAGAACCCACATCAAAACCTTAAAAATCCAGAAATTCAGAACCCTAATTTTAATTCAACGAAGAATAACACAATTCTTCCCAAATCTCAGAAAATCATAAATAGAGTGGCTCTGATACCACTTGTTAGAAATCGAAAACACAAAAGGGCATGTTTTAATACACGAAATCCATAAAAGCATGCTTGACCGATCTACCATGATAATCCGAGAAAGAGAAGAAAATAATATGAATTGCGGAAGCGTACCTGAATCCATTAGCGTTTGTGAGAATTCTGGATCTGGTTTTGGCCTTCCAGACGAGCGGTTCTTTGAGAATTCTGTATGTTACGTTCTGTGTCTTACGTTCTGTAGGGAAACAGACGTTTTATGCCTTTTAAGAACCGTCGTCCGGGAACCATAATCGTTTTGGATAAGTATCCCCCTTTTTTTTATTTGGTCCGTTAAAAACAGAAAATCACAAATAGAAAATCACCTACTTGTTAGAAATTGAAAACACAAAAGGGCATGCTTGACCGATCTACCATGATAATCCGAGAAAGAGAAGAAAATAATCTGAATTGCGGAAGCGTACCTGAATCCATTAGGGTTTGTGAGAAATCTGGATCTGGATTTGGGATCTGGTTTTGGCCTTCCAGACGAGCGGTTTTTTTGAGAATTATGTATGTTATGTTCTGTGTCTTACGTTCTGTAGGCAAACAAACGATTTATGCCTTTTAAGAATCGTCGTCTGGGGACCATAACCGTTTTGGATAAGTATCCCTTTTTTTTATTTGGTCCCTTAACAAATAGAAAATCACCTAATAGTATCTACACATTTAATCCCATGACAAATTGAGACCCTTTTAATCCAAAATTAAAACTTTAGTAGATCACTTTAATTGGATTAAACCGTAAGACAGCTATGCACGTTTAATTAACATATGTAAGTCCAAATTAAATATTTCCAACATTTGATAGTTCAACCCCACATCCACCTTGACAGTTAACTTTCATAGCCTTGTGTAACCAGAATTGTAACAACACAACCTTGACTTATACTTGCCATAAGCCAAACTTGACTCTTCCATCAAATTTCTCCAACTGCTTGAATCACTCTAGCCTAATGAACAATCGCCTCCAAATGAGACCCACAGAATATACTGCTCAATAAATCTTTTCTGATGTGGAAGGTCGGACATCGTTGCGACTACGAAGCATACTCTTTTCAGAATTTCAAGAGACTCAACCCAGGCTATGATACCACTTGTTGGAAAAAATTGGATCCTACATTCATCCCTTATGGACAAGCAGAAATTATTGAGAAATAAAATGAAAAACAAAAAACTACAATCCATAACACAAGAATTTACATGGAAACTCCAAAATCAGAGAAAAATATGTTCAACATTTTTACAACTACACAGACATTCTCTATCCCGACCCCAGTACCCCACACTCTTACAAACATTTAACTAACTCACGTCTCTCTCCCAACTTTCCATACTAAAGTATACAAGAAAGGAATTTACTTACAGTCAAACCACAAAGAATAAAGTGTATTTGATTGGTGCATTTGAAACCACACCAAACGAGCTCCTTAAATAGCTTTAAGGCTCGCATCCTTTTTGTTCCACAAGCAATGTGGGACAAAAACCGTTCTTTTATTTGACATAAAACCAACAACTATGTCCCGAGGGCGGCCCAAAATATTATTGATTTTAGGATTAGCAGCCTGGGTTTAGTTCGTCCTGGTTTAGGAGAGATGGTCAATGGTAAGGGCCAAGCCATGACTCAGATTGAGTCGGTCTACTGAATTACAAGAACGGGCTGGAGTTGGTCTCACCGTAGTGTTCTACGAGAGGAAAGTGCTCCATTGTAAATGTGAAATTGGGTCGTGCGTATGGGGGGGCCGGCCCAATTATTGTTTGATAAATGGTTTTATCTTGATTTTGATGATTTTGTTTTTACACCAAAACAATGTTTTTAAATATTGTCCAAATACTCCTAAATGATTTAAATTGTTTTTACTAATTTTTCGGAGAATTTCTTCAAGTTTATTTTAGACAAAAATATTGGACAACACTTTTGATGATTTTGTGTTAATGAGTTTTTACATCAAAACTATGTTTCTAAATGTTGTCCTTACTCCCGATCGGTCTAAAATGTTCTTACTATTTTTTGGAGTATTTCTTGAAGTTTATTTTCTATATAAAATTGGACAACACTTTTGTTTTGAGGCCAACCAGTCGCCCTATAGGGCATCCCGTACCTGGAAGTTGTGAGAAACAGTGCATAAACTATTTGCTGAAAAAAAGGCTGGTTGACCGGTCAACCAGGTGGTTGACCGGTGTGGTCGACCGTTTGACCAGGTGGTCGACCGGTGCCATTGACCGTTCGACCAGGGCGTCGACCGGTGTCTGGGATCAATTTTGAAACAGAACCTCCTGGACTCGTTTTTTGGTTTGGCTCGATTTGGACCCGGGACAATGGTCGACGGTTGACCCCCGTCGACCGGCCGCCTGTGTAAATGTGTATTCTTATTTTCAAACGTCTATTTGTGCGCGATCGGTCGCCCTATGGTTTGACAGCAAAATTCTAATCGTTGTGCAACAGACAACTTTTCCCAAATTTGTGGGATTGATTTCTAACAGCTATATTCTTCATTTGTCTTGCAATTTTTTACAGATTTCAATCTCCTAGGAGGAGCCTATCATGTCCAAGGCATCTTCTATAAATACATGAAGAATTGAAGCAGCACAACAAGTGAGAATTGTAATATTTCTTGATTACACTTGCACTCATAATTGTAATATTCATTATCGAGTTGTAATCTTGATTTTGGGTTATCATTCAACACAAGATATCCTTGTGAGTGTTCTTGTGGTAAGAACACACTTGGATGATATAGGTGATAGGTGCAAGAAGATTGTGGTGATATTCTTATTGAGGTGTTGAAGAATTTGGTATTCTTCAAGGTTGAAGATTGTGGTGATCTTCACAAGGTGCCGTTGGAGATTGTGGTAATCTTCAAGAGAGATTGTGGTAATCTCAAAGGTGGTGTTGTAGAAGAGTGTGGTGCTCTTCAAGGTGATGTTGTAAGGTGTTGTATTAATTTTGGTAATTAATAAAATCTTTTTCTTTTTGAAATCCATCCCAGGATATCTTTGGGGTGGTAGAGGATTAGGCCCTAGGTGGGTTGAACCTCTATAAATCGACGCGTGTTGTTTACTTCCCGCACCTTTATTATTATTTTGGCTTGTTTTGTTCGAAAAAGAGGGCGAAATCGAAAAGATGGAGATAATCTATTCACCCCCTCTAGATTATCGTAGCCGCTTGTACTTACAATTATTTTTGATGTATTAGAATAACTAACGACCTAATTCTTATTTTTAATAAACTCTTCAAGAGTATTCAAGTCAACCAGTAAGACAAACATGAGTTCGATTAATTGACTATTCAAAACGTACCACCTTATCTTTGTTTTTAGGTAAAAAAACTTATATAAGACTGTCTTACGGATCATTTTTTGTAAGACGGATCACACCCGCCCCACCCACTTGTATGACCCGTTTTTTTGGGGGATTTTATGATTTCTTTTTTTTTCTCTTTCTTCCTTTTGTTTTCCTTATTTTCCTCCTATTTTTTTCTCCATCTCTCCTCTCTCTTCTTCCCTCGATTTTCTTTCTCTCTCTTCATTTTTTTATAGGCGTGATTTTTGTTCTTCTCAAACAAATGCCTCGATTTGTCTTCACGATTTTATTACGAATGGATTTCGATTGGACTCGTCACGTATTTATTAATCATTGAGAAACATAAATTATCACTCGTAATTTTTGTAAGTCCAAGCGGCTACGATAATCTAGAGGGGTGGTGAATAGATTATCTCCATCTTTTCGATTTCGCCCTCTTTTTCCAACCGAATGCTCAAGGATAATAACAAAGGTGCGGAATGTAAACAACACACGTCTATTTAAAGAGGTTCAACCCACCTAGGGCCTAATCCTCTACCACCCCAGTATATCCGGGATGGATTTCGAAAAGAGAAAAAGATTTTATTAATAATTACCAAAATTATTACAACAAAATCTTACACCAACACCTTGAAGAGCACCACACTCTTCTTTAACACCACCTTTGAGATTACCACAATCTCACTTGAAGATTACCACAATCTTCAAACGGCACCTTGTGAAGATTACCACAATCTTCACCCTTGAAGAGCACCACACTCTTCAACCACTCAACAAGAAGATTACCACAATCTTCTTACACCTAACACCTAGTTCACCCAAGTGTGCTCTTACCACAAGAACACACACAAGGATATCTTGTGCTTGAATGACGACCACAAATTCAAGATTACAACTCGATAATGAATAATACAATTGAGTGCAAGTGTAATCAAGAATAGCCTAGACCTCAAGAATGTGAAAGTAAATAGCTAGGAAAATTACAACAAGAAATAAGACAATGTAAGAACAAGTGTATTCTTGAGTGTATCTTGTTGTGTTGTAGTTTTCTCTCTTGTTGTGTTGCTTCAATTCTTCCTCTATTTATAGGAGATGATTGATACTTGATAGGCTCCTCTTGGAATCTGATTTCTACAAAAAAAATTGCAATTAAAATCAAGATTATAGCTGTTAGAAATCAATCCCACAATTTAGGGAAAAGCTGTCTGCTGCACAACGGTTAGAATTTTGCTGTCAAAGCATAGGGCGACCGGTTGCGCACAAAAGGACGTTTGAAATTGTACTGAAAAATTACACGGGGCGACCGGTCGAGGGGGTGCTAGACCGGTCGACATCACCCCTAGCCGGTCGACCTCTTCAAAAATAGAACAGGGAGATTTTGCACACTTGCAGTCGGTCGACCCTGGCGACCTGGCGACCGGTCGGCCGACGTCGACGGGGAGACCGGTCGACCTGCTTGATTTTTCTTCCGTCTCATTTTCTGTTTCAAAAATCATCTTCAGTACGGGTTGCCCTATAGGCTAATTTGACCGGTCGACCACGAGACAGAAATGTTGGTCCAATTTTTGTCGAAAATAAAACTCAAGAAATACTCCGAAAATTTAGTAAAAACATTTTAAACCGATCGAGAGTATTTAGACAACATTTAGGAACCTGTTATAGGAGTAAAAACCCATTGATATAAAATCATTAAAAGTGTTGTCCATTATTATCAAAAATAAACTTGAGGAAATACTCCGGAAAATATTAAAACCATTTTAAATCATTTAGGAGTATTTGGGCAACCTTTAAAAACATTGTTTTGGTATAAAAACAAAATCATCAAAATCATGATAAAATCATTTATCAAACAATTTTCTCAATAAAACAAAAAAGACTGATGGAATAAAAATTTCAAATTAAGAAGAAGAAAAGGACGGACAGATCGAGAAAAATGATGAACACTGAGTTGAAAAATGATTGGATGCCATGAGATAGAGCAAAATCGACCTTTGAATACCTCAAACTCCCATTGTTCGCTGATGTCTCAAAAGCTACCTTTAAAACCGTAGGCAAGTGCACCTATTGTTTTATAGTATAGATTATTGAGTACCGAGTGTCATTCCCACGAGGATTGTAAGTACTAATAATTACCGTCTTTTTGTTATCTAATCTAGCAGTTTTTAGAGTTTTTGTTGTTAAAAGTGAAAAATGAAAAAAAAAGGAATTTGAAATAATTGCAACTTACAAAAGATCAACTAAAAGTAGATTGTAGAATAAGAAATCAAGAGCTAGAAATGTGTTTGAATGTAAATCCCTCTAGAATGTTTTTGTGATTCAACAAGATAAAAAATACAACCATAAACCCTTAAGCAAAAACCAACATCTTTTAATAAAATCTCATATTTTATGGACCGTAGAAATTCCCGATTTAAGTTAAACCCTTTATCAAGGTGAAAAACTCCTAATCTCAAGTTGATTAACTGAAATCTCTTTCTAGTTAAAACCCCCAAGAAAGCATTATAACGATTTGTGAATTCCCATATTAGGTTTGACCCTAATCTAGAAGATTTATGTCGTCCTATATCTAGGATTGCATGCAACTCTTTTCACTTATACAAGTTCTTTTTCACCATAAATCTCTCGATTACCCGATGAAGAATAGATATCAAATTAATATACCGAAAATATTAACTTGAATGAAATAAGCATGATATAAGTGAATCACACAAGACATGAGAATTTTATAAAAGAAACATACACACCTTAACCACAAATCCATTCTAGAGTTCATTACATTCAAACACTAAGAGTGTAGCTACTCATAATTTTGACAAAATAGTAAATTACACAAGAAGATTTAAGTATTGTAGACATGGTGTACTTATCTTTCTCAAAACCTCAATGGACTTCTTTCTTGATTGATGATGTTGCTCCAAGCCTTCTTCTCCAATATTGCCCCAAGCTTTCTCCTCCAAGACCCCTTGATCCCAATTCTACTTAATGAAATGAATACAATGAATATTTTCTGAGTATCTAATGAACGAATCTCCCAACTTCAACCATTGGCTTTTATAGGCAACATTTTTGTACAACAATACATTGGTAGTACTATCTTTTGTTAAACAATCACCCCCACTTTCATTGTTGGTTGGTGAATTCTTGTATTCAAGTGATGAGGGAGGGAACATGGAGACATGTTTCAGCAAAATAGGGTGTTAAAGGTGTACAAAAGTGGCCAAAAGGGATTGGTTGGTGAGTTTTCTCTAAATTCCGCATAGAAAAGTGTCTGAAAGTGGCCCTGACACGGCCATGTTGGGCAGCACGGCCAGGCCTGCTGCTCTGAAAATTTTGTAAAAACGTCGGACACGGCCGTGTTGGCCAACACGGCCAGGCCGTGTTTGGGCCTGTTTTGTGCGGTTTTTCCTCCTCTTTTGATCCCCTTTAACATGGTCGTGTTTGGTGACACGGTTTGGCCGTTTTGGACCCTTTTTCCAATTTTTATTCAATTTATTTCCTTCTTTTTGAACATGGCCATGTTACTTGACACCCCCAAGTCATGCTGAGTGATTTTCTTGCTTTTTTGCACTTAATGTTGGCTTCAAATTGCTTCAAATTGTTCAACCTATAATGTTAAACACATCCCGCGATAAAATGCTACAAAAATACTCGAGAAAATATGATTTTTCTAACAAAACAATTAAAAACTATTGAATAATAGCACAAAATATGTACAAAATGACACTTATCAAACCGCCTCCAACTTGGAAATTTTGCTTGTCCTCAAGCAATTTTTAAAACAAAGAGACGGGTTGAAAACAAAAAGAGACATCTATTTTCACAATTTCGACATAATTGAAGTGAACTGCTAACCTTTTCCTTCCCAATTAAGCCAATCCATTCGATTTTCAAATCAACCAATTTGTTAAAAAGAGAGTGACTTCAATAATTGGAATCGTTCAAAACATCACAGTTGTCATATCACAAAAATTGTTATTCATTCGCTTAGATCGAATACAAAAATGTAATGATAAAAGGAGATGTCCAAAACTCGGGTTTCTATTTTTTTTTTTTACAAATATAATTATAAAATCAGGACATTTTTTAGGCAAGCTTCCACTAGGTTTAAATTTTGAATGTCTTTTCAAAAACTCCTAGGGTGGTGTCCCATACTCATATTTGTATCGCCGTTTTACGTAAGAGACAAACATGGGGCTCATAAATGCTCCTAGTTACTAAGCAACAACAAACAGAGGAATATAACCTCGATTTGTCCCTTTTTTATAACAATATTAGCACATAATTTTTATTTTTTCCGGATTTTTTTTTCGTTTTTTTTTTAAACCCGAATTATGGTTTCTCTAATGATCATGACACAAAGTATCTAAATTTAAGCAAAGTCCAAACTATTTTCATGACATTAAACTCTTTTGGCCAAGTTCATCCTTTTACTAGAGTCACACAGTTTAAAAACATTTTGGCAATTTGAGTTCTCAAAAAGATGACTTTTTCGGGAAAAAAATGGTCATAACCAATCCACAAACAACTTATCTAATTGTAAAAAATAAAATTACCTCATGTTTGTTTGCAAGAAATTGATAAGGTGCATAAAAAGAAAACGAAACATCCACAAAGATAGCTAAAATGCGCAAAGCTAAAGAAAATAGTTCAAATCCAAGCGTTCTAACAAATCTTACAACCCCCAACTTCAAGGGTCACATTGTCCCCAATGTGAAGAAGCGATGGGATACAAAATGGAGCAAAAGAAATGAGAACTAAGACAAAGACAAATACGACCTTATGACGGTGGCAGGAAGTGCCTTTGAGAGAGGTGTCATTGGTGGAGTTGAGAGAAAAGGGCATTTTGTTGTTGTTGCTCCTCTCGAATATCCCGAATGACGCCAAATTGCTGCTCCATCATTTGTTGTTGGCGGTCAAGCATATTCTGCTGGCGTTCGAGCATCGTTTGTTGATATGATAGCATGCCTCTTTGGTGTTGTTGTTCCTGTAGAATAGCTTGAAGATCAACTTGTTAATGCGGTGGTGGTGGTGGGCGAGATGAAGAAGTACGGGGTGGTGAACTCCGTGGAGGAGATGGAGATTCGGGAGCATCATCCTCTATGGGAGGTAGAGTGAGGAGAATTTTGTCACCCTCCGGATTGCGTTGCAAACCCATCAACCAATTGTCACGATTACGAATTGTAGTTCGTGTTGGGTCGGGAAGTAGTAGGCGTTGGGATGTATGTCTGAAAAGCAAGCAAAATTGATCATTGACTCTTTCAATTACTTTTATAGAGTACATATCTCGAGATCAATACGCGTGCTTCCTCACGCTTGTTGTAAACCCGTTAAGTCATGCTCGAAGTGAAGATCAATTGGGGTAATTAGGCCTCCAACAATAATTTTACTACATTCGCCCCGCCCGACTTTCTGAAAATGGTGTGCTAAGTGAGACCCTGTGTCGAGGTGTTTGCCATAGACCATAGCCCATAAAAACAATAGTTCATCCTTCCTCAAATTCCCGTCACTTTCCCCCTACCGGAAAGTGTGCTAGCCATTACACGATGCATATAACGGAAACAAGGATTTATTACGTGTGATACTTTAGCACGGGAAGCAACATAATCATATGAAGGGGCTATTTCATTCCAAAAATGTTGTGTATTAAAGTCGTTAGGGAAGCGTCTGTCACCACCAATTGGGAGACCATATATTTGGTTGAAGTCGGCAAGAGTCAATGTATATTCTTGATTGAACAAGCGGAAAGAGATGAGGCCATCCCTAACATGAGTTCCCGTGAGAATCTCGGCGTTAAATGAGCTAAGGAATTCCAGTGTGATGTGCTCATAAGTTGGTGATTTCGCACCCATGAATTGTTCCCACCCAACTTGCTCAAACATCCAATCAATATCTTCTTATAGCCCAAGGGTTTCCAATGTCATGGCGTCCGGATACCTGGTGTTGTGCAATGGTTTACCCAACAATTGTTGATACCGGGTTGCTTGTTCGTCATCCCGGAATAGAATGTCGTGACGATTACTTGGTGGATTAGCTCGGGAGGGACGGCGGGAGCCAAAAGGCCCCCCAGATCCGGAAGGAGCGGTAGAACGGCTGCGTTTTGACATAGTAATCCTGAAAAAGAAACTTCAATAACAACCAAAGATAAACCCATGATAGCCACAACAAAGAAATGATTGCTACAAATATGTTTATGAAACTCGAGTAGCATAGTTCGCGGGAATAACTAACAAATGCAACAGCCAAGTATAATACATGACTCAATGGTAATTATCACACTCTTATATCAGCATGGCCAACATTCCATAAGGAGGGTATCCATATATGGGCATAATATGATTTCATCAAGTAAACAACAACAACAACCCTTATATGAATAAGACCATCAATTAAGACCATCAATAGACAAGGCATGAATTTGATTACAACAGCGAGGATGTCTATCGATTAAAATCATAACCACAAATTCCCCCAAAATTCTCATTTCATCTATTCAAGAATGCATTAATTAATGAATTTCATATGAAAATGTCCATTGAGCCAAAATCATCATAGGAATTCAATAAGCATTCTTAAGTACAACACATAAACAATTAGGCACAAAAAACCCTAAAAAAATTCTAAATTAAATTGAAATCACAAAGCCCTAAATAAGAGAAATTACACACATGCATGAATAAGTTGAAATCATAAGAACAAAATTAAGAAAAAGAACAAGAAATTATATACAAAATAAAATAAAATCCATACCTTAAATAGAGACCCACAAGAGAGATGTAAAAAAAAACACAAAAAATATGATGTTTTTGTGAACAAATTTAAGTTTAAATGGAAGTTGAGAGAGATTTAGGGGAAGTTTTCGGGAGGAAGAAGGGTTTTTTAGGTTTTAGAATTGGGGGTTTTTGAAAACTTTGGGAGAAAAATCGCCCCCCCTGTTTTTGGACAGCTCGGACACGGCCGTGTCGTGCGACACAGCCTGGCCGTGTTCCGGGCTGTCTTGCGTTAAAAAATTTTCGGCCCGAACACGAGCGTGTCGGGAGACACGGCTTGGCCATGTTCGGGCCAATTTTTGATTTTTTTTAATAAAAGGGAAAATGGGAAATTTTGACACGGCCATTTCGCAGACCGGACACGGCCATGTCGGGAGACACGGCCCGGCCGTGTTCCGGGCTGTTGAAATTTCTTGTTTTTTCAATTAAAATCATCCCAAGTAAAAAAATGAATCCTAAGTAAAAATTGGAAACAAATTGACAAGGAAAACAAGAAAAACACAAAAATCATCGGGTTGCCTCCCGGGTAACACTTCTTTAGTGTCATATAGCTGGACTGTTTCACCTCTAATTGTGTGATGTATTTGGGGGATCCTCAAGCTTGAGGGAATCTCTATAATTATCATCGATGGTGCCCCCAAAATAGAGCTTCAGATGGTGTCCGTTTACCTTAAAGGTGCCCATTTCTTTGTGCGTAATTTCGATAGTCCCGTAAGGAAACACTTGAGTAACAGTGAATGGGTCGGACCACCTGTATTTTAACTTACCCAGGAATAGTCGAAGTCGGGAATTGAATAGTAACACTTGATCACCCGGTTGGAATTCCCTCGTGTGCTTAATGTGCTTGTCATGCCATTGTTTCGTTCGTTCTTTGTAAATTTTCGAATTCTCGTATGCCGATTTCGCCATTCTTCGAGTTCGTTAATCTGCAATAAACGGTTATTTCCTGCACTTGGCAAATCATAATTAAGCATTTTAATAGCCCAAAAGGCTTTATGTTCAAGCTCAACCAGTAAATGACATGCCTTACCATAGACGAGTCGGTATGGGGTAGTCCCTATTGGCGTTTTGAAAGCTGTTCTATAAGCCCAAAGGGCATCATTGAGTTTGAGGGACCAATCCTTGCGAGAGTGTCCAACCGTTTTTTCCAAAATTCATTTTAATTCGCGGTTGGACACTTCGACTTGACCACTAGTTTGGGGGTGATAGGCGGTGGCGACTCGGTGTGTGACACCATAACGCTTTAAAACTTTGTCAAATTGCCTATTACAAAAGTGAGTGCCTCTATCACTAATGATGGCTCTTGGTGTACCAAATAGGGTAAAAAGTTTTTTGAGAAAATGCACCACCACTCGAGCATCATTTTTAGGCAAGGCTTGAGCCTCTTCCCATTTAGACACGTAGTCAACGGCTACCAAAATATATTTATTGCCAAACGACGCAGGAAAAGGTCCCATAAAATCAATACCCTAAACATCAAAAATTTCACAAACAAGTATACCGTTTTAGGGCATTTCATTTTTTCGAGAAATATTCCCTGTTCGTTGACAACTATCACAAGTTTCAACATACTGTTTTGCGTCTTTGAAAAGTGTAGGCCAATAAAAACCCGACTCAAGGACCTTGCGTGCCGTAGTATTTGCTTGGTAGTGTCCACCAGTGGGTCCTTTGTGACAATGATTCAAAATGGAGATTGTTTCAGGAATTGCAACATACCTTCGTATGATTTGATCCGCACAAACTCGGAAGAGGTGGGGATCGTCCCAAATATAATACTTGAGGTCCGAAAAGAATTTCTTCTTTTGTTGATGGGTCATCCCTTTTGGTAGAACTTTTCCTGCAAGATAATTAGCAAAATCTGCAAACCAAGGAATATCAATTGAAATTGAGTTAAGGGCAAAGAGTTGCTCATCCGGGAAAGAATCGTTGATATGTCCATTGTGTTGCTCATCGGTGCCGGAGTGCTCAAGTCGAGATAGGTGGTCGGCGGTAAGATTTTCAGCACTCCATTTATCTTTTATCTCCACATCGAATTCTTGGAGTAAGAGAACCCATCGAATTAGTCGTGGCTTTGCGTCATTTTTGTCGAGCAAATAGCGTAAAGCAGAGTGATCCGTATAGACAATGACTTTGGATAGAATCAAGTATGAGCAAAATTTGTCAAAGGCAAAAACCACTGCAAGTGATTCCTTTTCGGTAGTTGTATAGTTGGATTAAGCAGGATTCAAAGTCTTACTTGCATAGTAAATTGGCCGGAAATGTTTATCTTTTCATTGCCCAAGTACCGCTCCTACCGCATAGTCACTAGCATCACACATGAGTTCGAACGGCTGAGACCAATCCGGAGCCACCATGATGGGAGAAGTGGTGAGTTTTTCTTTCAAAGTGTTGAATGCTTGAAGACATTCATCGTTGATATTGAAAACTGCATCTTTCTCTAAAAGGCGAGTAAGCGGCCGGGCGATTTTTGAAAAATCTTTGATAAAGCGCCTATAAAACCCAGCGTGCCCCAAAAAGCTTCGGATTGCCTTCACCGAGGTGGGCGGTGGTAATTTGGAAATTGTTTCAACTTTCGCTTTGTCAACTTCAATTCCCCTGCAAAAATTTTATGCCCCAAAACAATTCCTTCTCGTATCATGAAGTGGCATTTTTCCCAGTTAAGTACCAGGTTAGTCTCTTCGCAACGAACAAGGACTTTTTTAAGATTTGCAAGACAAAGATCAAAGGAGTCCCCAAACACCGAGAAATCATCCATGAAGACTTCCATGATTTCTTCTACAAGTTCGTCGAAGATGGCAAGCATACAACGTTGAAAAGTCGTCGGTGCATTGCACAACCCAAAAGGCATGCGACGATAAGCGAAAGTACCGTAGGGACAAGTGAAAGTGGTTTTCTCTTGGTCCTCCGGTGCTATCGGGATCTGAAAATAACCTGACATGCCATCAAGGAAGCAATAATAGAGGTGAGCAGATAAACGTTCAAGCATTTGATCAATAAAAGGTAAGGGAAAATGATCCTTGCGAGTAGCATCGTTAAGCCGTCGGTAATCGATGCAAACCCGCCAACCCGTTACCGTTCGCATCGGAATAAGTTCATTCTTTTCATTTGGTACCACCGTCATCCCGCCTTTCTTTGGGACCACTTGAACGGGACTTACCCAATTACTGTCAGAGATTGGATAGATGAGCCCAGCATCTAGTAGTTTGATTACCTCTGCCTTAACTACCTCTTTCATGTTCGGATTTAAGCGACGCTGAGGTAGAACAACCGGCTTGAAATTTTTCTCCATCAGAATCTTGTGAGTGCAAAAGGAAGGATTGATCCCTCGAATTTCGGAGATTTTCCAAGCGATGGCCTTTTTGTGTTCCCGTAATATTGCTAACAATCTATCCTTTTGATGTGAGGATAAATTGGAGGAAATAATCACGGGAAGTTTGGAATTATCGGCCAGAAATGCATACTCCAAGTGTTCGGGTAGCTCTTTCAGCTCCAACAGTGGTCGATCCTCAATGGATGGTTTGTTATGCCCCACCTGAGAATTTTCAATTTTTTCGAAATCTTTCTGTCGTTCTGTTGGTGCATTTTCCTCCAATGCGAGTACGGATTCCCTAAGGAATGGATTTTCCTCCGCTATACCTGCACTTTGAATAATACAAGTCTCCAAGAATTCGTTAGAAATCATGCTTGGTAAGGAATTTGTTATCTCCATATCGATAAGATCAATAACAAAACAAGAGTCATATTTATCTATCGTATTTTTCATTGATGTAGTGATTTTAAAAATGACTTGTTCATCTTCGACTCGTAAAATTAGTTTTCCATCATGCACGTCAATGATTGCCTTAGCAGTAGCTAAAAATAGACGCCCTAGGATCAAGGGGACTTCAACATCTGTATGCATATCAAGAATTACAAAATCGACAGGGAATATAAACTTATCGACTTTAACCAAAACATCTTCAACAATGCCTCTAGGATATTTAATGGACCTGTCAGCTAATTGCAAGCTCATCCTAGTTGGTTTTGGCTCCCCTAGACCCATTTGTTTGAATAAATCATAAGCCATCAAATTAATGCTAGCCCCTAGATCGGCCAATGCCCGATCAATAGTCAAATTACCGACATGACAAGGAATAGTGAAACTCCCTGGGTCTTTGATTTTCTGAGGTAACTTGTTTTGCAAAATTGCCGAGCATTCCTCATTTAATTGCACCATGGATATTTCTTCAAGCTTCTTCTTATTTGAAAGGAGATCTTTGAGGAACTTGGCATATTTTGGCATCTGTGAAAGGGCTTCAACAAAAGGAATATTGATGTGTAATTGTTTAAACAAATCCAAAAACTTACCAAATTGGTCGTCATGTTTGTCCTTACGCAATCGGCTTGGATACGGGATAGGTGGCTGGAATTTCGGTACTATTTTCTTCGTTTCCTTGAGTACCTGTTCATCTTTCTGTTGTATGGGGGTTGGCTCGTCCTCCGGCATCCATACCTCATCTAGCTTTGTTCCACTCCTTATAGTGATTGCTTTTACCTGCTCTCTTGGATTCGGTTCGGTATTGCTAGGTAAGCTCCCTTGCGGCCTTTCGGAGATCATTTTCGCAATTTGGCCAATTTGATTTTCCAAGTTGCGAATGGACGCTTCTTGGTTCCTTAAGGATGTTTCGGTGGCCGTGAAACGGGTTTCCGTAGTTTGGACAAATTTAGACAATAAGTCCTCTAAACTTGGCTTTCGTGGTTGGAAACCGGGAGGTGCAGACGAGTTGGGGAGTGCGTTTGAATTAGGCTTTTGTTGACCTTGATTGCCCCAACTAAAGTTCGGGTACTGACGCCAACCTGGATTATAGGTGTTACTAAAAGAATTATTTTGAAAGGGTCGAGATTGATTACCTAGATAATCCACTTGTTCATGCGGTGGTATCGCGTGAGGGCAATCTTGGTGGTTGTGCGATCCTCCACAAGTTTCGCATGAGAAGGCTTGTTGTGGTGGTGGTTTTGGAGCTGTCAACCCGTCAATTTTCTCGAGTCGAGCCGACTGTGCGGCTAGCGTGACTACCGCGTCTGCATTGTATACACCCACTGTCCTATTGCTTTTTCCTCGTACGGATTGCCATTGATAGCCATTTATGGCCATTCCTTCTATGAGATCTTGGGCGGCTTCGGGTGTTTTATTGTTCAACGTTCCCCCTGCTGCCACATTAATCATTTGCCTCGTAGATGAGAGTAGCCCATTGTAAAATGTTTGGACTTGCATCCAAATGGGAAGGCCATGATGTGGGCATTTTCGCAGCAATTCTTTGAATCTTTCCCAAGTGTCGTACAAGGTCTCATCGTCCTCTTGAGTGAATGAAGAGATCTCATTCCTCAAACGTGCGGTTTTGGCAGGTGGAAAATACTTCAAAAGGAACTTTTCCGCCATAATACTCCATGTTGTGATTGTTCCCTTCGCTAGAGTGTTTAACCATTGTTTAGCCCATCCCCGAAGAGTAAATGGGAAAGAGCATAAACGGATGGCATCGTCGGAGACTCCATTTATTTTGAAGGTATCGCAAATTTCGAGGAAATTCGCGATATGATTATTTGGATCTTCGTCCGGTAAGCCGTCGAATTGAACAAATTGTTGCACCATTTGAATGACATTCGGTTAGATTTCGAAATTATTGGCTGCAACAGCGGGCCTCACGATACTAGACAATGTACCGTCCATAGACGGCTTGGCGTAGTCATACATGGTTCTTTATTGTTCATCCGCCATATCAGGATCCTTGCCTTCATTAATATCCTCATCGTGGTCTGTACTAATACTTTCCTCTGTGTTGCTACTGGCAGTCTCGCGCTTCCAAATTCGGCGACGAGTAGGCATGCACTGTGGTAAATAAAGAGGATAAGTGTAATCCAAGACTTACAAAGATAGATAAAAAAACAGACAAATGATGAAAAGATAAAAAAAATAATTAAATTAACAAAAATAAGGTGTTCTTAATATTACAATCCCTGGCAATGGCGCCAAAAACTTGATGGCTCAAAAGCTACCTTTAAAACCATAGGCAAGTGCACCTATCGTTTTATAGTATAGATTATTGAGTACCGAGTGTCATTCCCACGAGGATTGTAAGTACTAATAATTACCGTCTTTTTGTTATCTAATCTAGCAGTTTTCAAAATTTTTGTTGTTAAAAGTGAAAAATGAAAAAAAAGGAATTTGAAATAATTACAACTTACAAAAGATCAACTAAAAGTAGATTGTAGAATAAGAAATCAAGAGCTAGAAATGTGTTTGAATGTAAATCCCTCTAGAATGTTTTTGTGATTCAACAAGATAAAAAATACAACCATAAATCCTTAAGCAAAAACCAACCTCTTTTAATAAAATCTCATGTTTTATGGACCATAGAAATTCCCGATTTACGTTAAACCCTTTATCAAGGTGAAAAACTCATAATCTCAAGTTGATTAACTGAAATCTCTTTCTAGTTAAAACCCCCAAGAATGCATTATAACGATTTGTGAATTCCCATATTAGGTTTGACTCTAATCCAGAAGATTTATGTCGTCCTATATCTAGGATTTCATGCAACTCTTTTCACTTATACACGTTCTTTTTCACCATAAATCTCTCGATTACCCGATGAAGAATAGATATCAAATTAATATACCGGAAATATTAACTTGAATGAAATAAGCATGATATAAGTGAATCACACAATACATGAGAATTTTATAAAAGAAACATACACACCTTAATCACAAATCCATTCTAGAGTTCATTACATTCAAACACTAAGAGTTTAGCTACTCATAATTTTGACAAAAGAGTAAATTACACAAGAAGATTTAAGTGTTGTAGACATGGTGTACTTATCTTTCTCAAAACCTCAATGGATTCTTTCTTGATTGATGATGTTGCTCCAAGCCTTCTTCTCCAATATTGCCCCAAGCTTTCTCCTCCAAGACCCCTTGATCCCAATTCTACTTAATGAAATGAATACAGTGAATATTTTCTGAGTATCTAATGAATGAATATCCCAACTTCAACCCTTGGCTTTTATAGGCAACATTTTTGTACAACAATACATTGATAGTACTATCTTTTGTTAAACAATCACCCCCACTTTCATTGTTGGTTGGTGAATTCTTGTATTCAAGTGATGAGGGAGGGAACATGAAGACATGTTCCAGCAAAACAGGGTGTTAAAGGTGTACAAAAGTGGCCAAAAGGGATTGGTTGGTGAGTTTTCCCTAAATTCCGTATAGAAAAGTGTCTGAAAGTGGCCCTGACACGGCCATGTTGGACGTGCTGCTCTGAAAATTTTGTAAAAAAGTCGGACACGGCCGTGTTGGCCAACACGGCCAGGCCGTGTTCGGGCCTGTTTTGTGCGGTTTTTCCTCCTCTTTTGATCCCCTTCAACTTGGCCGTGTTTGGTGACACGGTTTGGCCGTTTTGGACCCTTTTTCTAATTTTTATTCAATTTATTTCTTTCTTTTTGAACATGACCATGTTACTTGACACCCCAAGTCATGTTGAGTGATTTTCTTGCCTTTTTGCACTTAATGTTGGCTTCAAATTGCTCCAAATTGTTCCACCTATAATGTTAAACACATCCCGCGATAAAATGCTACAAAAATACTCGAGAAACTATGATTTTTCTAACAAAACAATTAAAAACCATTGAATTAATAGCACAAAATATGTACAAAATGACACTTATCATTCGCAGAGAGCAGTTGAGAGTTGAGGAAGCGAATTCTCTTCTATTTTTTTGTAAATACAAACATAAATTATGAATTCAGTACATTGATGAAGGAAAAATCAATCTGACAAAGTTAAAGTAACACTTTTATAACTAAAAATATTTATTTTTTTGAGATAAAGTATCATGCTTTTAATAAAGAATCCAATACAATGAAGAAGTAAAAATAAACATGATAGTGTTAAAATAACACTTTAATGAGTAAAAATATCCATTTTTTGAGATGTAGTATCATATTTTTTAATACAGTTACATGTTAGGAATTTAGTACAGTGCAAAAAGAAAAATAAATATGACAGACTTAAAATAACACTTTTATAAGTAAAATTATATGTTTTTTGAGATAAAATATCATGTTTTTTAATACAATCACAGATTAGGAATTCATTACAGTGAAAAAGGAAAACAATATGACAATGTTAAAGTAACACTTTTTATGAGTTAAAGTATCTGTTTTTTAAGATAAAGTATCATATATTTTTGACTAATGTAGGTGAAGTTTTATACAATTTTGCATATAGAATCCAAAATCCTGAATATATGGCTGAAAAGCCTGAAATCGAAAAAGGCAAAGATTTTGTGCTACATCCACAATCTGAAAAATTGGGAGATGAGGAAAATAAGGAGAGAGCAAGAGGAAGAGGAAAGATGAAAAAAGGAGGAGAGAGAAAGTATGGAGAGGGAAAGGGAAAGGAGGAGAGATGTATAAGATCTGAATTGTGGATCCGTCTTACAGAAGAGGATCCGTAAGACGGTCCTATAAGAGACCTACTCTTCTTTTTATTGTTTTCTTTTTTTATTATAGTGTTTAAATTTTAGTATGTCTATTGTCTATTTTATATGTCGGGGATTTTTCTATTTCAAACTATGTATTACATGGTGTTCCAAATATCAATCCCACACACCAAATATATATATTGATGATGTCATTAATTTATATTAAGATGTTTGGAATACGAGATGGAACATATTTTGGAATGGATGATCCAGACCCATTTTATATGTAGAACCTTGTGACCGGAAAAGGCATTCCATGAAATTTTAATATTTTGTGATTAGAGGTAATATTGTAGGCCAAATTAACTTTTATTTATGAATTATCAATATGGCGAGCATGCATTTCAAAATTCTTGCTCACAATTTAAACCATCTGCTTTACCAAACTCAAAGTTTGATTTAATAAAATTCTTATAACTTTACCTTTAGGCCGTAAATTCTTTAAGTGGTAATTGGCCAAATTGATTATTTATATTTTATAAAAATGAAAAATAACTATATTTTTCAAAATGTCTTTTAGTTATTTTTGACTAAAAACTGACTGTGTATTCTTGTGAGATACTTGATAGTTTTTTAAAAAATTGATGTCGTACATACATAACTCGGTGTCTCGGCCCCCAAAAATGATAAAAAAAAATTATAAAATGGACATTTAAATTCAAAAATAGATTAAAATTATGTTTTTGAAAAATATGGCTAAAAAATATTCTTGCTATTGAAAAATGCCAAAAATCCGAGACTCAATTCTTTAATGTATTTAGTAAATAAATGTCTTGACTTGAACAAACGAACACCACAAGGTCCACGACCAATTTGTTGGACAAAATTACAAAAAAGAAAACCAAAAGAGGTGGGCCTTTCACCGGAAATCACGGACAACACTTTGCATGTAATATTTCTGTCCAAACTCCCCCTCAAAAATGTTTCAGAAATATTCGTACTATCAAACTAAAATAGTTATGATTCTTATGAAAGTCTTCCCGACATCATCAGTCTTAACTTTGGTATTAAAAAAAAGTATAGAGAGAGTGTAGTTACAATTTCGGAAAAAGCCTATCACTGTCCTTTCGTTGAGGTTGCATGTAAGATATCGTAGCCATTTTTAGATGACACATAGGGCAAAATTCTAACAAGTAACATCTATATGTATAATAACATAATATTCTCAAAATAGTATCTCGATGTTTTCCCGCACATTTTTCGCTTTCTAAAAACATTTTATCTTTTTTATTTATTTCTTTTATTTTTCCGGCCACTAATTGTATTTAATGGTGTGAATAAGTAATAACTTTTTAAGAACTTACCAAACTTAACTAGGCCATATTGAGAATTCAACTTACATACGTAATTGATTTATTACTTAAATTCAAATTACCAAACTTCATTATTATTATAACATTAATAATTTTTTTTTCTGGGTCATCAGAGGTATGCCCACATGCTCTGTTGGCAATTGCCCACACTACCCCGTGGCCTATGGTGCGCTCGCTACAAAGTAATGGGACTAATCCTCTGCAGAGATGGGCAGCCCCAAACCCACACTCCAGCAATAGTCAGGGATCGATCCCAGGACCTCTAACCCACCAAAGATGGGCGCACGCCACTCGAAGAAACCCCTGGGGGCAACATTAATAATAATTCAACATACCAAATTTAATAGACTGAATATTAAATTTCGAATTATGTGCATAATATTTGGCATATCTATGCTACAAGCATTTTTAAATTTACCTTTAATGATTACTTGATTTTCGCACGAATGATATTCTGAGTTTCTAATTTACATATTCAAATTAACAACGATTTGAACCCTATGTAGAGATGTTAAACGGGCTCGGGTCAGCCCGTTTAGCCCCGAAAAACACAGGGTTAGGGCCAAGTTTTTCTGGCCCGTTTAAATCTTGACTTTTTTGGCCCGGACCGTTTAGCCCGTGGGCCAACAGGGCTGGCCCGCCGGCCTATTTTTTTTTCCGAATTTTGAATTTTGGTATTATGGTATTTTTTTTTCAAAATAGAGGATTGGTGAATTAAGGGATAACAAAATTTACATAACATTTCCTACTTTCATAGTGACTTGAAATGTAATCAATCGCGATGATTTAAAATGATATATAATTTATATCTCTCTAATAATTACAATACTATAATCTAAATAGTTTAAAATATTCGTGATTTAAATGTGACAAATAATTGAAATTTTATGCAAATAATTATAAAGATGAATTTGTGTATTTTGAGATTCCAACTTATCTCACGCACAAATATTGAACATCAAATCGCATTTTATCATTATTTGTATTTATTTAATTTGTTTGACAAAAATCAAAAAGTATTAAGAAAAAATTCAGTATATAGTGTTTATCATTTTACATTGTAGTTTGTTGTTTCTATTTTCATTTTAGAAATGAGTTTTAATTGCACATATGTTTGTTTTAACTCTTATTGCAGTAAGTATGTTCTTAAAGTTTCAAAGCGTTTGACGATAATGATGATGTTTGATTGTATTTGAATTTTAAAATTTTTATCCTTGTAATGCAACATAAAGAAATTGTGTAATTTAGTTTTGCATATTTAATTTGAATGTTATATAGTTGTACATCCTTTAGTATAAAAATTAGATTTAAATAAAAAAAAATTGGCTTGTAGCCCGATAATGCCCCTTTTAGCCCAAAGTCCGCTAGGGTTAGAGTTAGGTTCGCATATTGCCAGCCCGCATAGTAGCGGCCCGTTTAGCCTAAAGCCCGTTAGGGCTGGCCCTATAAGGCTAGGGCTAACCCGTTTAACATCTCTACCCCTATGTATCTCCAAAATTGTCTGAGGTTGACAATTACATATTCAGTATATAATTCCCTAATTTAAAAAACCCCTAATTGAAACAAAGAATTTGGTAAATTGCTGAGTACATTAAAAATATCGGCTGAGAATAAAAAAATCAATCCACAAATTAAATAAAATAGCGAAATAATTACAAGAGTTACTAGAATAACTAAAACAAAAAAAGAAACTGCCATTTGTAAAATTGCCTAACTAAAATACATAATTTATCTTTCCTTTTATTACATAATGGGACACTATAAATACCTCCAACATTCATAATTGATAACATATTCTCTCGAGCAACATTATCTTGATTTATGTGAATTTTTTTTCTACCAGCAAACCAAATGCAGATTTTCTCCTTAATTTGCTTTTTGCTATAGATGACACCTATGTTTAGTTTAATTAAGCATTTGAACAAGAGTAAGACAAGTTGAGCCATAAAAGTTCGCCTGGTCCGTGTTTATCAAAAACAGCTTTCAATGACAACAACCAAATTAATAGTCTAGAATGCAAAAAGAAAAAAGAATGTAACAAAAGACATGCGAAAATTATGTTGTGATTGGTTGTACTTTTGTTTCGTTCACTTTCATTTTCTTGAGTAAATAGTGGTGAAAATGTTTTTGAAAGTGAAAGTTGAATGGATAGAAGAAAATAATAATTATGTTGATGTGATTGAGAATCTTTTAGAGATATTGATTTTTTGTGGAATTTTTTGTGGAAATAATAATGTAAAACGTAATGTAAGAAAATAGAATAAAAAATAAAAAAATTGAACCAAAAATAAGCAATATGGATCTCATTTTATGCCTTTTGTTATCAAGATTAAGAGAAAAATAACAAAATTATGATAAATTAAAGAAATTACCGAAATTATTTATATGAATAGGAGGAGGAGAGAGAAATAAATAATATAATTGGTTATTGGGAAGTGTGAAAATGAGTTAATTTAAAAAAGAAATGAGATTTTCTTTTAAAGAAAACTCACTTATTTCACAAACAATCACACTCTCTAAATTTTTTTTTTCTCAAAAATAAAAAATTTGAAAAATTTCTCACAACCAATCACACCTAAGTAGTCGGTCCAACTTCTTCTAGTAAGCTAGTAGAATTTTCGATTGGGAAATAGACTGCAACACACAAAATAAGGTTATAAGGTCCTTGGGTGGTCTCAGGGAGACCTCTCCGACACTCGATTGTAGGAGAATAATTCCAGAACACATGAATATAATTCGTAGTAATATAATTAATTGAACTTACTTACAAATGGGATGAAGGGACCTTTTATACTTAGGTTGATGGGGCGCACATGCCTTGTAAGATAGAGTGGGCCGTTTAGACCGTTATGGGTCGTGTAGGCTGATGTGGGCCGTGTAGACTAGTTTGGGCCATATAGGCCGGAAAATCATATATATGGCCCAATAATTATTAATATTGAGTAATTAAATAATGCATTAAATTAATAAAACATAATTATAAAAGAATAGTTTTATCATCCAAAAATCACTCTGTTAAAGTAGGTCAACTCAGTCCATTAACCATGAATGCTTAGCTTGGCCTCATCAAAAGTGACATTTTCCCCCCATAAAAACATAAATGAATTGAAGAATAAATGTTCAACCAAGGATATTCAGATTGTCAACAAAAAGTATTACACTATAACCACCAGGGTTAGCCTAGTGACCAAGGGTATTACTTTTTCATAAAGAGACTTGAGTTCGAGTCTCTGCAATGATAGGACGAATTTTTAATTGCAAAATACAAAAAAAAAAAAAGTATTACACCACAAAGAAAAAAACACCATTAATTCTGTATTGCCCAATATGCACAAATAATAGTACTTCATTTATTCAATCGTTTTGTTGTTTTTAATTTTATTTTCAAGTTTTGGTTGCTTTATAAGAGTCTAGGCTCTAGGACACTGCCCCCGGGGCATAGCTCAACTGGTAAAGGATTTGGGTGACGTGATGTCTGCTACTGGCACCCACGAGTGTGGTTGTTCGAATCCTCAGTAACGATTTACGAGGTGGTGGAGGAGAACTTCTTGTGTGTGTGACTCGGTTTTCGGCGAGCCCCAAGGACCCTGACTAGTTGAGATAACCCGCGCTTCACATCCTCCACGGCTTCAGAAGCGACAGACGGTGAGGGCGCCGGGGATGGGGTTCATCCTTTAGGCTCTAGCACACTCAAATAATAGTACTCAAATTCATTCAATCCCAAGAATCCTGTACTACCATGTGATTTCTTTTTTCCCTTTGTAATTCCCAATCCCAAAACACCTTTGCTTTAATATTCATGTTCGTCATGCTCAAGAAAAACTATTTTCTTTGTTTACTATTTTTCTTAATGCTTAACGAAGCAATTCTTAGTCAACTCCCACCCCCATTTGCCTAATTTTTATGAAACCAAAATTTTGCTGAAAGCTCGCAATTTTACATGTAAATCTTGAAGTTCTATTAATGGAAGTAGCAACGTATTTGGTGAGCTTGATACTGCAAAATTTTATCTAGACATCCTAGGAACTGGGGTGGCAAAATCAAGTCTGTCCCGCAGGCCGCCCCAGCTGGCCTGAAATTTGGGTTGGGTTGGACCGTGTTTTTTAGGCTCGAAAAAATCAGGCCTTTTTTGGCCCGGCCCGAATGACCCGACGGGCCGGACTAGCCCACCCCTTCTGACCGGCCCGAATTTTTTGTATATGAAGTGTATGTATAGGCTGTCCCAGACATTTTTTACGGTCAAACCAAAATTGGGTCGGCTCGGTCCGACCCAAATTTTTGCAAAAGCTCGATGGGCTCGGGCCAACTGGCGCGACCCATTGTCAGCAGTATTAGGAACTGATATCGCACCTCAAATATTAGTTTTGGGAATCAAAATGCAGACCTCATACCTGAGCATGAGAGTCTTTAATCACTAAACTATTATTTGATTATTTGGATTATTTATATAATTTATATTTAATCTCTTATTACAATAATGTTAATAAACTTTAATTAATGATATTATTATTCATACATTTAATGTAAAATGACAATAATAATATTGAAATAAGAAAGAGAATATTAAATTTATCCTAGTCACAAAATTCATGCGCTCTTTTTGCGGTTCATTAATTTCCAGCCTTTTGGTCTTCTTGTCGGTGTACAGTGTACTGTCCCTCAAAAATGGTAAATAGGGGTTTTTTTAAGTATAACGGGGAAATTTGGGGAAGGGACACACTCATATAAAATTGAATTCGGGTTATTCGCCTTTACAATACACGTTTCAATTATTGGAGTACAAGTTTGATCCCAAATCGTAAACAGAGTTAAAGAAGGTTAATTTGACAATTTTCAATCTGTAAATTTGATTATCATGCTTGTAATTTAACATTTTTTTTTGAGGTGGGTATTTTAAGAAATTCTGTCAACGCCAGACTTTTATTCATAGTCTTTTTCTTTTATTTATTTCTGATTAAAAAAAGTCAGAAAACTCATTACTCATGTCAATTAATTTTAAAAGAAATGTGAGATTTTTTAATTCACTTTTTTTTTGAAAGATTTTTTAATTCACTTAATCACTTCGCTAGTATAATTTTTTGAGTTTTTTTAATTCGCTGCATTGTTTTTAATTTGAGTTTTTTTAATTGGCTGTTCAATAAGATTAGCTCTAATTAATCAACAATTCATTTAAACAAGTTAGAATTGATTTAAAATCGTTCACTTTTTTAATTGATTTTCTAAGGACGCTTATGTTTAATATTTGACCACATATATGCAATTATTTGAATTTTTGGACTTTATTTGACATACTTTTAGTTGGTTACTTAATTCTTTTTTCGCAATTGAGATTCATTATCGTATTATATTTATAATAAAAAAAGATAAAACTATCTCTACTTGATCGGTGAGGCTGTGGTTAAATAGGTCCATTCATTATTTCATTTGAACCTATAATCAACGACAACACCGGCCAATTTGATCATCAATTTCAATTATCAACACACTATTTTTCACTAATTTATTTTAATAATCAACTTAAAGTGATTATAATGCATGTTTATTGTTATCAATTATAAGTGGTTTTTCTCATGTGATGCATTATATATTTATATCAATAAATGAACAAAAAGACAATAAAAATTCTTTTCTAATTTAATGCGGTCCAAATTTAACCATTAGTCCATTACATTATTACATAATTACAAATATAATACTATATTTGTTTACCATTCTAGAAGCATTTTCTTCTCAACTCCTTCACTCACTTACCAATCAAACATAAATTACGTTTCTCAATGCATTTCTATACTAATAATATATCATATCAAATCGATTTTCCCCAAAAAACTTTCTCCAATCATTTCCAATCACTAAATGAACAATCTTCCCAATATCCAACCCTATTTATATAGTATTTCCTCAAAAAAAAACCTATTTATATAGTAGTAAAGATATGGGTGTCCAAATGAAACTGAAATAGGGTTCCAAACCATAATCCAAATTGTGATAAGGTTTCAGAAATTGTGATAGGGTTCCAAACCATAATCCAAATTGGAACCCGAACCATGTAGGATGGTTTCGATTATGGTTTCTTGGTCTAAAAAATTGTGGAACCTGTGTTAAAACCATTGATTTTAAGGTTAAAACTTAAGACTAAAGATTTTTTTAGGGGTTAAAATATGATATAAGAAATGTTACATGTTTATTATGATTTTTTATATTCAATTCGTAACTGCATGAGTCACGTCTTAAACCAAAAATTATAAGCTATGTGGACTTTGATTCCTATGTACCATAAGAGAATGAGTTGGTCTCCTGTCAGACGGTCTAATGAGTCTAATCCGTTAGATGGATCTCCAACAATCGACCCGGACTGTTATCACCCCAAACCAACTTCAAATTTCTCTCGACAACACTCTCTCTCCATTGACCGATCCAGTTCAGAAGCTTCATAACTCCAACCCACCAAGACCCGATCTCATATCGTTTGTGACCGTAGAGTCCGGTCCCACTAGTTTTCTCGACTCATCACCGATATCAAATTCGAGCTCCATGCCTTGATCGACTGCGAGGGTTTATGAAAAGGCAGCAGATTGTGTGATAAACTGGAAATTAAAATAATGATCATGGAGTTTGTGATGAAAATTGGGGTTTTCGGTGATAATAACTATGTTATAAGGTGGTTTGATAAAGAAAATGGTGGAATTGCAGAGGTCAAATTTGCTAGATAATGAGTTTAAGAAAAAAGAAATTATATTAATCTGTGAGCTTTGTGGATGTGGTGACATTTGCATAGCACTTTGAGAGGTGGGAGAAGGACTTAGGCAGGGAGACAAAATGAAGTATTGGAAAAAGTTAGAGAGTTTGTGTTGAATGTACCACCATTGTTGTTGTGGGTCTTGTGGGTTTCTTCCTTGCAAATGCTAAATGAGATTCTTGGAAAATTGGGGGACGAAATCATTAGCTAATTGATGTGAACTAGTATACTTTTTAGGGAAAGTTAATAGGGAAACTACTAAATACATTTTAGTAGAAAAATTAATACTTTTCACATAAATTACTAATACATTTTAAGGGGACTATTTATACTTTTAAATAAAAAAATTATTACTTTTTATTGGAACAAATAATACATTTCAGGGCAACTGCTAATACTTTTAAGCAGGAAACCTAATACTTTTATGGAGGACTACTAATACATTTTAGGAGGACTACAAATATTTTTGAGGAGAAAAAAATAAGAGAAAATTGTGAGAATTACCCACTTTGAATAAGTCAAACTCTTTTTTGACCTACAAGATAACAAACCATCTTTTCTACTCACTTTTAGTGTTCTTTTACCAATTTACCTTTAAAAGTAGTTCCACTTCATTAAAAGTAGATATAACTTTATATTCTCTCTTTTTCTTCTTCCAAGTTCCACCCACCCCACTTTATTCTCTCTCTAGTTTTTTTCTTCTCACCATATCTTCTACCACCCACCCGTAAACCAGTCGAAGACTACAAAAAAGAGGTAATGTAGATTATCTGTTAAATTGCTTATATTAGTTCATGTTGTTATTTATTTAGATAAAAGTCTTAGATTTAAGATTTCATTTCTTCTCAGTTTGTGAAAATTTCCACTTTTAAGTTTTATGTTTCAGACTTAGATTCAGATTTAAGAATCATGATTCTCGTGTCACGTTATATGATATATAACGTGATATATGTAACACGTTATATAGTATGTAATGTGTTAAATAATGTATAACGTGTTATATATATCACGTTATAGAGCATAACGTGATATATATAACACGTTAAACTATATGTATATAACACGTTATATACTATATAACATGTTATAATACATAACGTGTTATATAGATCACGTTATAACGTGTTATATAACGTGTTATATAGTCATGTTATATAGTATATAACGTGTTATATATCTATATAACGTGATGTAATAAAAATGTGTTATCCCCTTAAATTTTAATTTAAATAACGTGATATTTTCCACAGATAAATTCTGGATATATTCTTGTTCGGTTTGGGGGACATTGGGATGGTTTGGAATATAAAAATGGTGAAGAGGAGGCTATATGTGTTGAACCGGATAAAATTCATTATGATGATTTATTGGACGAGATCTATGGAGTTGTTGAAGCTGATAGGACCATATACGACTGTATAATATACTCTTTTGTGGATATTCTCGGAAATAAGATTGCAAAGTTAAAGCTAAAAAATGATCGTGCTTTTGCAGACACCGATTTATCCGTTGTTTTCGTTATCGTAAAAAGAAAAAATATTGAGACAACCTCGCACGATGTGGTGGGTAGTCAGTCTGAGGGTAATCAAGTTGGGAGTGAGCAAGGTGTGGGGGGGGGAGGTTTTATGCAGCTAATGGCTTCACAAAATATTATGTGTAGCCAAATGACCCCGGTTGGAACTTCCAACAATATACAATACTCAATCCATGTCATGCAGGATCAGATTGAGTTCCAACCCTATTGTGTCCCTTCTACGCATACACCGAATGTTGACCAACCCAGCCCAAGCGCTCTAGAACCTAATATTGATCATTCCATAGAGGGCGTAGTCCCCAATGGTATAGAGGATTGTTATCCTAATTTCGGTTGTGATTGGGGTGAAGATAGATCAAGATTTATAGAAACGGATCATGATGGCGATAATAATGATACTACTGATTATGAAGGTAATAATCATCTTGCAGATGATAATGTCGCCACTGATGGCGATGGAGGTGATGATAATGAGGGTAATAATCATTTTGAAGATGACCACCAACGTGCTGATTTTGAAGAATTTTGTGAGTGGACACGTAGACGAAGAGAAATATTTACAGAGACTCCAATTGAAGAAAGAGTTGTTCAAAACAACACTGTATCAACAGAGAATCAAAGTCAAATTCCAAATATCCACACAAATGTCCAGGTTGAGGACACTGAATGGGATTACAATAGGAAAACAACAGCAGCTCGTGCATCACAAGGTTGGGTATCACGTGTCACCCCAGCGTGATGAACCTGGCAGATTGGAAGCATCAGGTGGTACACTGCGGCAAGGTGCAACATACATCTGCAAAGCTGATTTGGAGATGGTTGTTGGCATGTATCACCTTGAAAATCAAGTTGAGTACCAAGTTGAACGCTCAAATAGGTCTCGTTATAATGTGATTTGCAGATATGAACGTTCTCCTTTTAGAATGCATGAACATGGAAAGAATGATATGTGGAGAGTAAGAAAATTTGACAAGCACATGGGATGTGGGGTGAATGTGAATAAAAATGCATCTAGACAGGTGCATTCTAAAGTAATCGGTCACTATTTTGCATCTAGATTGCTAGTGGAGCATTCTAGTCTCGTTCCAAGAGATATGATGGCAGAGCTGGAATCTCGACATGGACTAAAAGCGAGTTATAATGTTGCATTAAGTGCAAAACATCATGCTTTAGGAATGATATTTGGAGATAACAACAAATCATTCAAAATGCTTCCATCTTACACACACGTGTTAGCTTTGACAAATCCTGGATCTATAGCAAGGTGGAAAGTAGATCATGCTAATAGATTTCAGTATGTGTTTTTTGCTCTGCATGCATCGATTATTGGATTCCTAAACCATGGCAGACCTGTTTTTGTTATTGATGGAACACACCTTAAAGCCAAGTATCGAGGAATATTGTTCGTTCCCGTAACAAAAGATGGTAATGAACAAATATTCCCCCTCGCAGTTGGGATTGGTGACGTTGAGAATGACGAGTCGTGGACATTGTTTTTGAGACAGTTGCGAGAAGCTTATGCTTGCCCTCGTGATCTTTTGATTGCATCTGATCAACATAAGAGCATCAACAATGCAATAAAAACAGTGTATCCAGAAATAGTGCATGGTCTTTGCACTTACCATTTGCAAAAGAATTTGGCTCAGTATGGTCAACATGTAGTAGCAATGTTCAGAAATGCAGGATATTCTTATCGCCAGGAAGACTATGAAAAATATCTTGCAAACATCAAAATTGCTAGTGAGAACGGTGCGTTTAAAAAATTAGAACGTGCAGAGGAGGAAAAATGGTCTCGATGTAAGTGTCGTGTCCGGCGATATGGTTCATGGCATCCAACTCGACTGAGAGCTTTAATAGTCGATTATTATGGGCCAGAAAGTTGCCAGTTTGTTCTGTGCTTGAGTGTGCACATACTATAATGGAAAAATGGTTTTTCGAGCGATGAACTGCTGCTAATGAATGGGCTAAAGAGTTAACACAAGAAACAACCAAAAGAATAGGTATTGCAGTCGAGGCATGTCGTAGGATGGTTGTCCAATGTCTTAGTAGTGTCAAGTACAAGGTGAAAGATGGAACGAAGAATTATTTGGTCAACTTGTATCTAAGAACGTGCAGTTGTAGAGAGTTTTAATATGAGTTGATGCCTTGCTCTCATGCATCTGCAGTAATTAGGAAGGCGAACCTCAATATTTCTTCATTTGTTGCACATTATTATAAAACCGAAAACCTTAAACAAATGTGGGCGGGTGAAGTGCTACCAGTTCCTAATCCGGGTGAGTGGGTTGTACCTGAAGACGTGAGAGAATCATAATGCAATCCCCCGAATGATCCTAGATAAGCCGGACGACCAAGACAAAATAGAGTACAATCTGTTGTTGAGTCATCGAGCAACCATTCACATAAGAGTCAAGTATGCTCAAGATGTGGGGTTGCTGGCCGCAATTCCATTAAATGTAATATGTCCATTCCGCTCGAAGACGGTAGCGCCTCAGTAACACAACCAAGTACTTCTGCAAAGGTGCGTAGTAAAAAAAAGACGGAATATGTCGATCTACTGATCATACTAATAGAAAATGTCCCAGACACCCATATGATGAAAATTAGAAGAGATGTTGAGATGTTAGTTTTAGTTGTATGTCTTATTAGAACGTGTTGTAATTTCTCTTCCGTTGCCCATTATCTTGTTGTGTGTTAAACTTTTTAGAATGAGGTAATCTATAACACGATATATACCTAACACGTTATATATATATATATATCGTGTTTTGCCTAATAACATATTGTATATATAACGTGAAAATTCATAATAGGTTATATATATATATATAAAGTGTTATAAATTTTCACGTTACATATATAACGTGTTAATACTTAACACGTTATATATATAACGTGATATGAATTTTCACGTTATATATATAACGTGATAAGGCATACCACGTTATGTATATAACATGTTAATGCTTAACACGTCATATATATAACATGTTATGCCTATGAGTATTAAAATCAAATGCAGATGCACAGTCTAAAATCCCTTAATCGCTGATTAGTCCATTAAAAAAGTATAAAATTTGGACAACAAGTAAAGTACTTAACATACTTACATATCTACCATAGATTACGAATAAAAACATACTATTATAACTAGACCACCTTAATCTACCACCGACCCTTCCGGTTCCTCCGTATTACCTCCATTGTCAACATTGTGGGCGCCACCATTTCCACCTGGTATATCCTGGACATCTCGCTTTGGCATTCTTGCATTACGGTCCTTATTATCATCATTCGTACTGTCATCAGAAGAACCGTCAATCTCTAGTGGATGGTCTCGTGTGTACCCAGACACACCATTGAAGTCAATGGTGGCAGCTTTCCTTATGTTGAAGACATAGAAGCATTCGTTGTAATGAGAAAAGCCGTAATTGCCGAAGAACCGGTTGATGTTTCTCTCTTATATATATTTAAATGCACATGTTAACTAATGCAACTGCAAAACCAATGTAAGTGGAATATTCATATAAATTGTTTCTTACCACTCCAATATGTTCATAATACTCATTTGAGGCGGTGACTTTGTTGCGAAACATATCGTAGTCAACTCCTGAAAGCTTTATGAAATCACAGAAATCCTTGAAATGAGTTCTGAACATATGAATCCGCTCCTTCACAGCAGATGACTTGAAGTTTCGTCTGCACTTGACGGATAGTTCGCGAGTAAGTGGAAAAAAGATGTCGTTGAAAGCGGCGGGGTTTGCTATGTCCTTCGTTAACTGACAATGATGGAAGAACAACCGGAAGCATTGGTTTTCTTCAGCTTCGGTCCATCCAGGCCCAATTTGGATTATGGTTTGGAACCCTATCACAATGTCCAACGGCCCCTCCGACCGGTCGCACCCCCCTTGACCGGTCGGACCCCCCTGCAACCTGTCCTGGATCGCACTATTTTCTTTCTAACGTTCAAAATTTTCTATAGAGAAACCGGTCGCGCTGTGTAATCTTTTGACAACAAAATTTGGACCGTTGGACATTCTTATCAGCAAATTTACTTTTCATTTTTGTACAATATTTATACATCTTGTGATCCTCTTTTTGTAGACAAAAGTGAAGAAGGAGGAGCCTATGTCTATGAAGACTCTCCTATAAATAGAGGATGATTTGAAGAAACAATATGAACAACACAAGCAAATACACAACAAGAAATCTGCAAATTTCCAAGCTTTCATATTCAACACTCTTGTTGTATTTATAGCCTAAGTATTTCACTTTCACATCTTGAGGTCTACTCTTTATTTCTTGATTACACTTGCACTCAAATTGTAATATTCATTATTGAGTTGTAATCTTGATTTTTGTCATCATTCAACACAAGAAATCCTTGTGAGTATTCTTACACTTGGGTGATCTAGGTGATAGGTGTTTCAAGAGTGTGGTGCTCTTGAGGTATTGAAGAATTTGGTATTCTTCAAGGTTGAAGATTGTGGTAATCTTCACAAGGTGCCGTTGGAGATTGTGGTAATCTTCAAGAGAGATTGTGGTAGTCTCAAATGTGGTGTTGTAAAAGAGTGTGGTGCTCTTCAAGGTGATGTTGTAAGGTGTTGTATTAATTTTGGTAATTAATATTTTTTTTCTTTTTGAAATCCATCCCGGAGATACTGGAGTGGTAGAGGATTAGGCCCTAGTTAGGTGGGTTGAACCTCTATAAATCGACGCGTGTTGTTTACTTCTCGCACCTTTATTATTGTCTTGACGTATTTGATTCGAAAAAGAGGGCATAATCGAAAAGATGGAGATAGTCTATTCGCCTCCCCTCTAGATTTTCGTAGCCGCTTGGACTTACACCAACTGGGTGAGGTGCTCCTCAGCCTCGTCAAATCGCCGCCTAACGAGCTTGTCAACATCGTCAAATTGTCGTCCCAGTCCACTAACACGCTCGTCAACGCAAGTCTCCAAACGTGTAATACGGTCACCAAATCACGTCAGACGTTGTTCCAAACGAGTCATGTGATTGTCAACACGCTTCCCTATCCCAGCAATCCGCTCTTCTATCAACGTTCTCAAAGAGGCCCCAATATCATCATCATCATCACCCACCTACCGCCCAGTATCATACTGCTCCTCATAATGATCGGCTGGTATATCCTCTGAGAAGTGCTCGGAGTGACTGTCTGGCTATCGGATACTAGGATCATCATCCTGGTGAGCTGGCGAATCTGTCCTAAGCCTCTTCTGAGGCCTCTGAATGGATGTGCCGGCTACATCCTCTGTACGGCTGCCCCGACTCGCACATCGTGTGTCCCTACTCGTATCCCGAGTGCCCCAACTCACACCCCGGGTTATGCCCCGACTAGCACCTCGGGATATCCAACTACCCCGAGCCATCCCCCCTGAACATGTTCTCTCTCAGGGTATATCGAGGAGGACTTGAGATGATATCGTCAACGATGTATGTCCAATACAGCTGACGCTCCTCCTCCTCACTCGGCGTCAATGTATCGTGGCACAAAAAAGATCCCTGAATGGCACAACGATTTATAAATATACAATTATAGAAGTTATACAAACAAAATAAAGAATTATACGAGTTATATACCTCCTCAAACAAAAAATCTGCCTCGTCTGTCAGCCTCTTTCTGAACCTCCAACGAAGACATCTAGGTACCCGGACAAATGAGACTCTCGTACCACAGGCCTCACCCAAAGAAGGTATAGCCTCGAATGCCCATGTCTGTTAGAAAACAATTTACCAATTTAATAAACAAATTAATAAGAGTGTCATGCATATATAAAAATACAGAAATTTGTCATAAAATGAGTACGTACCAACAACGCAAATGTGGACCCATAGAAGTGATACGAAGGTAAATGAGTCTCACCACCAGGAGTCGACAATGGATGAGGCAAACTTCGTATATAGTGCATCAAGATCGTATAAGTATATTTCCCCCATGGGAAGCTCTCCTACTGCAAGGTGTCCTCGACTAGGACCCAAACCCACCGTTCCACTACTACCGTCCACTGATCTAGACCGACAAGCAGATAATACAAAACCAAGATCTTCCCCACCTTGAGCGTATCAACCGGTGACTCATGGAATCTACCCTCGACAAAAAGATCATGCAGGCGAGAGGTAGTGATGCACTGCTCACAAGTCAAATATGTCTCATACACCCCCTCCTCTGGTATGACGTGCTTCGCGGTAATATCAAACGTCATTGGGGCAAACCGTAGACCAGTACAGAGAGCATACTCGCGATGGGAAAACCTAATGTCGTGTTCTCCTATATGGAACCAACACTCATCATTCGAGGCCTCCGGTCTACGTATCTCGGGGCATAAAAGTGCATGGACGGGAGCATTACAGTTGTATCTCACGTCAAACTCAAGAAAGTGACCGAAATAGGAGTTTTTGAACTCCATATATATGTCATACTCTCCCGAGCACCTCCTTAACTCCGCGGCGATTCCAGAGAAGACTTTGGGATTGATGTGTCTGGAAATATTAGCTCGGGAATCACGGTAAGACTCCCTCCTCCACGAAGGTCCAACCTAAATAAGATGAACAAATATCGATAAATATAAGATATTTTTACCACGTTATAAGCTAAAATATAACATGAAAACTACACAAAAAAACTATCCAGAACACTATATATAACTATAACACATTATAAACATAACGTGAAATAACTTATCACGTTATAAACATAATGTGATGAGTTATATCACATTATATCACGTTATATTACACAATGAGTTATAACGTTATCATAACACGTTATGAATATAACGTGATATATTTCCCCAAACCCTCATATAACTCTATCACGTTATATATATATATATAACGTGATATTTGATATTTTTATATCACGTTATAAATATATCACGTGATATTTACATGATACGTGCATGATACGTTATATCACGTTATAGATATAACGTGATATTACGTGATACATTATATCACATTATAGATATAACGTGATATATAACGTATACATAACATGATATAACATATCACATTATGTATATAACGTGAAGACTGTTCATTGTCTTCCCCAACCACCATCAACACAGTCACCCTCTCCCAAAACCGTGAACACTGTCATTACGAGTCAAACCAAACCAATAATCGAACATAATTACTTCTATTTCAACATTCATAAATCCCTAAATCCCCAATATTTCAACATCCCTAAATCCCTAAATTCCTAAATCCCCAAAATCAACACTAAAATGCCTAAATTCCTAATATTGTTGAGTAGACAATAACTAACCTCTTCCAAATCAGCGGCGGGGACATCAATGGAGGCATCAACGGCAGCGGAGATGGAGGCGGAATCGCGACAGGGAGAAGACGGAGGGTCTTCGACGATGGGAGTGGCGACGTCGACAGAGGTGGTAAGTTCTTCAGCCATGTTTAGTATCTCTCTCACATTATAGATTGAGGTCTCACACTATGCACGAATCTTCTCACACAATATTTCTGGGGTTTTCTCAATTTTATTTGGTTGATTTTGTGTTGGATTTGATAAAGTGATAAAGTGAAAAGTTAAATGAAAAGAAAATCTGAAAATATATTGTTTTTGAAATTAAGGGCAAATGGGTCATTTTGGGTAGAAAAATTATGTGTAAAAGAAAGTGGGTAGAAAAGATGTTGACTTATCCATAGTGGCTACATAAAAAATTTTCCCAAAAAATAATACTCTGAAGTACTAATAAAATGTTGTTCAAAGAACTATGATTACCTTTTTAAGGGAATACTTTTTCAAGTGACTGCTGATACTTTGGGAAAAAGTTACTATTTTCCAGGAGCAATACTATAATACTCTTCAGTAAACTACTAATACTTTTAATGGTCGTGTTGATACTATGCTACTGCTCAATATTACATAAATACCATCAAATTGGTTTTGGGACCCGTCTAACGAATTTTGACCCGTTAGACGGTTTGACAAGAGTTTTTGTCTAAGAGAATACATAGGTAACTTAATATTATTATGAATATTAAGCCCAATTCATTTTCTATTTTTTCTTTTTCATTTTTTTGGAAATTGAAATTGACAGAGTTTTTAAAATAAAATTCAAAAAAATTATCAAAAGAGAAAAAACGGTTACGATTTAAATCGGAACCATAAGGCTGCAATTGGATATGAAAGGGATTTCATTTTCGTTTCGCTGGAGAATTGTTTTTGACCAAACATGGCGATTGTTTGTGAAAATTTTCAGGAAATATATTATTCGCACACTTTCACTTTTTCTCATTTTTTATCTTATCAATTACATCTACACATTTTTTCACAAAAAATTAATCATTATTACACATTCTCCCACAAATTTTACTATTTACTCACTCACACTTTTCTAACTACTAATCATATCAAATCATTATTTTTCTATTTTTAAATCAAATCAACTTTCATCATTACTTTTTCACCTCACATCAACTCGCATTATTAAAATTCATCTTTTTTCTTCTAAATTTTTTTTACCATTATTATCTAACAAAATGAAAATTTTTAAAATAAAATATATTCAATCGCGCTCTAAAGCTCCGTTTCTAGTTTCGTTTCCTATTTTGGAAGAACCAAAAGCGTGGCCACCCTAGGTCATGAAGCAATAATATCTAGGCCCATCTCCTAAAGGGAAAAAAACATAAAAAATAAAATAAAAATTGTGGTTCTATATTGAAAAATAGTCGCTGACAGGTGTATCTGAAACTGGAACACAATTTTTGGCGCATTTTAAGACTCTCTTTCACGAGACTCCAAACTCCATTTCTCAACCTTTTCCTCTTCAAACTTCAAAAATCCCATTTCACCACCTTATTTTCTCTCGTTTTCACCTTCAGATTCTTGCTCTCTGAACTTGCAAAATCCGAGTGTAGAGAAGAAAAAAAGCCCTTTTGAAAAAGCTTTCTTCAACTCTTTTTTCTTTTCTTTTTTCAATTTGATGGGTTTATGTATAATATACCCTACCATGTCCTAAAAGTCCAAAACTCATTACACCCACCTCCTTTTTCTTTCTTCTTAGCTCACCAAATCTCAAATAAACTGAGATTTTTTTTTATGTTTTTAAAGGAAAAGGGAAAGAAAAATTAACAGAGAGATAAGTAATTTTGAGGGATATAAGTTCAACTTCTTGAATTCCAAAGTGGAAAAAAGAAGAAATAGCCATATCTCTTCATATACCTCATTAATTAATTAATATTATACTTTTCCCCAGCTCTAAGATCAGCTAATATTAATTTCAAGAAAAAGAATCTTGTCTTCATCAAGTGGGATTATTTGTTTCAGAGTGAAGAAAAATCAGAGACCCTTTAAAGGGATGGAGGCGATCCGGCGGCCGCTGGCGAGATCTTCGCTGGTGGCGCTCTTCTTCGTCGTCTTATCTCTCGGCGCGTTCATTTGCACGCGCTACCTTGACTCCGCCGCTGTAAGTTTTTCTGCTATATACTCGCCGACAGTGCTCAACTACTCTGCTTTGATTTTTTTTTTAATTATTAAAATGATGATTTTAATGTTGTTTTATTAATTATTAGTAGGGTTTGAATGATTTTGTCCTTTATTTTATTTGACTCGTTTGAATTTTTGGATACTCTATTGATCTACTCCCTCACAGTGTAGAGCACTAAAAAAGTAGTGTAGCGCGCTATTCAATAAACCAACCTTTGTATAATTTAAAAAATGTCATTACTTTGAAAAGTATGATAGACTTACTTGCATAAAGAAATACTAACACAAGTGTGCGAGACATATCAGTATTTCATTAATTTACAACTTAAAGTGTGTTATTTTTCTATTTTTACTCATTTTTTACGGTTTAAAATTTATTGCTGAATAACAAAAATGCGAGACTTGGCACGATCACATTACAGTTTTGGTCGTGCCACCGTGCTATGTGGAACGATGACGCGATCGTAAATACAACTTTGCTCAAATAGCACGATGACACGGTCGTAGTTACAACTCGATTGTGCGTTATGAGTTATGACACGACCAAAGTAACTCGATCGCATCACAAGGCACGACCGAGCATACCATCGTACCACCAAGGTCCATCGTGTCATCCATCGTTAAAATAAAAACTGTGTAATCTAGAAAGTATTGCATCTTCTTTTGTTGCCGGAATAAAGAAGATTGCCGGAACTTCTTCCGGCGCCGCCCCCGCCCCTTGGGGTGTATTTTAAATGGGAAATTAGGAGGGGTGTATATTTAGTAACTATGTTATATTTTAAAAAGTGGGTATGGATGTATTTAGAATATGAGTGTATTTATCAATTTTGGGGGTAGAATAGCACCACCAAAAAAATATTCGGCATATTTCATTTATTTTTTTATTTTTATTTTTTGAATTACTTACATTAATTACTAGTACATTATTTTGATGTCGTGTTTTAAGTGAAGCCGTTGCACTTGTTTTTTTACTAGGAAAACTTATTATAGTACTTCGTTTTTACAAGTAACGTGTGAATTCTTTTTGTCCTTTAAGTTAGGTATAGTAGGGACTAGGGCATGTGCTTGCACGTTAATTTTGAGTGAACCAAGATAAATTACTACTATAGTCTATATGCAATCTTGAAATATGTTCAAATATTTATACACCATAATGCAAGAGGAATTGAATTATATATATATATATATTCCAGAAAAGAATCGGCTAAAAAATGGAAATGAGAATCGAACAGTGGTCGAGTGGTTAAGACTATCAAACCCATAAATAGGTCTATGCTCGATTCTCGTTAGTCATTATCCTTCTCATCCGTCCCCTCTCAGGATGTGTATTAAAAAAATCAGCTAAAAATGGTTAAAATTTAAGGGATTAACAATTTAACACTCATATAAAGTATTGGGGAATCAAAGTACATGTTTTGTTGTTTTAGAAAAAGTTAAGCAAAACTTTTGGTAAAGGGAGTGGGAAGTTCCTTAATTATAAAAAGACGTGATAAATTTTAACTAAGAAAAAGAAACTTATTTAATACAAAGTAAAGGACAAATTACTTTTTAAGTTAATGTCATGACAAGATAAAGTAATATAGGTACTAATAAAGAAAACTTATTGATTGGAGATTTGATAAATAAAGAAAATAACATGAGTAACATAAGTGTGATTTTGCATTAAGGTTTGTCTTTGACAGATACTTCCCTTAATAGTGCAGTTTAATGAATTGATTTGATTACTTGAAAGAAGGGTAAAGGTAAAACCGTAAAAGACATGAGAATCTCTAATATTAGTGATATAATTATGTGTTAATAGTAGCAAAAAATGTTATCCGAAAAAGGCATAATTACATAAACTACCCATGAGGTTTGTGTTAATTACACAAAAACCCAGATGTTTTTTGAAAATTACAAAAAAACCTCTAGAGGTGTAATTCTGTATTACACTTTATCCCATTCGTAAGCAAAAATATTTCAAACAACACCCTTATATTTGTAAAAATATTACAGTTATCCCCATACATTTAACACAGAATCAAACCTCAATAGATTTTTTGTGATTTTCAAACATCTTTGGGTTTATTTGTAATTAACCCAAACCTCAGGGTAGTTTTTGTAATTATCCCTTCGAAAAAAGCCGAAATCTCAACTGATGTTTGTTTGATGTTTCTTGCAGTTGATGGATAGAACTTCCCCACAAAAATCAATAGTAACCACTAACACAGTTAACAATAACCCTTCTGAAGCTACTCAAACTCACCAAAATCCTCCCAAGACCATAAACATCCCATTAAACTGTTCCCTCGGTAACCTATCTCGAACGTGCCCCGCCAATTACTACCCGTCTAAAATTCTGGTCGAAAATAAATACCTTTCATCGACACCACCACCCTCTTGTCCTGATTACTTCCGTTGGATTTACGACGATTTATGGCCGTGGAGGGAGACAGGTATAACTAGAGAAATGGTGATGAGTGCGAGTCGAACGGCAAATTTTCGTTTAGTGATACTCGACGGGAAAGCTTATGTGCAGACATATAGAAAATCGTTTCAGAGTCGAGATACTTTTACGCTATGGGGGATATTGCAGTTGCTGAGGAGGTACCCCGGCAAAGTGCCTGATTTGGACTTAATGTTTGATTGTGTCGACTGGCCAGTCATGAAAAAGGATTTTTTCGATCATCCGAAGCACCGAGCCCCACCACCGCTGTTCCGATACTGCGGTAATGATTCGACCTACGATATTGTGTTTCCCGACTGGTCGTTCTGGGGCTGGTACGTGTTCTAAGTTGTATGATCATGGTATTGATTATATAATCTGGTAAATTACAAAAACAACCTCTGAGGTTTAGCCTAATTACAAAAGAATTTAGTTATCTTTCATAAATTACGAATTCAGTTATCTTTCAAAATTACAAATACTCCCTTGACTGCATTACAAATACTCCTCTTGAAGTTTGTTTTTGTTTTACAAATATTCCCTCAATAGGTACATTTGTAAACTAAAAATAAATGTCAATGGAATACATGTATTTTGAAAGATAACTTATTTTCTTTTGTAATTAGGCTAAAATTCAAGGTAACTTTTATAATTAACTCTATATAACATATTGAACAAAACATCTTAGGCAAACATTGAGTAAAATGATTGATTATTGATTAGGCCTGAGATTAATATAAAACCATGGGAGGCATTGTCGAAGGACCTGAAAGAAGGGAATACGCGGAGTAAATGGACGGATAGGGATCCACATGCTTATTGGAAAGGCAATCCAACGGTTGCCGCCACTCGGATGGATTTACTCAAGTGTAATGTTTCGGACAAACAAGATTGGAATGCTCGAGTCTATGCTCAGGTAAAAACTGCAACTCTACTCGTAGGTTTTTAAGTGCTTCGATACTTTCTTGGGAGGAATGCAAGTCTTGAAGATGAATTTGAGGTCGATGAAAATATTTTTGTCCAAAAAATTACAAATAATCTCAATAAGTTCTATCTTTTTGACTTCATTGATTTTCATTTAATTAGCTAATGATTGCATCAAAAGTCTTGTACAACAACAACAACAACAATAACAAACTAAGCCTTAATCCCACTATGTGGGGTCGGCTATATGCATCGTATCACGCCATCGTTTACGGTCCAAAGCCATATTCTCATTTATATCGCATCAAAAGCCAAGTGCTAAAGTGAATTTGAAAAATAAAATAAAATTGCAGGATTGGTTACAAGAACAGAAACAGGGCTACAAGCAATCAGACTTGGCAAGCCAATGCATTCACAGGTAATATAGCCTCGACTAATGGATATTCACACAAAAACTTTTATCTTGGAAATATGACTCTAGCGCGTCGTCTTTATTATATTTATAATTTAACAATCTCATTCTTGTGCAATCTTCACAGATACAAAATATACATTGAAGGATCTGCATGGTCTGTTAGTGAGAAATACATTCTGGCTTGTGATTCTGTTACGTTACTCGTAAAGCCTATCTACTACGACTTTTTCACTAGAAGTTTGATGCCTTTGAAACATTATTGGCCGATTAAGGACGACGACAAGTGTAGATCCATTAAATATGCAGTCGACTGGGGAAATAGCCATCAACAAGAGGTAATTTCCCTCTTGTTTTTCTCACACCCCCAATCCCACAAACAAACACACACACACACACACACACAATAAAATCATGGGATAATTGCAAAAAATGCCCCTGAGGTTTAGCCTAATTATAAAAATCTCAAGTTATCTTTCAAAATTACAAATACCCCCTTAAGGCATTACAAATGTCAATGGAGTATGTAATTATGAAAAGATAACTGTTTTTTTTTTTTTAATTAGACACCACAATGTATTTTTTTGTAATTAATACAAAATTCACATAACTCGAGAGGTGTCTGGATTCATGTGTCGTGTCGAGACATAAAATTCATGTTCGTGTTAGATTTCTCAATCCTAACACAACTTGTTTATTATTCGTGTTTTTCAGGTCGACCCAAAATGACATGTATATATTAAAAATCTATATTATTCATCTATTTATACGAGTTGTACGGGCCGTGTGAGTTAATTTTAATCTAAAAATTATGTTTACATCATTTAATAATTTTTTAAATTCAATTCTTTATTCGTCTAACAGGCTCAGGCCATTGGCAAAGCTGCAAGCAGCTTCATTCTAGACGAGTTGAAGATGGATTATGTTTACGACTACATGTTTCATCTCCTGAGCGAATATGCCAAGCTCTTAAAATACAAGCCGACTGTGCCTCAAAAAGCGGTTGAACTCTGTTCAGAATCAATGGCTTGCCTTGCACAAGGGTTCGAGAAGCAATTCATGACCGACTCGTTGGTTAAAGGTCTGGCTGTTTCTGAGCCTTGCGCAATGCCTCCGCCTTATGACCCTGCATCTCTTCATTCTGTTATTGAAGGAAAAGATAGTGGCATAAAACAAGTAGAGACTTGGGAAAAAGAATATTGGCAAAGTCATAATAAGCAAATGTAGGAACTTTGGATCTTTTTCTGCTTTGTTTCTTACATAGATTATACAAATGAATATATTCTCTCTTTCTGTTGTTATGTTCATTAGTCTTATGTAATTGTCCAAATTGCTTTTGAAATTTGATTTTAAGGTTTAGATGGGGAAGATTTGCTTGTTCTTGGTTTTGGATTTCATGTTTTGAGATAAAAAAATGGGGTTAACTACAAAAACTATCCCAAAAGTTTAGTTTAATTACAAAATACCTAGTTGTCCTTTAAAATTATAAATTCTCCCTTGACATTTATTTTTGTTTTACAAAATGCACCCTCAAGACGGATTTATATGTTTTGCAAAAACAAAAACTTCTGCTTTGAGAAGATTTTGATTTATTGTAGAAGTAAAAGAAGTTGAGAATCAGAAGTTGGTAGTGTCTGTTAATATAATTAGAAGTTTAGAATTGGAAATTGAGATGAATAAGTTACAAAAGTGTTTAATTATTTGTAAAAGTCAAACCAGAAACAAAATGAGAAATTAAATCATCAATGTCACTGCTTTTAAATTTTGATTAAATGAAGCAGAATTATGAGCATAAGCTAACATTTGCAAACACTAAAAGGTTACTTTTTAACCGAGAAGTAAGAAGCACAATTTTTTAGTAATTGCAAACACTCCCATAAACTTTTTAAGGGGTGTCTCTTAACACTTTAAGAGGATATGTGTAATTGTGAAAGATAACCGGAGTTTTTTTGTTTTTTTTTTTTTTTAAATTAGCCTAAACCTCAGAGGCAGTTTTTGTAATTATCTCTAAGAAAAACATTTAAGAACTTACATTCATGGCTTTGAAACAATACAAAGTCAATCCATAAAAGAAAGAAGTACAAATGTCTTAAACCAAGACTAAGAATTGTGCCAGACCCAGACAGGTGAATACACTGTTGAGTTTGATGATCAGGGATTTACTACAACATAATATTACATTAAAACTGAACAACACAGCATAATGGAATGCTACTAAAACATGAAAACAACCCAAGTTTTTTCTTTTTGGAACATGAACTCAAGATACGAGCGAGCAATGTAACAAAGATGACTGTCGTTGTATTCAGAGAGCGCGTGCTTTTATGATGTCAAAGCTCATTTCACTGGGATCTGTTGCTTGCAGTTCAACTTGGATCCCATCCAATTCCCTCTTAAATCTATCCTTTGAGCTGGCATAGACCATCTTCATTCTCACTTTTGATGTATCGGGTGACCTAAAAACCAAGAAAGTTTAAGTAGTCATAGCACAAGCGAAAAGTAGCTGAGAATCAAAAGTTGATAGTGTTTGCAAATACAAGCTAAAAGTTGAACAAGTTAAAAGGGAATGTTAGGTGAATGAGTTGTAAAAGTGTTTTATTTGTGGGTAAAAGTCAAACCAATGAAGATTTAGAGATCTAAAGCTCCTCTCCCTCTACTTTCAGATTGTGATTAAATTGTGCAGAATCAAAAGCAATAGTAGACATTTGAAAATACTTAAAAAAATATTTTCAGCCAAAAAACTGACAATCACCTTTTTAAGTATTTGCAAACACCTCGTTAGCTAAAACTTCTGTTTTTAGAAGAAGTGATTTATTGTAGCAGAAGTAAAAGTAGTTGAGAATCAGAAGTACATAGTGTTTGCAAATAGAATCGGAGGTTGAGAGTGTTTAGTGAAACAAATTGTAAAAATGTTTATTTGTTTGTAAAAGTCAAACCAGAAGCAAACTCAGAAATCTAAAGCACTCGTCTCCCTGCTTTTAGATTTTAATTAAATGAAGCAGAATCTGAAGCAAAAGTTGGCATTTACAAACATTAAAAAGTTATTTTCTTCAGCAAAAAAACCGACAATCACTTTTTTCTAAGTGTTCGCAAACACTACCTAAAACTTGGTGGCTTGAGCTCAAACACTACCATAAACACACATGATACTACATATATGTATGATATATTACAGATCAAATACATCATTTACAACAAAAACTTAACCTTGAAACTTAACTAAAAAGATTAACTAGTATAGACATCAAAACTGAAAAACATAAATCTATAACCTTATTTTGCCATTTAAATTCTCATATCAGCATCTGCAATCATATAAAACTACCAAACTAAAATTTCCTGATGCTATCAACAAGGTAGAATTAAATTTATTACCATGCGATAAAGAAGATCTTGCTCTTCTGGCAGTTTTCGTTGGTGGTGAAGTCGAAATCAAAGACAGCATAGCGGCACTCATCAGAAGGAAGAGAGTTAGTGAAATCCTCGTAACTCTCCTCAGGGCTGCCGAGTTTCTCCACCACCACCTGCTGACCCTCGATCTTGAAGATGATGAAACGGTAGTTTCTTTTGGCTTTTAATTCCAAGAACTTCAGCTTACATTCATCCTCCACTGCCATTCCAGACGCGGCGTTCGCCTATACCAAAATGTCGTAAAACATGGAGAGAAACATTACCGAATAATTTGTTCAAGTAAAAGGTTGTTTTCATGAGAATAATCCATGGATGGATTCATATTCATCTCCATGTAACATAACTCAATTCAGAATCATATTTATAAAGGGTAAATTATAAAAACTACCCATTTCAAAATTACAAATACCCCCCATAAGGTATTAATAATACTGCCTTCATATTTGTATTTAACAAATATCCCCCTTGAGGGTGAGTGTTGTAAAATCGAAACAAATATCTTTTGTAATTAACCCTACTTATAATGTTTTATGATGATACAATCTTCAAAGCACAATGCAGAACCCGCTCACAACATATGCCTAATTATCTCTGTATTTGTGAAAGAAAATCCTAATTCCGACTAATATGGTTTTCTCAATTCCTTCGTTCAAGCGCTCGGACAATTCTTTCGTCTATTCTTGGTTTTCACTGTCCATTTTTCTAATAAATTGAAAAGAACAAAACATAATTTACCGGCCTCAATTGAAAAAACTATTCGGTCCATCTCTATGGAAAAAAAAAAAAGCTACAATTACTCTGAAACAACTCATACAAGTTTTCTCAAAAAAAAAAAAAAAAACTCATACAAGCTACAACCGAAACAGAAATATAATCCCCGAGGATAATGAATCTGGCATGAATCTGATATTTCAATATTTCTTCTCCAAATTACTGTTACCTTTTGAGATCAGAATAAAATGCCATAAGTCTATCCATTCTAAGATCATGAACCATAAACATACACATGTTCATGCAAATTTCAGTTATCAATAACAAAAAAACACAAAGATGAAGAAAACACGGCAAAAACAACGATATCTATTCACATTTTCTTCCAAAAAAAAAAAAAAAACACTCAACAATCGTCAAGCATTTCGTCAAACAGATGGTGGGGGGTTACCATTTTGCCTTCAAATCAGGATAAAGAAAACCTGCAAAAAAATTATAGAGAACAGGGGAAGTGAAGATTGAAGGAGAGAGGAGGAATCGCATGGATCCTTGAAATTTTGAGGGGAATGAGGAGGTTGGCTGTTTTAAAAACCAGAGAGAAATGCGGGGGAAGAAGAGATAAACAAAGGGTTAAGAATTGTCTATACTCTCTCTTCGGTTCATAATTTGCCCCTAAAAATAACCAACTTTTTATTTATTTATTTTTATTTTAATTATCTTCCTCCATATTTTCACTCATAATATTTGAACATGCATGTGTATGAAATTTAGTTACGTCTTTATATGATCGGAAAAAATCATATTATTATATTTTAAGAGTTATATGATTCAAGATTTAATAATATAAATATATGACATATTTTATTGAAAAAACCGCTTTATCGAAACCATTTAATTACTTAAGAAAATGACCACGCACAGGCAAGCCGTGCGTGTACGCATGGCTCGTGCATGAGACAAATAAATGAATGGGTTATTTTACAGTTTGTGGCAAATGCCACAAACTTTTGTGAAATTGGGGTGGATTGGGAGTGTTTTGATATATTATGTGTAGGCGCCATTACAATTGGCGCCTACAAAGAAGGCGCCACTTCCAAGGGTGCCTTCTGCATTCTTCTTCTTTTTTTTTTTTCTGACAGAGTAGGCGCCAGTCAAACTGGCGCCTACTCCTTTTTCCCTTTTTTTAAGTTTTGAAAATTAATTTTAAATATTAAATAAATACACAATTTTTGGATAAACTAGAATGTAATATATTACAGAATAAAAACGCGGTTACATAGTGTATAACACATAATTAAAAAAATACACATTAAAAATCTTTGGAATAAGTTACGACACGCCATTAAAACATAAGTACGACTACACTAAATTATATTTGTAGGGTATTTGTGAAACCCGATTACACTAAATTATAATTGGGAAATTTGCAGACCTACTCTCCTTTTTATTCTTATTTGTAATATATTCGAATATATATTTTTATAGTAAACTAAATTTGTAAAGAATCAAGAAACACATTATCTTCCCAACAATAAAGATGGATTAGAATTTTGGATACACATATTCAAACGGATTCATATATATTTGAATATATTACAAATAAGAATAATTTTTTTTTCCAATTATACCCTTTATACAGGTACGTGAACAAACGGAACTTGTTCAACTCAAATACCCCATAAATGTAATTTTGTGGGGGATATTTAGTCAAATTAGCCAAAAATGAGTTTCATTTATCCGAAATGATAATATGTATTTTGTAATTTATTAAAAAAAATTGAAATTAAAAAAAAATGTGTAATCGGGTTTCACAAATACCCCACAAATATAATTTAGTGTAATCGTGTAATCATAACTTATTCCAGTATTTTAATGTATAATATCTTTTTTTAATTATGTGTTGTACACTTTATTATGTAATCGCATTTTCATTCAGTAATATTTCACATTCTAGTTATCCAAAAATTGTGTATTGTATTTATTTAATATTTAAAATTAATTTTCGAAAAATAAAAAATAAAAGAAAAAAGAGGTAGTAGGCGCCAGTCAAACTGGCGCCTACTATGTCAGAATTAAAAAAAAAAAAAAGATGGTCAGTAGGCACCCTTGGGAATGACACCTTCTTTGTAGGCGCCACTACCAGGGGCGCCTACACATAATATCTCAAAACTCTCCCAACTCACCTTAATTTCACAAAAAATTGTGGCATTTGCCACATTCTGTCAAATTACCCTAAATTAATTGAGTTAGCATGACGTACGGGCAGCTCATGCGCTTTGGCATGACCCATACGTTTGTGCGGGATTTTACAGATTGTTTCCCTACCCAATCGGATTTTTCCCTTTTTGGGGTATAAATTGAGAGGAGGCGGACAACAAAGAGGGAGAACATATTTTTACCCTAGAAAAGAGCAGTTGTCTTCAAGAGGAACCGAGAGAAAATTCAAGATCCACATCCATGCTTGGGAATTGAAGATAGATCCATCGATATCCCTGAGTTTTCTTTCTCCATTTATTTTATTTTCATCTAGTTTGATATGGATATGAATAATTTGTCTACGAATTCTTCGTTTCCCATGTCCGGTTAAACATCTTGTGATTCTGGGCTTGGGAATATGTTAATTTACTTCTTGTTGGATGATTGATTTTGATTGAAGTTATGTTCTGAACCGTATTCAAGTACTTTAATTTATTGTTTGTTTTATCATCTGGCTAATAATTTAGCATGTTTGATGTGTTGATTCATAAATCAAGAGACGAGTTTCAATACTAGATCTTGAGTATTTGAAATGAATATATTACATAATTGAGAAGTTTGTGATTATTTGTGAGGATTTATTGTTATTTTATGCTATTGTGAGTTGATTATTCTATGTGCGAGCAGAGATGCTAGTGTAAGTAATCCAATCTACATGTTTATTTTGTCTGAAGAGAGAGAATAATTGAAACTATAACCCTGGAATCCATCCATTTACTTGATTTTTTCATTGTGATTCTTTGTTTTGCTAGTTTCGTGATAGAATATTTTCTTAGTATTTATAAATCATCAATCACCATCGATCGCCTAAATAAAATTAGTGCTATTATAATCTCAATACTTAGTAAAATAATTTATATTAGTCCTTGTGGGGTCGACGTTGCTCACCATATATATTAACTAAGTCATTCACTTTGCAGTGAAGCTAGAAAAATAGGCGAACAACAACGTAAAAATATGGAAAAATTGGCAGGAGCGTAAAAATATCTAAAAAAAGGTAGGAGTATAAAAAAGTCAGAAAAAAGCCCGAAAGCGTAAACAATTATCATTTTTTTCCGAAATGTTGGACAATTATGTCCAAAGCACTAGATATTTCTGATCCAATGACCATAAATAGATGAATTATTGGCTAATTTAACAGAATAAGTTAATTTGAAAACCAATTCAACAATTTAATGTAAAAAAATTTTTAAAAAACAATTGCTGTATTTGTTTTGCAATTTGAGCTGGGAGCTCTGTCTTTGACCAAATTCTTTTTTTTTTGTTTTTGAATTTATGTTGAGAAAACAGCGTTGACAGCGCTGTTTTCTCTTTTTGTCAGATTCGTTAGTGAAAACAAAGTTGTCAACTCTGTTTTCACATAAATTTAAGCAGCCCGCCCTCATTTTCCTCCCCAAAATTCATCTCTTCTCCTCTCATCTCTAGCGGCAACAGGTAAGTCTTCTTCCTTTTTTTTTGTTCCTGAAATTATTTATAAAGTTTTTGTATAAACATTAGCCTATTTTATGTGGAGAAAATTAACTTTGATGGTGAGGGGGGCTGCCGAATTCTTTTTTTTTTTTTTTTTTTTGGAGGGGGAGGGCTACCGAAAAAAAAAATCTGAAGGGGGGAAGGCTGCGAAAAATCATCGGGGGGTGCCGAAAAATTTTCCGGCAGTCGAAATTGGGCCACAAGAATTGGTTTGTCGCCGAAATTTAACTAATGGAAAATATTCCGGATGCCAGAATTTGGGCGCCCAGAAAATTTTCCCGGCAAATTATATATATATTTTTAAGGAATTAACTATCCTATCCTAATTGTAATTTTTTTTACATATTTTATAATTGCAGACGAACTATATTTGCAGACAGACTAAATTTTTCCGGTAAGTTTTTATATTATGTCTTTGTTTAATTAATTGTTTTGGTTAGTTTCAATATTTGAAAAGTTAGTATACAATTAATTGATACCATTATTTTATTGTATTCAACAGACATGTCATCACAAAATATATAAATTATTGTATATTTTGGAGGATAAATTGTACAAGATGGGTTCACAATATCTTATGACTGTGGTCCAATTATAATCCATAGACTGTCTCAGATGACAAAGTTGGATGAATCGATTAGAAAATGTACCGATTGTTAAATATTGATAGTAACCAGTTTTAGTTGAAGGTGTTTGTTAAGTATAGCTCCAGAAATCATTCACGGTTAATACCAATAAATAGTGGCGTGAATTTATGCTTTTTCTTTAATCCGATTTCAAAAATTTCATTTGTCGATGTATATGTTGAAACAGAACAAATACAAAATATAACAATATCGGACATCGAAAGGAATCCTGAATATTCTCAATATGTGTCCTTATTAAGAGATGATAATATTCAAGATGTTGGGGGTAGTTCTGGGCAGTATAACTTGGGAGATGATTATGTTCCGGATGTTGGGTGTAGTTCTAGTAGTATAATCTTAGAGTTGATATTGAACATGATGTTGGGGGTAGTTTTGTGCAACCTAATTTGGGAGATCATAATGTTCATGATGAAAATATGGATGTTGAAAGAAAGCCAGATCACTCAGGTCATAGCAACTTGAACCAAGAACCTGTTGATTCAGAACCATCATCCGACGAAGAAAATGAAGATAATAATGACAATGATAATGATGGTGTAGGAACTTCTGATTTTGATGAAATGTATAATGAACAAGGCCGAGAGAATATTTCACGACAGGATGAAATCCCAATTTTTCCCACCCCGCATGTGCCATCAGATGGGTTGTATCGTCTTCGTCCTATCATTATATTTTTAGTATGACATATGCAGAGATCCCTGTAGATCCTTTTGATGTTCCAGATAGACGTTCATATTACGATCTCGAGAAAGGTGTGCTTGAAAAAAGAATGGTGTTTAAAGATAAGAAAAGACTACAAGTGTGTGTGAAAGATCATTATGTGCAATTTGCAAGACGAGATTACCGTGTGGTAGAGAGCAATACAAAGTTGTGGAAAGTTGAATGTCGTTATAGCACATCTGACATGGCATGTGATTGGAGCTTCGAGCAATACTGAAACCAAAAATTGGATTATGGAAGATTACAAGATATGGTGGTGACCACACATGCCTTATGAATGAGATTTCCATTGATCATCAAAATTTGTGTAAAAATATGATTGTGCGTTTGTTGGTGGGTAGTGTTCAATGTGATCAGGGTGTGTTGTCAAATATGCGCAACATCAGGTAAAGGAAAAATATGGATGGGGAATATCATATCTCAAGGCATGGTATGGCTTGAAATATGCAAGGGATAATGTTTATGGCACTTGGGAGAGTTTTGTTAGAATGTTGCCAAAGTACATGGGTGCTTTACGAAAATGGAATACTAGGACTGTTGTTGAGTGGGTTCATAGAGAGGTAGATGTGCGAGGTATCCGAACACTATTTTATATATTTTGGGCATTCAAACCATGTGTCTACGGGTTCAAACATTGTCGAAAATCACCAGTGTGGATGAAACTAATCTATATTGCAAATACAAACATAAGTTGTTGATTGTTGTGGGTTTAGATGCTAACAATATGGTATTGCCCCTTGTTTTTGCCATAGCGAATGAAGAAACATATGGTTCTTGGAGATGGTTTCTTCACATGCTTTCTACGCACATAGTGCAAGGTGCGTAGGGAGTGTGTATTATCTCTGATCGACACCGTGGTCTAATGACAGCTGTAGGGGAGAACCCAGACTTTTCACCACCGTGGTCTAATTTCATTTCAGGCCGATAAAATAGAAAGCCTTAGGCTTAGAAGGGGGAGGTGGCGATGATCATGATTTATTACTTTCAATTCGTGATCTATATGCATCGACTTTAGCATATCTCACTCGTTTGTGTCAGCATCGTAGAAGTGCAACCAATGTCTCTAATCAACAAAGTGTGCCAACAACAGCTGAACAGTCTCAGACACATATAAGGAGGCATAACATTTCATGTGCTACATCGCGTAGACGTTCAGTTAATGCGGGCCCATCTACTTATACACGTTAATTCACAGGTACGACGCATGATAATGTGGGTCCACCTACTTCTGCACGTCGATTCATAGCTACTACACGTGATGAAGCGGGTCCATCCATTTATGCACGTCGATTCACAGGTATTGCGCATGATGGTGTGGGTCCATCTAGTTTTGATCACCGATTCACAGGTACTGCGCATGACGGTGCGGATCCGTCTGTTCTATGCATAGATTCACAGTTGATACATGTGATTATTATGTCCCTCAACCAGTATATACGCAAGGACCTACCTAGTTTACACCAGATGTAGGTGTGGTACCATTTACACAATCATTCACATATTTTCTTGGTTACTATTCCATATCATGAGCCTCCTAGACATGCCACTGATCGACATGCATATGATACATCACAGGTCAGATCCGCCATTTTCATATATGCATGATGATGGACGTTCAGACTCCACGACTCTAAATGAGGAGCATGTTACTCCACCACAACTGAGTAGAAGAGGAACAGACGAGAGAGGAATAGACGTACTTGTGGCACTTGAGGATATTATGAGACTTATTTTCATTAGAACTAAGGGTTGGACATTAGGTAATTTAATTAAATATTTGTTTGACAATGTTTTATTTTGTCTAGATGATTATTTATTTTCATTAGAATTATGAAATTAAGTAATTTATTTTCATTAGCTTTATCAAATTCAGTCTTATCATCTTTACATTGACATGTCTTGTCATCAATTCTTTATCAAATGTCAGCTTTACGCAGTTGTGTAGTCTTGCATGACGTACCGTATCAGTTTTACGCAGTTGTCTAGTCTTGTCTGATGTACATTATTAGCTTTGCAGTGATACATCTCGTCCCAAGTACCTCATGTAGTGATATGTCTTGTCTCATGTACCTCATGCAGTGATACATCTTGTCTCATGTATCTCTTGCTGTTGTTGGGTCTTGTCAAAATAATTTTATCAGATTTACAAATGGTCTACAAATACATGCTCAAACCTACCATAAAATTTACATTTCTTCTAAACTTATTCTCATCTACCACCATCACATAAATTTTATTACACTAATATTGTATACACATTCAAATGGATGACTTTAATTGGTCTCCCGTCTCCTCTACACCCCGACAAAAACCAAGATCTCAGTTGCTAGAGACATTGCATAATGAAAAAAAATAAAATGGACGCTGCTCATGGACATCATCCACGTCGATTCTCTTCTAAGCGAGATGAGTATGGGGAACTGGATTGTTGGTGAAAAAAATAACAACGTTTCGATATTGACGGTCAGAGCTATTCTAAAAGGCACATTTGATTGCAATTTTATGTATGCTGAGGTAAGTCAACGAGTGAAATATCTTCAAGCACGTTATACTTTGTTTGCCAAAATATTGAGCACACCGGGTGTATACTGGGATCGTGTAACGACCCAATTTTATGAAATCAAATACTCAAAAATATTATTAAGAGAACACGAATTTATAAATTCAAGCATAAATCGGAAAAACATTTAAAGACATAAATCCAAAAATTTAGTCCGATCGTAATTATTTAAAATATAAATATAGCATAATTTATTCCACCATCCACATCATCATATCTTCAAATTAGGATTCCTCAACCCGAAAGTCATGATAATAATAGGGGTGAGCTTCATCTCGCTTTCGTAGGGATATATCTGTCGATTTAATATAATCATGAAAAGCATTCACATAATTACAAAAATAAATTCATTAATTTCCTCTTTTTCCTCTGACTGGCCAGTTACTGCATATAGCATTGCGGGTTCACCCCGAAGATACGTTTGATCCTGGACCCTTTTCCTGGCCCCTAGCTTATATGAATTTACTTCCTCTTGACATATATTGCAATTAATAAAATACAATCATGAAACATTAAATAAAGACAAATAATATAGAAATCCCTACCTTAATATTCACAGATATTCGATGTAGAAAATGAACAATAAAACTCTTAATCTTCGACCCCTTCGTTTTCTATATATGCTCACTTAAATATAATCTCATCAAAATACAATTTTAGGAAACACACTCAAACTTTGCTCACAATTTTATAAAATTCTCTCTCAAATTTTGCAGTATTTAACTATGTAGCTCTTAGGAAATTTTCTTTGATAAAATGCTAACAACATACCTCCTATTTATAGGCAAACAAGATCTTATGGAAATGTATTTTTTATTACATGATTAGGGCACTTGGATTAATGGGGTGGTTGGCTAATATTTTCATCCACTCCTTTTTGTTATGGGTTAGGTTATTGTCTAATTAATGCTCCATTTTACAAATTAATCTATATTTATATATATATAAATATTTTTTCTGATATCACAGATCGCAAGCTGAATTTTATGCACGCAACAAAAAACGATTGGCTTTCATGGCACTCGGTAAATTAAATATTCTTATGTTACTCTACTGTATAATATTCAATGTTTGTTCTACGTAAATTTAATGACTCATATTTTCTTGTTTTTCTAGGTTGCTGAAATATGCTTATATGTTAGATGGAGAACATTTATTTGACAAACTAGAAACACTCTGCAAGAAACTGGAGCCAGAGACACAATACTCAAACAAATTTTCAACTTACCCTCTGCGCACTGGCCTACTTGCCACTAAGACCTAAGTTTGGAGATAATTTTGAGCAATGAAGTTTTTCTTCATGCCATGACTAATGTTTAGTGTTCCGGTTGTTGTACGATTTTAAATTGTGTGATTTTCAGTTGTTCTTAAATTATGTCATTTACTTATGTTTTTAAATGGTCTAATCGGCTTCTAGGATTTATTATGTAACCGGGTTGTAATGAAGTTCATGTTTTATGTTCCGAAAAATGGTGTATGCATTTTCTAATTTTTACAAAACAATATCTGAAAATTTAAAAAAAAATTACAAGAGAAAACCGAATTAAAAAATAAAAAAACATTGTTGATTTTTTTTTTTTTTTGTAAAAACAGTTTCACCCTATTTTTATTAAAAAAAAATTGCGGTAAAATATATGTTATGTAGCTTACCCTTCAGACCTTTTTGAAGAAGGTTCTGTACTTCCATTGTAGGAAAATGTTGTTGTATAAATTTATGTGGAAAGGTTTCTGTTTGAAGAAAATGGCTGGGATTGTGTATAGTTTAAGTCGAGGCCAGAATTCGATTCTGTCTCCGCAAGACGAAAACGCCCCGTATACTAGTGCTTACGGTTCGCCCGACGCCTCTAAGATACAACGACTTTCTGATCCGGTTAGCGGCAGACAAAGAAATCGAACAACGGCGAACAACAAGTTGTTCTTGACTTTCAAGCTTTTGAAGGAGGTCAAGGCAATATGCGAAGAATGCAATGCTCGTATTATGTTATCGATTATTTTTCGTATATTTTTGATCACCGAGGATCGACTTTTATAGGCTTTAGACGCCCGTATGGAAAGAACATGTCATTTGGCTCGAAAAAGACACCTTTTGATTGAGCAGGCACGTACTGCGCAGCAGGGGAGCACGACAGGGACGCACGGCCGTGCTCTTACCGTGCGCGTGCGGCAGCGCAACACTTCGGCACAGCCAAAGACGACACACAGGCGCACTCCGCCCCGTGCGTGTAGGCAGACTCTCGGCAGTAGACGACCCGACCGCACGATTGATAATTAAATATTTAATTTTTAAAGGTTTTTGGTCCAAAAGAATAAGGGCCTTGAAGCCCAAGCCCAGGCCCACACCCACGACCGGACCGGACCGAGAGTCGGGCCGGGCAGCCGGCGGCGGCGCCGCGTGTGTGCTGACCAAACCCACAAGCATGTAGGTCCTCTCCCCTTTAAAAACTTGGGTGCCCCAGGGCCCAAACCCATTTGTCCAACTTAGGATAAATAAAGTGTGCAACTTTACCTCCTTTATCCTATGTGGGATGGAGCATCTCTCCTCCCCACATTTTCCATTTTCCATACCATTTATTTGTATTAAGTGGCTAACTTCTAGCATTAATTTCTCATTCACCCGGAATTGGTTTTGAGAAGTTCCAAATGCTATTCTCATCTACTCTCTTAGTAGAATCTTTACAAATAATTTAATTCCATTTTTCACAAATGGAAACCACTTAATTAATTGGTCAAAATCGGGTCAACACCCCATTTATCAAAGACCAATTCAACAATCCCCCACATGAATGAAATTAATGCATGCGTGTATGCAGATTCGCTTGAAAGTCTCGGCGAATCGTTATTGCATCGAGGATAGGTAGCTTGTGGCTTTGAACCTTCCTTAGTAAGGTACTATCGGATTTTTACTAGCCGCTTAGTGACGCGATGTCTTGAACTACTCGGCCGTTTGTGTAAACCAAGACAAACAAGATTTACACAATAACAACTCTAACACTTGTTGTTCTCACGTTGTGTCCATTTCGGCCCTGGACCATATCTTAGATTCATAAGTGTTTCTTTCGAAGCGGCAATTACTTCTCACTTATATAGGTGATCTCCTATTGAAGAGTATCCTGCCATACTCCACCTTTCGGTATAGGAATCAATTAAAGTCTTAAACTTAACCTCACCACATTCAGCAGGTTTAAATACACTTGGATGTATCGAGAATGAGCTAACACATTTTCCAAGTGTTCAGCTGAACATTCATAACTTAGTTGTCCCATTGAACCAAGGTCTTGAGATCTCCAATTCACAAGGTTGGGTTACCGCTATGAACATTATTTAAGTTGTGGATTTTAAACCCATTCCCCTTAACAATTTATACAGTTGATCTCGATTAATGCCTTTCGTAAGGGGATCCGCAAGGTTTTCCTTTGACTTCACGTAGTCAACCAAAATAACCCCATTCGAAATCAACTGTCTAATGGTATTGTGTCTCCGACGTATATGTCTAGACTTACCATTATACATACTGATTTGTGCCCTTCCAATTGCTGATTGACTATCACGTGTATCAAAACAACAGCACCAGGCTTATTCCAACAAGGAATATCCTCTAAGAAGTTTCTAAGCCATTCTGCTTCTTCTCCGACTTTATCCAAAGCAATGAACTCGGATTCCATAGTGGATCGAGCTATGCGTCTGCTTAGAAGACATCCACGACACCGCTCCTCCACCTATTGTGAAAACAAATCCACTTGTGGACTTGGAGTCTTTTGTGTATGCGATATCCAATTGGCATCACAAGTATCCTTCTAATACTATCTTGGATATCTTGTATAAAGTATTCCATAGTTCATGGTATACTTTAAATATCTAAGTACCCTTGTCACGGCTTTTCAGTGATCCGCACTTGGGGTTACTTGTGAACCTACTTAGTTTGCTCACTTTGAATATGCAATGTGCGGGCGTGTCTGATTCGTTAAGTACATCGGGACCGCCAACTACCCTTGCATATTCCAGCTGAGAAACTGGTTCGCCTCTATTCTTGGCCAAGTGTAGACTTAGATCTACAGGTGTATTAGCCGGAGGATTATCAAAAGCATTAAACCTTCTGAGTATGCTTTCGACATAATGGGATTGTGACAAGACAATTCCATCTGAAGTTCTAGAGATTTTAATCCCTAATATAACATCAGATAATCTCATATCTTTCATGTCAAAGTTCTTCTTTAACATGTTCTTAGTCTTCATGATGAAATCATGACTACTTCCCATAATCAACATATCATCTACATAAAGGCATACTATAACGTAATCATTTGTAGTACCTTTAATGTAGACACATTTGTCACATTTGTTGATCTTGAAACCGTTTGACTCCATAGTCGAGTCAAACTCTTCGCGCCATTGCTTAGGTGCTTGTTTTAGTCCATAAAGTGACTTAACAAGTTTACACACCTTTCGCTCTTGACCGGGTGCAACGTACCCCTCGGGTTGTTCCATATAGATCTCCTCTTCAAGCTCACCATTCAAGAAGGCAGTTTTAACGTCCATTTGATGTATCTCAAGGTTATACAAAGCTGCAATAGCAATGAGAACACGAATGGACGTAATCCTCGTGACAGGAGAATATGTATAGAAGAAGTCATATCCCTTCTTTTGTCTAAACCCTTTAGCTACCAATCGGGCTTTATACTTGTCGATAGATCCATCTGGCTTTATACTTCCTTTTAAGGATCCACTTGCATCCCAAAGGTTTGCAACCGGTGGGAGATCAACCAACTCCCAAATGTGATTTTGCATGATGGAATCTATCTCATTATTGATAGCTTCTTTCCAGAGAGGAGCTTCTGGACTAGACAATGCTTCTTGAATATTTCGGGGTTCGTTTTCTAACATATAAGTTAGAAAATCAGGACCAAAAGACTTAGCTACTTTTATCATTTTACTGCGTTTTGGTTCATCTTCATCATCACTTTGAGGTAACCTTGCAGTATCATAAGTCCGTTTACTCGAACTTTCTTCTTTTCGTTCTTTGTTCGGAAAGATATTCTCAAAGAATACAGCATTCCTTGATTCAATGATCATACCTTCATTTATATCAGGAATTGCTGACTTGTGCACTAAAAAGCGATATGCACTACTATTGTTAGCATATCCAATGAAAAGCACAATCGATCGTCTTCGGACCGATTCTAACTTGTTTCGGCTTAGGTACTTCGACTTTAGCCAAACACCCCCACACTTTGAGGTATTTGTATGACGGTTTATGTCCCTTCCATAACTCATATGGAGTTTCATTTTTACCTTCGTGTGGGATTTTATTAAGAATGTAGTTCGCAGAAAGTATGGCTTCCCCCCACAAGTTTTGGGGTAAGCCAGAACTTAACAACATCGCATTCATCATCTCCTTAAGAGTACGATTCTTGCGTTCTGCAAGACCATTTGATTGAGGTGAGTAAGGTGCAGTCGTTTGATGAATTATACCCGCTTCCGAGCAAAATTCTTCAAAAGGAGCAACATACACTCCGCCTCTATCACTTCGGATCATCTTAATTTTCAAATTAAGCTGATTTTCAACTTCATTCTTATAAGTCTTAAAAGCTACAAAAGCTTCATCTTTGCTTTTCAAAAGATAGACATAACAATATCTTGTGCAATCGTCTATAAACGTAATGAAGTACTTTTTCCCACCTCGAGTTTGCACAAGTTTTAAATCACACACATCTATATGAATTAACTCGAGTGGTTTGGTACTTGTTGGATAATTGCTGAAGGTAAACCGGAGGATACCGAATGAAACGGTGCCTTGGCCAATTTTGTTTCAACACAAATTTCGCATTTGTCATGTGAATCGGTTTTAAACAAAGGTATTAATTCCAGATTCACTAACCTTTTAATTGTGTTGAAGTTTACGTGTCCTAATCTATCATGCCATAAATTAGAACAATCCAACAAGTAAACAGAAGTAACGTTTTTATTCTTCGCCTCTTGGCGGAAAACAGACATTACAGACATTTTAAACAGGCCCTTATCAAGGTAGCCTTTACATAAAAACAGACCATTCTAGCCTAAATCCGGCCTTGCAAAGCAACGGACCGGAAACCAAGTTCTTGCGGATGTCTGGGACATGCATCACATCTACAAGTGTAAGCTCCTTCCCGGAAGTCATCTTGAGCACCACTTTTCCAAGCCCAATGATGTTGGAAGTCGAGGAGTTCCCCATGAACAACTTTCTTCCATTGATCGGAGTGTAGGAGGAGAACATCTCCTTATCGGCACAAATGTGACGTGTAGCCCCGGTATCTATCCACCACTACCTTGGGTTATCCACCATATTGGCTTCAAACACAACGGCGGATAGATCGAGCTCCGACAAGTCTATTGGAACCGACTTGTCCTCCGTCACATTGGCTTGTTGGTTGCCACCTTGATTGCCCTTCTTCGGATGTCGGCAATCCTTCGCCATGTGGTTCGGTTTTCCACAATTGTAGCAATTCCCCTTGAACTTTTTGGCCTTGCCTTTCTCCTTCCCGGAGTGCTTACGTTTCTTACTAGTGCTCGACTCAGCAAGATTGGCCTTAGCCTCCATTCTAGATGTACTGGTTTTAACATCTGATTTCCGATTGTCTTCTTCGATGCGAAGCCGAACAATCAGATCCTCAAGCCCCATCTCTTTGCGCTTGTGCTTGAGGTAGTTTTTGAAATCCTTCCATAATGGCGGCAATTTTTCGATAATTGCAGCCACTTGAAAAGATTCATTCAAAAGCATCCCTTCAGACACTAAGTCGTGAAGGATGATTTGAATCTCCTGAACTTGGCTGATCACCGTCTTGGTGTCAACCATCTTGTACTCCAGCAATTTGCCGACAACAAATTTCTTTGTGCCGGCATCTTCCGTCTTGTATTTCTTCTACAAGGACTGCCACAATTCCTTGGACGTCTTGAACGTGCTATAGACATTGTAGAGAGTGTCGTCTAGCCCGTTCAATACGTAGTTGCGACATAGAAAATCGCTGTTATGCCAAGCATCCACGGCCCGATTCTTGATTGTTGTCAACCGTCTTCTTCAACGGCAGTGGGGGGGGGGTCGTCCTTTAGGAAACGAGCCAACCCCAAAGTAGTGAGGTAAAACAACATCTTACATTTGCCAACGTTTGAAGTCGACACGAGAAAACTTGTGCGGCTTTTTCGTGTGTGCGGAAGCAACAACCATGGGTGTGAACGAGATCGAACTGGACGCCATCGTCTTCAACAGAAACAAAGGAAGGATTTTCGTCTTGCGATTGTTGGAGAAATTTATGTGGAAAGGTTTCTGTTTGAAGAAAATGGCTGGGATTGTGTATAGTTTAAGTCGGGGCCAGAATTTGATTCTGTCTCCGCAAGACGAAAACGCCCATATACTAGTGCTTACGGTTGATTCCGACGCGCTCTAAGATACAACGACTTTCTGATCTCGGTTAGCGGCAAAGACAAAAAACGAAACAACAACGAACAATAAGTTGTTCTTAACTTTCAAGCTTTTGAAGGAGGCTGAAGGCAATATGCAGAATGCAATGCTCGTATTATGTTATCTGATTATTTTCGTATATTTTTTCAGTCACCAGGGATCGACTTTTATAGGCCTTAGACGCCCCGTATGGAAATAACATGTCTTTTGGCTCGAAAAGACACCTTTTTGCATCGAAGACGCACTGCGCAGGGGAGCACGACCACGACAGGCCGCACGGCCGTGCTCTTAACCGTGCGTGCAGGCGTAACACTTCGGCACCCATCACGACCCAAACGCACGGGCCCGCTCCTGCCCGTGCGTGTAGGCGCAGACTCTCGGCATGTAGCACGACCCGACCGCACGGGCCGTGCTCTGCCCGTCTTGTGGCCGAAACATTTCCCGATTGAACCCTTTTAATTAATTACGAAAATTAATTAAATCTATTTAATAATTACAAAAATTAATTAAATATTTAATTTTTAAAGGTTTTTGGTCCAAAAAGAATAAGGGCCTTGAAGCCCAAGCCCACAACCCGGACCGGGCCGGGCCGAGCCGGCCGGCGGCGTGTGCTTTGACCAAACCCACAAACATGTAGGTCCTCTCCCCTTTAAAAACTTGGGTGCCCCCAAGGGCCCAAACCCATTTGTCCAACTTAGGATAAATAAAGTGTGCAACTTTACCTCATTTATCCTATGTGGGATGGAGCATCTCTCCTCCCCCACATTTTCCATTTTCCATACCATTTATTTGTATTAAGTGGCTAACTTCTAGCATTAATTTCTCATTCACCCGGAATCGGTTTTGAGAAATTCCAAATGTTATTCTCATCTACTCTCTTAGTAGAATCTTTACGAATAATTTAATTCCATTTTTCACAAATGGAAACCACTTAATTAATTGGTCAAAATCGGGTCAACACCCCATTTATCAAAGACCAATTCCAACAAATGTTAAATAATTTTCAAATTAACTTATTTTGTAGGCTAAATTATTGGATTGCATTGAAGTTTGGTTTTTATCAAAGTCCAGCCCCTTGACATATATACACATCTATCCAAAGAGAATTCAAATGTAACATATGAATGTAACGATGAATTAAAATAGGATATATTACATTTTTAAAAATAGACGACGATATCTAAAGCGTTTATGAAACAAAAAGACGCTTGACTCGATCATAAAACAAAAGAGTAAAAAATAAAAATATTTATTATTTGCCATTATATATATTTATTGTTGGTTTTGTGTCAAATAAAAGAAGGGCTTTTGTATCCCACATTGGTTGTGGAACAAAATGGGTGGGAGCCTTAAGGTTATTTAAGGAATGTAGTGTGTTCTCAATTGCACCAGTCAAATACACTTTAACCTTTGTGGTTTGACTCTAGTTAAATTCCTCTCTTATATTCTCAAGTATGGAGAGTTGGGAGAGAGGTGTGAGTTAGTCAAAGGTTTTGTAAGAGTGTGGAGTCGGGAAAGAGAATGTCTGTGCGATTGTAAAAATATTTCACATAGTGGAATTTCTTTCTCTGGGTGCCGTGGTTTTTCTCCGGTTTTGGAGTTTCCACGTAAATTCTTGTGTTGTGGATTGTTTTATTTTTCATTTTATTTTTCGGTTATTTCTGCTTGTCCCTAGGGGAACTCCGCCTGCATATAGACAGGGCAACCCGTCTATATGTTGCCGGTCCCAAGCCCGGATAAAGGAGGAGGGTTGCGTTAGGTCGACAACCAGCGTAAAACTCTTGTCATTTCCTTATGGTATGGATCATATAAGACATCGTGATAAGGCTAGGATGCTCCCCGTAAGGAGTGCGCCGCAGGGTCCGACTGCGGTGTCTTGGCAAGGACCGCTACACCTCCATAAGGGCTTGGGTGTAGTGAAAAATACACAAGAGCCCTCACACACTAATAAGAGGAACACAAATGATAATAAGAAAATTAGAAAGTATAGAATTGGCGGTGGAACATAGGTACTTTTGACAGTAAAACTATAGAGCTCGTAGATATTATGAAAAGACGAAACATAGATATTATGTGTATCCAAGAGACTAAATGGGTAGGCGAAAAGGCTAAGACACTAGATCTTTGCAGGTTATAAGCTTTGGTATAGTGGAAAGGATAGAACTAGGAATGGGGTGGGTATCATTGTAGATCCTCTCTTCATAGATCAAGTAGTAGGAGTAACTAGAAAAGGAGATAGAATCATATCCCTTAAAATTGTAGTAGGTAACGAACTTATAAATATTGTTAGTGTATATGCACCTCAAGTAGGATTAGATGATGCTACTAAGGCTAAATTTTGGGAAGATTTAGAAACTCTAATGCAATCAATCCCTCAAAATGAAAAAGTCATCATAGGTGGAGACTTAAATGGACATGTTGGGAAGGATAATGAAGATTATGAAAGGGTCCATGGAGGATATGGCTTTAGCTCACGTAACAATGAGGGTAGAACCATCCTAGACTTTGCAGTTGCTTATGATTTTATTATAGGTAATACCTTCTTTAAAAGAGAGACGAACATTTAATCACATTTAAAAGTGGTCCTAACAAATCACAAATTGACTACTTTCTAACCAGGAAAAACGATAGAAAAATATGCAAAAATTGCAAAGTAATACCTGGAGAAAGCCTCACCACCCAACATAGACTACTAGTTTTGGATATCAAACTTATTAACATACACTTAAAGAGAAAGAAAATTAACATACCGAGAATTAAGTGGTGGAACTTAAAGAATATAGAAAAAGAGATAGTTTTGTCAAATCTCTAGTAGAAACCATTGATTGGAAAGTGGAAGACAAAGCGGATGAAACATGGAACTATGTAACTACTCAAATGAAAAAGATCGCAAAAGAAACATTAGGGGTGTCAAATGGTAATAAATGGAATAAAGAGTCATGGTGGTGGAATCAAGAAATCCAAGAAAAGGTAAAGGAAAAACGAACTAGTTACAAAGTATTGTATTCCTGTAAAAACGAAGAAAACCTTAAAAGATATAAAGACGCCAAAAAAGAAGTAAGAAGAGCAATATATGAAGCAAAAACCAAGGCATATGAAGATTTCTATAAGAAACTAGATACTAAAGAAGGAGAGAAGGATATATATAAAATAGCAAAATTTAGAGAAAAACAAACAAGAGATCTAACCCAAATTAAATGCATAAAAAGCGAGAATGAAAACATTTTAGTGAAAGATGAGGACATAAAAGATCGATGGAGGAGGTATTTCAATAATCTTTTTAATGAACCGAAGAGGAATGAAGTCACATTAGGGAACTAGGCCAATGAATCGAATAGAAACCGTACCTTTTATCGTAGAGTTCAACTTCACGAAACAGAAAAAGCACTAAATAAAATGAAAATGGCAAAGCAAGTTGGCTAGATGATATACCAATTGAAGCGTGGAAATGTTTAGGTGGAGTTGGAATATCATGGCTTACTAAATTATTTAATGTTATTCTAAAAACTAAGAAAATGCCACGATGAATGGAGAAAAAGTATATTGATACCTATATATAAAAACAAAGGGGATATACAAAATTGTGCAAATTACGGGGAATTAAATTAATAAGTCATACAATGAAACCATGGGAAAGAGTTATAGAAGCAAGAATAAGAAATGAAACTAGTATATTAGATAATCAATTTGGCTTCATGCCAGGAAGATCCACAATTGAAGCTATACACTTAATTAGGCGATTATGTGAACAATATAATGAGAGAAAACAAGATTTACATATGGTTTTATTGATCTTGAAAAGGCATACGATAGAGTCAACCGTGATATAATGTGGCGCGTATTGGAAAAAAGAGGAATAAAAATAGCCTACATAGATGCCATAAAAGATATGTATGATGGTATAACAACATGTATCGAGGACACCAACAGGAATATCTAGTGAATTCCCCAACACTATAGGTTTTGCGGGGATCCGCTCTAAGCCCGTGCACCTTTTATCCTAATAATTGATGAAATCACTAAACACTTACAAAAATCCATCCCGAATGTATGTTATTTGCGGACGATATAGTTTTAATTGATGAAACAAGGGAAAGAGTAAATGCAAAATTGGAAGTTTGGAGAGAAGCACTAGAATCAAAAGGTTTTACTATAAGTAGGCTAAAAAGAGAATACATGGAATGCCACTTTAGTAAAAACAACAGGAACAATGAGACGAATGTTAAAATTGATGGACATGAAGTGAGTATAACAAAGAGTTTTAAATACTTAGGATCTATAATTGAAGAGAACGGAGAAATCAATAAAGATGTCACACATAGGATCCGGGCGGGTTGGAATAAATGGAGGAGTGCATCTTCTATCCTTTGTGACCGTAAAATACCATTAAAATTGAAAGGAAAATTTTATAAAACGGCCATAAGGCATGCAATGCTTTATGGAGCGGAATGTTGGGCGACTAAATATGAACACGAACAAAAAATGAGGGTAGCGAGAGATGAGAATGCTAAGATGGATGTGCGGACACACTAGATTAGATAGAATAAGAAATGAACACATTAGAAACAAAGTGGGAGTAGCACCAATAGACGAGAAAATTAGAGAAACACGATTAAGATGGTTTGGACATGTTTATAGGAGACCTTTAGATGCACCTGTGCGGCGTTTATAAGGTAGAGAATCACTCACACAAATCAAAAGAGGGAGAGGTAGGCCTAAAAAGACTTGGAAAGAAGCTATTAAACATGACATGTTATACCTAGAAATAAACGAAAATATGGCTTATGACCGTAAACGATGGCGCGATATGATCCGTATAGCCGACCCCACGTAGTGGGATTAAGGCTTAGTTTGTTGTTGTTGTTGTTGTTCTGCTTGTCCCTATGGGATGAATGTGGGATCCGATTGTTTCCCAACATTTATATCAGGTCTGAAAATTGGACAATTTATTGGGTATTATTTTCAAAAGTTTGAAAACATATTTTGGGAGAATGCATTTTTCTTAGTGAAGTTGGAGAATTTATGGATAACAAAAGTGTGCTTGGATGTTTTGTTCCCAAAAAAAAAAAGACACCATGTGGTATATTTTAGGAGACACTTTCGATTTTCTCTGTCTTGTTAATGTTATTTTATCATAGCTAGTAGAAATATATGGTAAGATATATATATATATATATTATTTAACCGAATTAATAATTTATAAATATATTATATATGCTCAAAAGAAATATAACTTCTCAAAACAACATTATCAAACATTATGTTGGGGAAAAATGAAATTCTTGTATTTCGTATTCCTTGCTTTATGTCCAAGGTATTATGATCATGCCATCTCCCTTACTCGATGACTCCATTGCTTCTATTTGTGGCAAAAAAACTCAACAAAAATTCTTCTGGTTTTTAAATGGGGTCACCCCACCCAGCTCTTTTGCCTTTTGTCAGCTTAGAGTGTGAAGCAAGTATAGAAACCATTCGAGGTGCGTGAAAAATATACTAAGTTTGTATACCTTATAAGTTGAAAGTAAATTGACATTTTGGCTATTTATTGTATCATCTTATCAATTATTAGACATTATATGTAGATGACGTTTGGATTATGATGACATAGAGATGTCTATGTCTAACAATAATTAACTATTTTTTATTTATCATTGTGCACCTGATTAGGGTATAAGTATAACCAAATAATCGAATCCGAGTACATACAATTAGAGATAGCCAAATGGAACCGAAATCGGGTTCTAAGCCGGAACCGAAATCCTGGTCAACGCCCAACGGTTCTAGGAACTTTTGACAGAGACTCGATTCTAAAATTAGAACCGAAACCGTGTAGGCTGGTTCGGTTCCTTTGTCTTAAAAACTCATGTGCAATCGCCGGTTCGATTCGTTTTGGAACCGGCAGTTAAAACGGTCTGTTTCAAGGTTAAAACCAATTATTTTTATTTTTTGGATAAAAATATACTAGGAAGAAATGTTAAATGTTTATTATGATGTTTTATATTCATAACTACATAAGACACATTTAAAACCAAGTATTGTAAGTGAACTACGTGAACTTTGATTCCTCTACATTCTAATAATATATATAGACAGTTTAATATATAATATAAATTACAAAATTAATTGAATATTAAGCCAAAGTCTTTTTCTTCCTTTTCCCTTTTGTTTGTAGCTGAAATTGATAAACCATTTAAAAAAATTAAAAAATTACCAGAAGATAAACAAACGGTTCCGGAACTGTGGTCAACCCTACATATAGCTAAACTATTAATATTCAAAATTGTTTTAATTTTAATCAAATTTAATCCAATTGAAATTGATGAGCTTCAATAGGGTTGAATATGAATTAAGTGATTTTTATTGTTATTTTTTATTAATTGAGTCGAGTTCCAAACCTGTTGAACCAAAAAATATATCCAAATCCTATTAAAACTTTTAATGCGGCGAGCTAAAATAAACTTAGAGCTATTGATATCGAGTTAAGGGTGGTCAAATATAACCAAAACTGGATTCCAAACCGAAATCAGAACCGTGGCGAACGGTTTCGAGAACCATTGATCGGAACCTGGTTTTAACTGATAGTTTTAACAACCAGTTCGAACTAACGGTTAAAACTGACTGTTCCAAGGTTAAACCGTCATTTTTTATTATTTTTCCTGGTAAAAATATGTTAGAAGAAATTAAATATTTATTATTATGTTTTATATTCACAGCTGCATGTGACACGTTTTAAACAAAATGTTGCAAATGAACTGCGTGGACTTTAATAGTTTGTTACTCTATACCCTAAAGAGGATATATAAACAACTTAATATTAAGTTCAAGTCTTTTTTTTTTCTTTTTTTTGTAACTAAAATCGATAAATTAAAAAAACTTAAGAAAAAAACAGTTCTGGTTAAATTGGAACAGAAAGCATGAGGAAACAATTCTTGTTCCATTTTGTCATTTTGGAATATTGAGTAACCTATGCTTACCACATAATTTTTTTTGACAGTTTAAAAATCTTTGGGAAAAGTGAAATTATCAAAAAATAAAAGGAAGGACTTATCTAAATTATGAAATTCTAATATTTTAAAAAATGAAAAGTCAAATAATCATAATAGAATACAAAGAAATATACAATTTTACCTATTAAAACTAAAAAAATCCCATTCTTTTTCACAATTTCCAGCACATTTACAATTCAGTACACACTCACATGCCACTCCACTAACTAATCCGATAACTTTCGAGTTTCGCCAAACATCCCACGTGCCCATAAAACTCTACCACGTGACCCAGCGCGTATATTACACCCACACTAAGGTCGCGTAATCACCAACCCTCGTCACCTTCACCACTTTTTCAGAAAATTTCAAAATTCAAATTCCCAACTTATTTACCCCTGCACCTTATTTAAACCCTATAATCTTCAAGCTCCACCACCAACCCTAACTTGTCTTTCTGAACTTTCGCTCTCTATCTATACACACACATTCTGTCTCCATTTCCGAAGGTATAACTCCAAAATGCGTGAGATCTTGCACATTCAAGGTGGCCAATGCGGCAACCAAATTGGGGCCAAATTCTGGGAGGTTGTGTGCGCGGAGCACGGCATTGATTCGACCGGACGTTACAGCGGCGACAATGATCTGCAATTGGAGCGCGTGAACGTCTACTACAATGAAGCGAGCTGCGGGAGGTTCGTTCCTCGCGCCGTGCTCATGGATTTGGAGCCCGGTACGATGGATAGCGTCAGATCTGGGCCGTACGGGCAGATTTTTCGGCCAGATAACTTTGTTTTCGGCCAGTCTGGGGCTGGAAACAATTGGGCGAAGGGACATTATACCGAGGGGGCGGAGTTGATAGATTCAGTTCTAGATGTCGTGAGGAAAGAAGCGGAGAATTGTGATTGTTTGCAAGGTAAGTTGGTATACTTAATTCGTGCTTGGAATTGATTTTGTTTTGTTTGGATCTATGGCGTTGCTTGAAGTTTTTCGAATTTTCAGTGGAATGACTCTGATTCGAATAACTTATTAGTTATTTTTTTAGTGTGTTTTTAGTAGATCTCCGAGATTTGATTGCGTTTTACTTCGATTTCTCTGATTTGGAATGCATTTTGATTTTAAGTTATACTGAATGTGCTGAAGGAGTAAGATGAATGTTTAGCTATTGTTTAACCTTGGATTTTTAATAGATCTCGTGAATTTTAGTGCGACTTTCCTTGCAGCCTTCACTTTGAAGGCATATATCATGTGAATATTTTCCTTTGAATTAATGATTGTGTTTGTGTGAGTTATTTGAGTGTTCGAGCTAGTTTCAGTCGTTTTAGAGATTTTCAAGGAGTTATGATTTTTTGGGAGTTAGTTTTGGTTCTGTGTTTTTGTTACTAATTGTGTTATTGCATCTGAGAAAATTTCAAAAGGATTTTGCTAACTTCCTTACTCATTTGGTAGTTGGAGGGAGGGTATAAAATTGCAGTTAAGAAATCGTCCCATGAGATTGCTGCATTCAAATGGTGTATATATATATATATCATATTATAATGGTCGTCTGTTGATCTGTGAGACTTATTAAAAACCTTATGATTTTGGATATAACACACATTGTTTCACATCTAAAACAAAGGGAAAGATGAAAAAAACAGAAGAACTTGATATTGATAAAGTTGAAAGTTACACACAGGTATGCTACACTGTGAGTTTAATTACGCACAAATGTTATAGTTAAAAGAACTTTTGTAAATTGATTCTCTGATTGAATGAAATGGTGCTAATTTTACATGCTTATCTTATCCTTATGCTATTTTTTCTAGACTAAATCATTTATTGTCTTTGTTATTACTTTGCAGGATTTCAAGTCTGCCATTCATTGGGAGGTGGAACTGGATCCGGAATGGGAACTCTTCTAATCTCTAAGATCAGGGAAGAGTACCCAGACCGTATGATGCTTACTTTCTCTGTCTTCCCATCTCCTAAGGTGTCGGACACCGTTGTTGAGCCCTATAATGCTACTCTGTCTGTTCACCAGCTCGTCGAGAACGCCGATGAGTGTATGGTGTTGGATAATGAAGCTCTCTATGACATTTGCTTCCGAACCCTAAAACTTACCACCCCAAGCTGTAAGTTACTATGTTTTATCGTTTCTAACAAGGCCTCTTAATTATTGGTTTGCAAATTGTGCAATTTCATCTTTGTGACATCTTTCAACAATGTGGGTGGCTAATTTAATTTATTATGGCAAGTGAAGTGTTCCTTAGCTTGATTTCCTTCTGAATGTTGGTATTGTGTTTTAGTAATTCTCTACTGAGCTGGCAGATTAAGCAGATTAACATGCTAATTTCCAGTGTATTCCTTCTGTCAATATTTAACTTTTTAACTTAAACAGTATGCTACATGATCTGTCACATGCCCGTATAGTGTAGCTCTAACATTCTTGTTAATTCTGCTAGCTGTTTTGTTGCTGGAAATTTTTAGCCGTCATGTGCTCAGATTCTTAGGATCTTGAGGTCATGTGTCCTGTAGAATATTCAATTTGATTAAATATACTATTTGGATAATTATGAAAACTACCCTTGAGGTTTAGTTTAATTATAAAAAAAATAGTTGTCTTGTAAAATTATAAATACCTTTTTTATTGAACTCGATGATTTTTGTTGCCCAGTCGGAGATCTCAACCATCTGATCTCTGCAACCATGAGTGGTGTGACTTGCTGCCTGCGTTTCCCCGGTCAGCTCAATTCAGATCTCCGCAAGCTCGCCGTCAACCTTATCCCCTTCCCCCGACTCCACTTCTTCATGGTCGGATTCGCTCCACTCACTTCTCGTGGGTCCCAGCAGTACAGAGCCCTCACTGTCCCTGAACTCACACAGCAAATGTGGGACGCAAAGAACATGATGTGTGCCGCCGATCCTCGCCACGGTCGTTATTTGACGGCTTCGGCCATGTTCCGTGGGAAAATGAGCACAAAGGAAGTGGATGAGCAGATGATCAACGTTCAAAACAAGAACTCGTCCTACTTTGTCGAATGGATCCCCAACAATGTCAAATCCACTGTCTGTGATATTCCTCCTACCGGTCTGAAAATGGCGTCGACCTTCATTGGTAACTCGACTTCGATCCAGGAGATGTTCCGGAGGGTGAGCGAGCAGTTTACGGCTATGTTTAGGAGAAAGGCTTTCTTGCATTGGTACACAGGAGAGGGCATGGATGAGATGGAGTTTACCGAGGCAGAGAGTAATATGAATGATTTGGTTTCTGAGTATCAGCAGTATCAAGATGCAACTGCTGATGAGGAAGGGTATGATTATGAAGATGAAGAGGAACTTCAGGAGGAAGAAGCTTAATTTTGGTTATTGTTTTGTGTTGGGGTGTTTTTTAGTTTTTTGTTGCGTTTAAGGTTTTGTGGTGTTTAGTGTTTTTTTTGGGTATTGGGTATGCCTGCTTGGCAGTCTGATATTTTTATCTACTAGTGGTGTCTTGGATATTAATGAATTCTATTAGGCTACATATCTTTGGTTTTCAGATGCTTACAAAATTGTAGGTTTTAATCTGTTCTGTGGTTTTATATGCTTGGTAAATTGCTGGTTACATTATTTCACATTTTTGGAAATCACATGTCGTTGACATACCTATCTCTCTAAATATATATAAATTATTGCACATAAGTTTATTTAATCATATTACTCTAAATATTAAGAATAACAGAATAACTGATAAATAAAATCAAAACTTCTATCAAATCAGGTTTTGCATGTTATTCCATGGAACCATCCGAATTGGAAAACTGATTTATTCGCCTCAGAATTATTCTTTATCCTTTGGTCACATTTGGGCCCATAATGCAAGCCTTCCACAATCATTGGGCCCATGTTTAACCGCATTCTCTTCCACTATAGCTATCTCCTGACCCAATCCATCTGACCCGGCCTCATGTGGGCCGTCCTTAGGCAAGGGTTTTTTTTTTTTTTTTTTTTACCGAAAGCGATTAGATTTTATATCAATAAACTCAACTACATTTACATCAAGCACACTTGCCCAACCAAAAAACAACCCTGGAACACTACCTCCATAGGTAGAAAGCCACCAACAACTGGGGCACCGAGCAAAACAAAATAATCTAGGGTCCTTGAAATAATTACAAGTAAAAGCACCAAAAGCCAAAAGAGATTAAAAATCCTTATCAAAATGCACTTCAGTCCCTCCAAACAATGCCAGAAAAGGAGTAGAAAACAAATCCCACTGAGCATGCGCCCCTAAGAATATCTTCCCATCCAAGCTAATGTGAGCTAGTGAGACCATCTCAACCTCTTAAATCTTTGGCCTTGTACGGTTATGTTTCCATGAACCATTTCTAATTTCTTGTGTTGAAAAATAAATTTTGAAAATTTATTGGTTTTCGTGTTAAAACTGAAATTATGTTTGGATGAGTGAATGAAAATGAGTTTTATGAAGTTTGGAAATGAGACTATGTTTGGTTGAGTAGTTTTGAAGTTGTATTTTATGTATATATTTTTTTTCGAACGATAGTATTTTATAATAACTCAAAAACAAAAATTACAACTACAAACGTAGCCAACGGGCTAAGAGCAGACAAGACTAACTAAGAGCCAAACGGGAAATTGGTAAGACCAATTCAGATTCACAACATGGACTAAAAAACTACCCACCCCAAACTAAACCACTCCACGCCGGAAGACTTCAACACTCCTTAAAGGAGACTGTAATACACCAAAAAAACTGAAACCGGGCACGAGCAACCACTACATACTACAGAACAAATAAAACTGATCCGCCTACGAGTTTCGCAAATCAACCGGGAAAAACAAAAAATTCACAAACAAAATAAGAAAACTACAATCTAGCAACAAAACTAGAAAAGCAAAAAACTAAACAACAACCTAACAATCAAAGAAATAAAGGGTCTCTCCCTCCCCCAAATCCACAGCTACATCCCGACACCACCACTCCTGCAAATCTGCCACCATCATCCAGTTGGCCCGCCACCACGAAGAAACTTCCAAAGCCCGGATCTTAAAACAAAAAAGAAAAATATTATACGGGTGGTTTGGTCGGCGACCCGAAATTTTCGGCCATCGCCGGCCTTCATGGCGTGCATCAACTTGAACTAGCAATCATGGTCACCCTCCTATTTTCCATTCTAGAGAAGAAACCAAAACAAGAGGAAAAGGAAGAGGGGGAGGGGGAAAGGTAGGCGGCTGGGGGAGGGAAAAGGGGAATATGGTTTGGTTTTTTTTTTTTACTCTTAGAGAGAGGGTAGAGAGAAAGAGTAGAGAGAGGAAGTCTACACTTTCTTATGTCTAACTATATTTTATGTATATAATAATTTGAAAAGTTGATAGTGGTTGAATATTTTAATTGAATATATAATATTATATTTGTAAGATTATAGGTTGGTGGGTCCCATTAGATATATAGGTTAATATTTTAAGTAGATAAAACTGATAATGGAGGGTCCCACACACACACACACACATATATATATATATATATATATGGATAAAAAAATGAGAATATTGATTGATGAGTGATGTAGGGTAGTGTATAGGGCTGAAAATTAAAATGATAGGTTTGAGATGTTTTATGTGAAAAATGGAAAGTAAAAAGATGATTTCAATTGGAAAATTTATGAATAAACATGATTCAATCTCTATGAATAGTTAGAAATTGGAAATGGGGGCTTGAAAACATAAACAAACAAACAAGGCCTTTAGCCTTGTATGATTATGTTTCCATGGACTATTTCTAGTTTCTAGTATTGGAAATTGTATTTTCAAAATTTATTGGTTTTCATGCGAAAACTGGAATTATGTTTGGATGAGTGAATGAAAATGAGTTTTAAGTATGTTTGAAAATGAGATTATGTTTGGTTGAGTAGCTTTGAAGTAATATTTTATGTATATAATAATTTAAAAAGTTGATAGTGATTGAATATGTTAATTAAATATCTAATATTATATTTGTAAGATTGTAGGCTAGTGAGTCCTATTAGATATATATGGTAATATTTTAAGTAGATAAAGTTGATAATGAAGGGTCCCATAGATATATTTGGATAAAAAATGAGAATAGTGACTGATGATATATGGTAGTGTATAGGGTTGAGAATTGAAATTATAGGTTTGAGATATTGTTTTATGTGAAAAATGAAAAATGAAAGTGAAGATTTCTATTGGAAAATTTAGAAACAAACATGATTCTATTTCTATGAATAGTTGGAAATTGGAAATGGGGTGGCTTGTAAACATAAACAAACAAGGCCTTTGTCTTCTGAAATTGCCACACATTCCTGTATTTCCATAGCCACCATAATAAGTATGTAGATAGGTTAATACGATCAATAACAACTGCATTCCAAGGCAAAAGACAAATTGACTGTCACCAATCTTTCAAAGTAATATTCTGATGATAAATTCCTTCCCAATTAACTGGTGCAATCTTCCAAATCATTTTAGCTCTCACACAATGAAACATTAAATGGTCCAGAGTTCCCTCCCCATTCCGACACCATCCACAAGTAAGGTCCACATAAATACCTCTTTTCTTCAAATTGCTCATCACATGCACAACATTATGGATACATTTCCAAAGGAAATATTTATTCTTAGCTTTGCTTTTCAGATTCCAGACTTTTCTCCAGCATCTCCTCATTGTCTCTCTTTCCTTACTCCCCTCACAAGAATCTTGAGCATGTAATATGTTGGAGCACAGAGCTAGCAGACTGAACATAATATTTTCTGTTAGATGTAAGCTTCCAAAAAAAAACTCTCTCCTCTGTTGCCAGCAAATATGAGTTGTAATTATTAGAAATCGTAATCACAAAGGGCATGCTTTAATTCACAAAATCCAAAAGCATGCTTGACCGATCTACCATGATAATCCGAGAAAGAGAAGAAATTAATCTTAAACACGGAAGCGTACCTGAATCCATTAGGGTTTGTGAGAAATCTGGATCTGGTCTTGGGATTTGGTTTTTGGCCTTCCAGACAAGCGGTTCCTCTTGAGAGTTCTGTATTGTTCTGTATTACGTCTGTTGAAGGAGAACAAACGTTTCTCTTATTTAAGAACCGTCGTCCGGGGACCATAACCATTTTGGATAAGTATCCCCTTTATTTTCTATTTGGTCCCTCAACAAATAGAAAATCACCTAATAATATCTACACGTTTAATCCCATAACAATTCGATACCCTTTTAATCCAAAATTAAAACCTTATTAGATCACTTTAATTGGATTAAACCGTAAGACAACTATGCACATTTAATTAACATATGTTAGTCCAAATTAAATATTTCCAACAATCTCCCACTTGGACTACATATGTTACCAAACAAATGTGCAATACCTTATGAGCTCAAACCTTGCTGCCACATATAAGAGTATCCCTTAACAATCTCGTCCATTGATTGTACTAATATAGGACTAAAGAGGCTTTCATCACTTTATGCGTGAATAAACCCATCAATAATCACATATACCAGCACAACCAAATGACATAGATCAATCATGGGTGCGTAGCATGGAAATTACATGTAATGTGATCTAACATGTCTATTTCCAACTGGTCCACCTTATTCCTTAGTGAGATCAATCATAACCAAAATGACAGAGTGTAATAAACTGAATACTTTATATTTGTACAGAAATATCCAAATACACAAAATGTGTCCAAAATAATGTATAGAGCAATAAAATTACAGACTCCCACTAAACCAAAGTATCCTGAAACTGTATTACACCTATACGAGCAGTGTGCTCGTGAAAGACCCTAGGTGTTATTCCTTTAGTAAGCGGATCCGCAATCATTGAGTCTGTCCCGATATGCTCTATAGTTATCTGACCACTCTGTACTCTTTCCTTCACAACCAGGAACTTTATGTCAATGTGCTTTGACTTAGTAGAGCTCCTGTTGTTATTAGAATATAGCACTGCCGAGTTATTGTCACAATACAACTTTAATGGTCTTTCTATATTCCCAATAATGCGCAACCCAGTGACAAAATTTCGCAGCCATATTCCATGATTGGATGCCTTATAGCAAGCTACAAATTCAACTGCCATGGTAGAAGATGCTACAAGTGCTAAGCACTTCTCCATGAAATGGCTCCAAAGCCCAATAAGAAAATGTAGCCCGAAGTGGATCTCCCTTTGTCTTGGCATCCCGCAAAATCGAATCAATACCCTATGATCTCCAATCGATCTCGATTTTACGTATGTGAGCATGTAATCTTTTGTTCTCTGTAAATACCTCATCACCCGTTTGGCGGCTTTCAGTGATCCATGCCAGGGTTACTTAAATATCGCCCAACATACCAACAACAACGCTATATCGGTCTTGTGCGGACACGAGCATACATTAGACTCCCAACAACCAAGCATAGGGAATCTTTCGCATTTCCTTAATCTCCGATTTCCTTTAGGGCATTGTTCGAGACTAAACTTGTCTCCTTAGCTATAGGGGTGTCTCCTGGTTTGCGATTCGCATGCCAAATCTTTGCAACATTTTCTCTATGTAGCTCTTTTGTGATAATCCAAGAATACCCCGAGAACGATCCCGGTGTATCTGGATTCCCAGAACAAAAGAAGCTTCCCCAAGATCTTTCATCTCAAATTTCTTTGATAGAAATTTCTTGGTATCGTAGCAATCCCGAGTCATTAGTGGCAAGTAGAATGTCATCCACATACAAGACCGTAAATATACACTTACTCCTTTGAACTTGTGATACACACAATCATCAACAACATTAGTCTCAAAACCGAACGAGACTACTACTTGATGAAACTTGTGATACCACTGACGAGAAGCTTGCTTGAGCCCATAGATGGATTTCTTTAATTTGCAAACCATAGACTTTGGGTCTCCAGACACAAAGTTTTCTGGTTGCACCATATATATCGTCTCATCAATGTCTCCATTGAGAAACGCCATCTTTACATCCATCTGATGTAACTCAAGGTCAAAATGTGCAACTAATGCCATAATTATCCTGAAAGAGTCTTTCGTGGAAACCGGAGAGAAAGTCTCTTTAAAATCAATGCCTTCTTTCTGAGTAAAGCCTTTAGCTACAAGACGAGCCTTATATCTTTCCACATTACCCTTCGAATCCCTTTTGGTCTTAAAAATCCATTTGCAACCAATAGGTTTCGCACCTTCAGGTAATGGGACAAGAACCCAAACTTGATTGTCTTGCATTGACTTATACTCTTCATTCATGGCATCAATCCACTTTTGAGAGTTTGGATCCTGCATGGCTTGACGGAAATTGATAGGATTATTTTCCATCAATCCATTATTATCCTCATTTTCTTGGAGAAATACCACATAATCATCCGAAATAGCATTTCTCTTCTCTCTAGTGGACCTCCTTAATGGCACTAGTTCTTGAGGTTGTTGAGTTTGTTCTTCCTGAATAGTTTCAACCTGAGTGGGGAGTTCTTCAACATTATCCTGTTGAGGTTCTGGATCTACTTCTCGGCTAATGATAGGAATAGAAACTTGAACATCATCAAGAAATAGTAGGTGTCAAGATCTCGACTCCTCCTCAAAGGTAATGTCTCTAACCTTATTTCTCCCCAAACTCAACATCCTCAAAGAATCTTCGCATTTCCGTCTCAAAAATAGACCTTCTAGTGGGATCATAAAACTTAAACCCCTTGATTTTTCTGAGTAACCAATAAAGTAGCTGCTAACTGTTTTGGAGTCCAATTTCTTTTCATTTGGCCTATAAGGCCTAGCTTCAGTTGGACATCCCCATATGTGAAAGTGGTTTAGACTCGGCTTTCACCCACCCAAAGCTCAAAGGTGTGTTTTAGCAAGAGTGCTTTAGTTGGTACTGTTGAGAATATAAGTGCAGTCTTTAGTGCATCTCCCGCAGTGATTCTCGCAAAGAGGAATGACTAATCATACTCCGTACCATATCTTTTAGAGAGTCTGTTTCGTCTTTCAGCAACACCATTCATGCTAGGCGTCCCTGGCATGGTGTACTGTGGGACGATTCCACATTGCTCTAGGAAGATAGCAAAAGGCCCTGGACGTTGTTCTCCTGAACCATCATATCTGCCGTAGTACTCACCTCCACGGTCAGATCTGACAGCTTTAATTCTTTTGCTGAGTTGATTCTCAACTTCAGCCTTAAAAACCTTGAACATGTCCAGTGCCTCTGATTTTTCATGAATTAGATATAGGTACCCATAGCGTGAGTAGTCGTCTATGAATGATACGAAATATTGTTGACCATTCCAAGAAGCCTTAGGAAATGGCCCACAAATGTCCGTATGTATCAATTCTAAGACGTCTGAAGTTCTGTTGGCACCTAATCTCTTTATTTTGGTCTGTTTTCCTTTAATACACTCAACACAAACATCAAGATCCGAAAAGTCAAGTGTATCCAAAATACTGTCTGACACAAGTCTCTCAATTCTGGTTTTTGAGATATGACCTAAACGTCTGTGCCATAATTTAGCCGAATTTTCTTTATTTAATTTTCGCTTAGTACCTCTTGATTCAACATGCAGGGATTCATTATACGAAACAATAGTATCAAGCATATATAGATTGTCATAAGCACTTAACGAACCAGTACCAACAATATTGGAATTAAATGAAAGACTAAACTGACAATTTCCAAATGAACAAGAAAAATCGTATTTGTCCAGTAAGGAAATAGAAACCAAATTCCGTCTAAACGACGGTACAACAAAAGTGTCTTTCAAATCCAAGAAAAAACCAGTTCCTAATAACAATCTAAAATGCCATATTGCCTCCACTTCCACCGATTTGCCATCACCCACAAAGATGTATCTTTCACCATCAGTTGGCTTTCGGTAGCTCAGGCAACCCTGCATTGAAACACTTATGTGAGTAGTAGCACCATAATCTAACCACCAAGTGTTTCCAGGTACTGAAGCTAAATTAACTTCAGAACAGACCAAAGCAAGAAATGTACCTTTCTTCACACGCCAAGCGCGATACTTGGTACAATCCTTCTTTTTGTGTCCAGGTTTGCCACAAAAGAAACAACCATCCTGAGTTTCACCTTTCTGTTTCTTTTGTGTTGGACCCTTATCATTAGCAGCTTTCTCAACATCACTTTTCCTTTTGCCCTTATTCTTAGAAAGATCGCGGTTGAGCAATCTCGATTCTTTCTTGCTTCAACCTTTCTTCCTCTTGCACACAATATGAAATGAGCTCATTAAGAGTCCACTTCTCCCTTTTGCGGTTGATTAATCGACCTTAAACCGATCAATTGTGCAGGAAGCGATATTAACACTAAATGCACGAGTAAGTCCTCAGACACCTCGAGCTTTAGTGCCCTTAACTTTGAAGCAAGATGAGACATCTCCATGAAGTACTCCCTTATATTTCCCTTGCCCTTATACTTTAGTGAGATCAAGTTAGCCAAAAGCGTACTTGTCTCGGCCTTATCGTTTTTAACAAAACGCTTTTCAATTTCTCGCAAGGTACTCATTTGGCCGTAGTAACTTCCTCGAAGCGCGTGCCTCAAAGGCTTCGAATGCCGCTTAATGATCATCGACTAACGCGATTTGAGCGCTCCCACTTCTCAAAGTTCCGCTTTTCCTCGCCAGAACTTGCATCCGTAGAGAGCGGGGTTGCTCAACCCTTAGCGCATAGTCCAGATCCATGCAGCCCAAAATTATCAGAATGTTTTCTTTCCAATCCTTAAAGTTCGACCCATTGAGCATGGGAATGTTGTTGGTGTTAGCAGAAATAGAAGTAGCAGACATCATAGCTGAATAGAGAACAAAACCAAAATTAACCGTCATGCTCACATTAAACCGAATAATCAATCATTAAATTTAAATAAGTTGGTAACATCTCGAGGCACCTAGCACAACATTAATATCAAGTCTTTGGACAATAATATTAACTTGTAAGTGGCTACCTCTTGTAGTGATCAAACACTGACAATAAATCCTGTCAAGCAATATTGTCTTCCTTTGGGCCGACAAATCACTTACATGGATAACCTTATAATTGCCACGTATTTACGACCACAGGTGTTTGTGCATTTCGGGCCAAGTATTAACCTTCCTTTGGGCCGGATAATACCCGCATGAATATGCACAAACACAAACATCCAATATTCTTAATGAATAAATCTACACAAGAGAAGTCACTTTGGCGACTTCTTGTTTTAATAAACCCACTTTGAATATTAGACAAAATAAAATGGGACATGAGATGCACCAAACAAATTTAAAATTAAATGATCGAACATATATACCTTATTTATTGGGGCCAATATAAAAAAAAATACAAACTTTAATAGAGCATCAACAATGATTACAATTCAATCCATAATTTCTGAAAACTACAAATTAGCCCCAAGGTCACAAGTTTTTTTTTTTTTTTTGGTCAAAAAGACCATCTTCCCCAAATTGCCAACTTCGAAACCCATCATAATGGAATAAAAAAACAAACATGAATATCAATTTCTTCATCCAAAAACAACAACATTGAATTCAAAATTCATGACTTTATAATTACATGAGAATGACTTCACGAATGAGAAACCAAATTCCAAAAATTTGGCTGAATCCACAACATAGTTACCAAAATTCACATGTAAATCCATGAACTTTCAATATTTCTCAATTGAAGAAAAGAACAGAGAACATTAACAAATTCAATAACTATAATGGGTATAAAACAAAGATCAGGCATCTAATCTTGAAAGTCAACCGAAACAGGGTGGTCCTTATTCTAAACTGAATAGTTCCCAAAAATTCATGAATATGCCAAAAATCCAGTTCAGAAAATACAACAAATAAATCGGTGACACATCAAAAAACTATTTTCTGAATCCATAAAAATCAAAGAACCGAATGTCAAAACTTTGAAATCTAAGAAATTCAGTAAACCCTAATTTCAATTCAGCGAGAATCGAGTAATTCTTCCAAAATCTCAGAAAATCATGAATAGAGTGGCTCTGATACCACTTATTAGAAATCGTAATCACAAAGGGCATGCTTTAATTCACAAAATCCAAAAGCATGCTTGACCGATCTACCATGATAATCCAAGAAAGAGAAGAAATTAATCTTAAACACGGAAGCGTACCTGAATCCATTAGGGTTTGTGAGAAATCTGGATCTGGTCTTGGGATTTGGTTTTTGGCCTTCCAGACAAGCGGTTCCTCTTGAGAGTTCTGTATTGTTATGTATTACGTCTGTTGAAGGAGAACAGACGTTTCTCTTATTTAAGAACCGTCGTCAGGGGACCATAACCATTTTGGATAAGTATCCCCTTTATTTTCTATTTGGTCCCTCAACAAATAGAAAATCACCTAATAGTATCTACACGTTTAATCCCATAACAATTCGATACCATTTTAATCCAAAATTAAAACCTTATTAGATCACTTTAATTGGATTAAACCGTAAGACAGCTATGCACATTTAATTAACATATGTTAGTCCAAATTAAATATTTCCAACAGTAATAATCGCTTCAACCTCCTGATCATTAAACAGCTGGTGTAGCAACCAAACATTCCACTTTCTCCCCTCATTCTGAAGTAATTCACTCACCCAAGTTACCTCCACCTGATTCAACCTATTACCTCTAGGAATTGGGGAATCATAGTTCAGAATCTAAAGATGCTCCCACACTCTAATACATTTCCCATCAGCAATTTGATACCTTAATCCATGCTCCAGAACATACTTGGCTTTCAAAAAGCTCTTCCACATCCAAGAATCTGTAGCTTTAATAGATGTGTTAAGCAGCCCCTCTTTAGAGAAATATCTAGCTCTCAATAGTTTTCTCACCATAGAATTAGGTTGTACAATGATCCTCCATAACTGCTTGGCTAATAAAACATCATTGAATAACCCAATATTCTGAAAACCCAAACCCCCATCCTCCTTAGGCCAAGTCAACTTACCCTAGCTAATCCAATGGATTTTTGCTTTCCCTTCCTCCCTAGTCCCTAATGAGTGTAAAATATATGTGCATTTTGGGGCTTAAAAGGATATATATTTGATGCATTTGCACGCATATTTAGTGTGTTTTTACTTGGTTGCCTTAGAAGGACATGATACTGCGTATTCTTGCAACTTTTTTTTATAAGAAACGAAGCTTAATCGAAGACATATCAGTTGGAAGGCCCAGATAGGACTGATGAGTGCGAAGAGAAGATAAAAAAGACGAAAAAATGGACAAAAATACGTCACATGGCCGGACCATGTGGGCCACACGGCCGTGTGACACAACCTTGTGAAAAATGATACAACCGTGTGAAAAAGGGAAGAAACAGGGGACGAAACCAAGCCGCACGGCCGGACCGTGTGGAGGCCACACGGGCGTGTGGTGTTGGGTTGAATAAAACCCACACAACCGTGTGAGGCTACACGACCAGGCCGTGTGGGACTCTGCCACACATTTTTTGGAGTTTTTTTCCCATTCTAACTCTACAAGTGATCTCTCCAAACATGTATAAAAGGGACCCAAGACTTGCACGAAAATCAGAACATTCATACCACATATTACACATCAAATTACATAGGAACACAAGATTCAAGGTTTTCTAAGAGAGGAAGGCTAGGTCGAAAGAACACCACAAGGCCTTTCACATCTACGGAAGCACAAGAGCTTCGAAGGTTTGGAAGGGAAATCCATCCTGACAAGAAGGAGTTTTCTTTCTTTATCTAGATCTCTTGTCTGTGCTTAAACGATGTCATAATGTTGATTTCGGATTTGTCTATGAGTATGTAATCAATGGTTGGCTAATCTTTCGGATCTTAGGATATACTCAAAATTGTGGATTTATGTTAAATCTTGATTAATTATTTTCTTAATTAATTCATGTGTTCTATTTTATGAATTCGAGTGCTTATTATTTGGACGGGAATAATTTGCATGTCATATTTGTTAGCTCGAGATTCGGGAGATGAGTTCTAACAAAGACGGAAATCGAATTCAGACATAAATGAGTGTAATGAGTCGGGAGACCTACAATTATTTGTGGGGAGTCATTCAATTCATAGATCTTTTGAGATTTAATAATAGTTGTAACGTATCGGGAGATATACAATTATTATTAATCTACTGTTTATTTATCACTCGGGAGGGGGAATAGACGAACTTAGAAATTGAACCCATAGAATTGCATGAATTGGTTTTGTTAAACTTTAATTGGATTTAATATAGAAACATGTTGAGATTAGGTGCCTAAGGTTGCTTCCAAGGTTGTTGAAAATACTTGTGGGGTTCGCTAATTTATTTGTTTTTCTTTAATTTTTTATTTTGATAAAAAACCTTGAGATTCAGTCGCTTTAATAAAATTGGAATGTGATGTTATTATAACCTAAGTATCTCGTTGTCAATCCCTTAGGAATACGACCTTGTTTGCCATTATTCTGTAAACTACACTGTACACTTGACAGTTGTATGATCCAAATATTTTTGGCGAACAAGTTTTTGGCGTCGTTGCTGGGGATTGACATGTTCTACTTAGATATAGTAATAAGTAGTTCAATCTTAATTGAAGCTTTTGTAAATATTTTTTTTATTTTCGCTTTTTATGTAAATATTTGTTTTTCGATTTTTGTAAAAATATTTTTTTATTTTCGATTTTTTTTCCTTTAGTAAATTGTAAATATTTTTTTATTTTTGTAAATAATTTTTTCTTTTTATTACTTTGTTTCTAACATCGTTTTGTTGAATGCGAGACTAAAATCTTTGGAGACACAAGTAGCCTAAAATCGCTACTGCAGTGGGAGGCCAACATCAAAAGGGCACATTCTCAGACGATACTTAATCTGAGAAAATAGTGCAACGCCATTCGTCTGATAGATGGTACAGAATATAAAGGGCTCAAGGATTTCAACTGATACGGTTCAACGACAGCGATTTTAGAAATCTGAAGTATGGCTAAAGACTTAAAATTAGCGCTTTGTGGGAGGTAACCCAAGAGGCGTCGCGTCAAACCTCGGGGTTAAAAAACAATTCACACGATCGTGTGGAATTCCACACGGGCCATGCCACCTACTGAGATCAGCCACACGGGGAGGCCGTGTGAGCTGCATACGGCCGTGTAGTTGGAGAAAAAGAAACAGAGACCGCCCATTTCTACACGACTTGGCCATGTGAAATGCACACGGGCCGTGTGAACTATCCAGGTAAATTCTCTTTACACATTCTTCTTTCTTTTGATAATTTCATCATATGTTCGGGATGAATCATATTTTAAGTTTGGGGGGTTGTCAAGAATGTGTAATTTAGTATTGTTGCATTTTGCATTGCATTTAGGGTTGCATGTAGAGCATAATAATTTGCATTAAATTTTTTGATTTTTTGATTTTTTGATTTTTTTGATTTTTTTATTTTTTAGCACATTTATCGCTTTAGCACGTTTAATTACTTTTGTGTGTGTTTTTAATAAAGACTTTTTCGAGTATGCCCAAAGCTTCCGTATGATTTTACTATGAGCATTTAATTGAATGAGATAACACACTTTTGGGAATAATGTGATGAATTATTGGGTAGATGTCTTATTTGCTTAGTATTAGTTGAGAAAATTGGGTATTTGAGCATGTTGCGAAAAAATAAGACTTTGAGCTTTTGTGCCTTTAAACTGCTTTATCTTATGCAACTTATTTTTTTTGAGTTTGTCACTCATGCATGATTGATAGAACTCTAGAACTTGCTCTGATATCTTCATTTAAACCATGTGTGTGTGCAATTTTTGAAAATGATTTAAGGGCATCTTTGTTTAGCCTAAAAAGCCTACCTATGAACTCATGATTCCCTAGTCAGCCAATTTTGAGCCAAATTTTTTTATTGTTAGCTACATTGATCTTAAAAATTGAAAAATGATTTTATCCCTGAAATTTCTTGGGCTTATAGAAAATGAACAAGTTTGGGGGAGATGTGATGAAAATTTATGAAAAAAGATAGGAAGTTGGCAAAAGAATGATGTATGAGCAGTGCCTAGGTAAATGAAAAATGTATGAAGTGCGAAAAATAAAGAAAATCTCTGAAAAATATTGAGAAAATCGAGCAAAAGCAAAGAAAAATTCTGAAAATTGTGAGAAAAATGAGAGCTTGATGCTAAAGAAAAAGAAAAAAGAAGACAAAAAGACCCAAGAATGAAAAAAAAGAAATAAAGGTGGAGATGTGAGTATTATGCTAAAATTGGGTTGGAGAATTGCAAGTTTGTGCACTTAAATGTCTATTTGCTCAAGTCAAATCACTTAATCCAAAATTTTTCAATCCTTACCAAAGAGCCTACATTACAACCAAATGAAAGTCCTTATTGATTCTTAATTTTTTTTTTTTGAGTTACGCACACACTTCACTGGGGATTGAACCCCTGACCTCCCACACATTGGAGGGAGTGATACCACTAGGCCAAATGACTGGTCTTTTTGATTCTTAAGTTGTGCACACAAAAGTGGTCGTGATGTTAAACGATTTGCAAGCCTATAGTAGTTCTACATTCACTGAATTGAATTTGAGCGTAAATATTTTCCATACACTTTTAAGAGTTGAGTGATACACTTATCTACTTGTGAGTCGCGATGTCAAGTACCCAAGAGAGTATTAATTATGTCGAGCTTATGAAAGATGATTTCTTGATAATGAATTGTATGGTTCACTTGAGTATTATATCATGTACATGCATAAAGTGCTGAATGTATTCCTTATATAACACTCTATATTCGGATTCAGTACAATGGCGGAGCAGGAGCTAGGAAAAAATGGGGTGGGTGATACGTGAAAGTGGGGTGGATCAGATAAGAAAGTAAAAGAAAATCATATATATTATAACTAATATTTTTAAAAAAAAATTCTAGTATAATTTAAAAAAAATTGGGGGGTGGGGGGAGTTGTCCCCTCTCCCCCCTCCCTTGGTTCAGTATATAGTACACTGAGTAAAAATAATGATTGCAAAATTTTATCTTATTTTTAAAAATATTCAAGAAATAAATGCTGCAATTTTACATGACAATTAAGTGCAACATTACCAAAAATGCTAACACATATTTTCCACAGAAAGTTTTGGATCTGTATTCCGTTTGTAGCTTAAAAATTGCATGTTCCCCTTCCATGGCATGTTACTATTTTCTTTTCTTTTTGTATAATAAACGATTGTAACATCATTAATTACATGAATATTTGTCTACCTAAATATAATCCTAATTCAGTAATTACAAACTATCAACTATTATACAATGTAACAGTGTTTAGAAAGTGCCAGGCGCTAGGCAGACGACAGACTGGGGCCTAGCGCCTAGGCACAACTTCAGCGAGGTTAGACGGGATGTGGGTGGGTTAGACGGAGTCTAATCGGAAAAATAATGTAGACAAATAAGAGGAGTCTAGTGCCTAGGTAGGAACTAATCGGTTGTAGGCGTGGATCTTTAAAAGAGTGCAAAGTACCCAAAAAATGAGCAAATAACCTCATTTCTCATAGGATATAAAATTGAACATGAAATTTTTCCTTCTTTATCAAGTAGATGATGAACCAAAATAAAGCGAAGTTCTGTAATTGCAATTTTGTCATGCTCTATTTATTCATTTTGTGATAATATTATTCGCAGAGATTAGAGATTCGCGGGATGCAATAATCTAAGTTTTTAAATGTAGTTGATGAAGTTATTAACTACTGAAGAAACTAGCTAATAATTAACTCAAAAAAAAAATGAGATTAAACGCGAAGTGTAAATATTAACTATAATGATTTTAGCTGGTTCATTTGAACAAAATTAAAAAAAAAAGTAATAATATAAAAATTTGAAGACGGATTATCCACTAGTACTCTAATTAATCCACACAAAATTTTCATTTAACAAGATTATCTACTTCTGTAATTTAAAAATCTGATAACCTTTTTTTTTTGTTTAGTATTATTAAAATCTCCTACATATCATATCCACTGCACAAAAAATATCCCCTTCCTCCTTCAAAAAAACAAAACAGAAAAAACCACACCAAAATACCAGAAAAAGTTCAGCAGCAACGAGAAGCAGATACTGAAATATTATCCCCATTTTTTTTCTCCTTCATCGACTACTACCAATATTCATTTACAAAATTGACAGATTTAAATCATATCATCGCCATAATTTGTTGGAAATTTTAATTTGGACTAACATATGTTAATTAAATGTGCATACATGTCGTAAGGTATAATACAATTAAAGTGATCTACTAAAGTTTTAATTTTGGATTAAAAGGGTATCAAATTGTCATTAGATTAAATGTGTAGATACTATTAGGAGATTTTCTATTTGTTGAATGACCAAATAGAAAATAAAGGGGATACTTATCCAAAAGCGGTTATGGTCCCTAGACGACGATTCTTAAGCTAGAGAAAAAGTTTGTTTCTTCCTTACCGAACAATACAAAAAACACAAAGACTGAACCACTCGTCTGGAAGACCAGAAAACAAATCAAGATTTTCAGATTCCTCGATGGATTCAGGTACGCTTCCGTGATTCAGATTAATCTCTTCATTTCTCAGAATATCATGGTAGATCTATTGAAACATGCTTTTGTGAAATCATCGTGAATTAAAGCATGCCGTATTTGTGATTTCGATTTCTAAGATAATAATAATAAATAATGATGATAAACTGACCTGAAATTGAAGTCCTGGTTAAATTAGTGTTGTACGACGGAGAATTCCCAAAGGATCGCATGATCCGAAAAACAAAAGAGAGAAAAAAAAAAACTGGGTTTGGATAATCAGATCAATGCGATCCCTTTGGAATCCTCCACCTCTCACCAAGAACAATTAAAGCCGCCAATATATACACACACATATATATTCATATTCTGTAAATTTGAAATGTTTTGACATTGTTTTGTTTTGAGTGTACGTATATGTGTCTTTTGTTTGCAGATTTATATTCAAATTTTTAGTGTGAGAAAAGTGTGAGTCAAGTTAGTTAGAAGCACTTGGAGGGTTAATATACATTCCCCTCATCATAAAAATTGGGCCAACTTTCTAAAACTAATGATACATATGACAAGATAATTGGAAGACAAATAATATTCGAAAATAAAAGAAATATTTATTTTTAACGCAAAATTATGATTCAACAACTCGAAATAATAACCTACAAAGTATTTTTTTTTCTTCAGAAAACACAAAATTTCATTAATAATTCTGGAATTAACCATCATTGACTGAGAAGGAAAAGTCAACTAATACAATCAAATCCGATAAATAGAATTTATTAGATTAATTTACCGGACTTACAAAGGTAAAACTAGCATAGATGCAAACCAATCGGAATAAAATGTTATAATTGTTGGACAGATCTTGTACCAATGAATTTAACATGAGATTGGTCACAAATTTCCTTGAAAGCCTATCAAAACAGATTGTATCTAAACAACAACACAACAATTGGATCTTTTGAACAAACACCATATGAGACGGAACATCACTTATTAAGAGGGCAAAACTATACTTATTAAAGGACACAAACACATGTCGATGAGACTTAAAGCTCCAATTAAAGGAGATAAACACAAACTAAATAATAATAATAATTAAAAGATGGTTTCTCATATCCTCCCATGGAGGGAAGATGAGGGAGGAAGAGAAGGAAGATGGCTAGGGTTTAGCAAGAGAGTTTTTTCTTTTTTTTTTACTAAAAAGTATTTAAAGGAAGCTAACAACCCTAAACAAACCCAAAATTGAAGAGGAAACAAAATCCAATTAAACAAGAAAACTTAAATGGGTCAGAACCATGTCTAAACAAATAAATTTCGGGCCCGAACAACCATCTCGTCCTTTCCTTTGCGAAATTGGTTCATAATAGAAACTTTTAACAATCCTCAACTCGTTCCCGTCAAATTATGTGGAATATGTACTATTTTTGACCTTTTTTAATTAATTCTACATGGTAATTATTTCCCAGTTCCATTAGATATACTACATACAGTGATATTAGTATTTTATTTTTACAATATAACACTAGTACAAAATAAACCATTTGCATCGGTTGTAAACGACTTTAAGCATCGGTTCCAACGGCGATGCTTATGAAGGCAATGCTGAAAGTCACATGTATAGGCATCGGTTTCAACTGATGCCTAAAGTAAACAATAGGCATCGGTTTCTAAGCAAACCGATGCATAATGTTCACCAAAAGCATCGGTTGTCCACAAACAAATGATGCATAAAGTCAGAATGGGCATCGGTTAATAACAACAACCGATGCCTATTGTTATTTTTTAAACACTTTTTTTTTTCCGATTTCCGGCCTCCCTGCACAATAAAAATTCAGACCACAAATAAAAATTCAACCCAAAAATATTAGAGGACTCAATGCAGCAAATCATGGTCAAAACTAGAATATATTTTATTATTTTTCATTGTATCATGGTCAAGACAAATTTGGTACATTGCACTGAAATTTTTAAGATTGACAAAAGCAAAAAACATGGCAGCAGAAAACTATCATTTCTTGAGTTATCAAATAGATTAGCACCAAAAGGCAATATTGGTTTCATATATTTCCACCCCAAAAAATCTACAGAGATTTCTCCCATTCCATCACATCTATAATCCTCATTTTTGAAATCCCAATGCCACCACTCGACGATTTACCAAAAAACAGCGAGGCAACGATCGATCTTTAGCAAAACCAAATCTAATACCTGAAAAAAGCACACGACAAATTAGCCAATGCTTATAGCTTGACAAAAGCTACATCCAAATTGTCACCCAGAATGTATAACTTACAGATCTTAAGAATAAAGGATGACTATTCTCAGCTTACAGGAGCTAGCATGAGGAAAACCAAATTGTCACCCAGAATGTATAACTTAGAGATCTTCAGATGTGATCTTTGCTTGCAGTTCCCTGTCTTGTCGTTGGAGTCAAATTATAAGTTGATAAAGAGAGTGATCTGGAACACTCTTGGGTTTTGGCCTTTATTTTAAATATAATTATGTTAACTTCCACTTTTTGTGTACTGAGGATGAAACCTAATTCTGGAATCTTCATCACATTCCATCATTGCAATAGGTACTATAGAACAACATCCCATATCAATGGAAACAAAACAAAACAAAAGAGACTTATGAGACGTTCCATTATTTGACTTCCAAGGAAAGATACGCCAAGCTTCTAAAGATAGTATTACCTTCTTCTGTCCATAGATTGGACATGTTTGTCTTCCTCTGTGCGTATCATTGGCAGACTAGACAGATCACATGGCAAGGGACTTGTGGTGAAAAACTGTGTTCAAAATATATCAATAGTAAAATATCGATACTGAGAACTATTTAGGTAGAGTTAAAATCACAAAAACAAGTAAACGATAAGTTGCCTTATCGTATCTTGCTCCATCAAGCTAAATGTTAATTTATGTGATACCTAATGGGTGTATCTAATGACAGATCCTTAGTTGATGATGTCACTTCTTGACAGAAGGTTCCGCGCCAAAATTGAATCTCTAGATGTGGATATTCTTATCATATTGATGATTCAAGAACTATATGTCGTACTCTTAACAGATTATGTGACAAACTCCAGTAAAGAATAAAATAAAAAGTGAGAAAAATATGCACTCTGACACCCACCCGAGCTACAACAGTCTGTCGATTTAATTATGTGCTTAAAGCTTAGTTTAATTGATACACACAAGCAATCACATATAAAAAAATATTCAACCCCTTGTAAATATTCAAGTGTATTGCGTCGACCATACATCCAACTACGATCCATATCTACCACTGCATAATATTAAATTCAATAACTATTTAAAACTAAAATATTCCTTGAACAATACAAATTTGTAACATATGTTTAATACATGTTTTTATCTTAATTTTGATGATTTTATTCTTACACCAAAACAATGTTTTTAATGTTGTCCAAATACTCCTAAATGATTTCAAATGGTTTCAATATTTTCCGGAGTATTTCTTCAAGTTTTATTTCAGTTAAAATTGGACAACATTTTTAATGATCTTATGTTATTAAGTTTTCAGCTCAAAAACAAGGTTCCTAAATGTTGTCTAAATACTCATGATTGATTTAAAATGTTTTTACTAAATTTTTGGAGTATTTATTAAGTTTTATTTTCGATAAAAATTGGACAACATTTCTGTCTCAAGGTCAACCGGTCGCCGTATAGGGCAACCCGTACCTGAAGATGAATTTTGGAATAAAAATGAAACGAACCTGAAAAATAGACAGGTCGACCGGTCGCCCATGGTGCGACCGGTACCTGAACGTGTGAAATTGAAACAGAACTCCCTGTCTTGATTTTTGGTCATGGTCGATCGGTTGGGGTGGACGTCGACCGGTCGAGGTGTACGTCGACCGATCGCCCTATTGTATTTTTGCTATGTATTCTTCAAACGTCTATTTATGTGCGACCGGTCGCCCTAAAGAAGTTAAGACTTATTTGGGCGTATGGCCAAAATATTCATTGTTGGCGATGACACTTGAGCACCGAATCTTATCTGTTATTGTCGCCTACTGTATTTGTGGAAAAACGGGTAAAATGCCTAGCAACATGAATTATTTTTTGACTTATAAGATTGCTAGAAGGGAACCGCTTAACTTTGGCACTATTTTAATTCAATGTCTAATTGAGTCTATCACTCAAGGAAATAAGAAGTTTGTTATGGGCAATTGGATTTGTAAACTTCTTATACAATCGGGACTACCTTCGTCGGAGTGTAATTCGGAGGTATTTCAAAATGACTTTGACATTGATAACATCTCCCAAATGGTCACTATGCGCAAAAACATGGACATCCGACCAACTAAGATGGCTAGAGGAAGAGGCCAAGATTCCCCTGATCCAAACGACTTCTTTGATGATGCCGAGGCCGTGAGATTGGCGGAGGAAGGCGAACCGAGCAATCCGGAGGGTAATACCAGTGCTCAGCCGCCTAGGAGGTACACCCAAGCCGAGTATGATGATCTACGAACATATCATGAAGCTAGGTATGAGGCTTTGGAGCAAAAGACCTCCAAAATGCAAAAATCAATCGGCAAGTTGAAGAAATTCATCAAAGATCTTATTCCCGGAACTTGCTTCTCTCCGGACGAAGAATGATGTCCCCACCCCTTTACTATATTAGCATTTTCTTTCTTGTCCATGTTGTTTTTGTTGTAAAACTCTTTCGTACTAATGAGATTCGCTTGTTTTCTTGAAAGGGTTAAAATAGCAAGTTTATAATGACTTGTGGAGGATGATCATGATGGAGTATTTGATGGTAAAAATACTCTAGTTTGGCATTGTTTGATAGTTGGTATGAAGTACTTGATGGTAAAAGTGCTTCTTTTAATTTTCGCTTAAATGCATTTGAGATGCCTTGATCATATTGTTTAGATGGATAATTCGGGACATTTGTAATGTCTAATATACTTTGCTTGATGCTTGACATTTATCACTTGATGGCTCTTTAATTTTTGCTTGATGGCATTGGTAATGCCTTGATTTTTTTTTTTTTGCTAAAATTATCTCAATTGGGTCGAACCCTTGAGAATTTACTTTGTTTTGAGCCTCTTATTTGATGGACATATGTTAAAAAATTATTTTTGGGTGATGTTATAAAAAACTTGGCTTAAATTCTCTTACAAGGGCTATATACATCTTCTTCAAACTTTGATGTCCGCCAAGTGTTCGATAAAATGTTTCAATGAAAGACTCATCACCTACATGATTCTCTTATTTTCAAAAGTCTTAAAATCTTATTGAGATCATGTTTTTGACCAACAAAATGAGTTTATGGATTTCTTATGATACATCTCTCCCATTTTTTTGGATTCTAAGCTTAATTCTTTCAATGGTTGATAAAACGTATTGTTGGCGCACTTTGATAAACTTGTATGATGTTTTTATCATCCTAACATTCTTTTTGATGATTCCAATGGGGGAGAAACAGGAAAATGACTCATTAGCTCAAAGAAGCTAATAAAAGCTTGTTATAAAAGCTATAAGCTATGGCTCTTAAAAGCCATAAGTTGTGAATTATTTTTAGTCCAATTGTTGCTTGATGGACTTATATATTTGTCTAATGATGTTTTGTTGACAGGGGGAGCTTATAAGCTCTTAAACAACTTGTAAAAGCTAAGCTTTTAGCTTATGGTTAATTGCTTTTACATTATTCATGATGTGATTATTGATAGGGGGGGCTAGTGCTTATTATTGAATATACTTACTCCCTTACTTGGTTGCTTATGTATTTTGGAAATTTTGGTTGCTTCCAAACGGTTAGATGTTTTTACCGGAAAATCGTTTTTAAAATTGTCCTCCCAATTTTTCTAAAAATTGTTTTGGTTTGTAATCATCAAAAAGGGGGAGATTGTTTGATACATGTTTTTATCTTAATTTTGATGATTTTATTCTTACACCAAAACAATATTTTTAATGTTGTCCAAATACTCCTAAATGATTTCAAATGGTTTCAATATTTTCTGGAGTATTTCTTCAAGTTTTATTTCAGTTAAAATTGGACAACATTTTTAATGATCTTATGTTATTAAGTTTTCACCTCAAAAACAAGGTTCCTAAATATTGTCTAAATACTCCCGATTGATTTAAAATGTTTTTACTAATTTTCGGAGTATTTATTAAGTTTTATTTTCGACAAAAATTGGACAACATTTTTGTCTCAAGGTCAACCGGTCGCCGTATAGGGTAACCCGTACCTGAAGATGAATTTTGGAAAAAAAATGAGACAAACCTGAAAAATACACAGGTCGACCGGTCGCCCTGGGTCGTCGACCGGTCGTCCATGGTACGACCGGTACCTGAACGTGTGAAATTGAAACAGAACTCCATGTCTTGATTTTTGGTCATAGTCGACTGGTTGGGGTGGACGTCGACCGGTCGAGGTGTACGTCGACCGGTCGCCCTGTTGTATTTTTGCTATGTATTCTTCAAACGTTTATTTCTGTGCGACCGGTCGCCCTATCTTTTGACAAAGAAAATCGACCGTTTGTTTGACAAACAGACAACATTTCCTTAAAATGTGGGATTGATTTCTAACAACTATATTCTTGATTTTAATTGTATTTTTATGTAGATTTTCAATCCCCAAGAGGAGCCTATGCTTGATCAATCATCTCCTATAAATAGAGGAAGTTTTGGAGCAACCAAAATAACAATTGAGATACAATACAACAAGATACACTTCAAGCAAATATTTGTTCTTCATAGTTATTACTCTTGTTGTAAGCCTAGCTTATCACTTTCACATCCTTGAGGTCTAGGCTATTCTTGATTACACTTTGCACTCATATTGTAATATTCATTATTGAGTTGTAATCTTGATTTTTGGTCATCATTCAACACAAGACATCCTTGTGAGTATTCTTATGGTAAGAATACACTTGGGTGATCTAGGTGATAGGTGTTTCAAGAGTGTGGTGCTCTTGAGGTGTTGGAGAATTTGGTATTCTTCAAGATTGAAGATTGTGGTGATCTTCAAAGGTGCCGTTGAAGGAAGATTGTGGTAATCTTCAAAGGGGGATTGTGATAATCTCCAAAGGTGGTGTTGAAGAAGAGTGTGGTGCTCTTCAAGGTATTGTAAGTTGAGTTTGTATTAATTTTGGTGATTAATAAAATTATTTTTCTTTTTGAAATCCATCCCGGATATACTGGGGTGGTAGAGAATTAGGCCCTAGGTGGGTTGAACCTCTATAAATCGACGTGTGTTGTTTACATTCCGCATCTTTATTATTGTCTTTGAGCATTCGGTTCGAAAAAGAGGGCGAAATCGAAAAGATGGAGATAATCTATTCACCCCCTCTAGATTATCGTAGCCGCTTGGACTTACATCATATCATTCATTATAATGTACATGCATGGATTCCTAAAATATATTAACTAACATCTCCCATCATCTCCTTAAAACAAACATATACATCAAAATTCATCCACCAACAATAATTATCAACATGCAATCCGCTCCTCCATCCATTTCATATATATACCAATACACACACATGCAATATATAATATATATCTATACATACATTAAGCTTTAGAGGTTACCTTCAAACTAAGAAGTGACAACTAATATGTAATCATAAACTTTCCGTAGTGCTTCTCTTGGCTTAGCTCTGCATATGAGAAAACACGTGAAATAATCAACAAAGCCACCATTTAATTGCAACAGATTTATTTTCTTATATATTGCAGGAAGACCAATGACAATGTGAATCTATATCGAGGCCAATAGAAGGCCAATAGAACATCTACTGAAATGCATAATTTGTTTTTGAAAAAAAAAAATAGAACTGCTTTTGATCCTAAATGTTGTGAGAAATACAAGACACAGAAAGATGTGTCCATAGGTATTGTATGTTTTTAAATGATATTGTTACATGAATATAGTTGGATTATGTTTCAAGTGTAATTTTGTACTTTCTTCCATTTAATTTCTTAAGGGATAATTACAATAGACCCCTTACGAGGTTTGGGCTAATTACAGAAAAACTCAGAGATATTTTAAAATTATAAAAAGCTCCCTCATGATTGATTCTTTCTTACATTTTACCCTTTCATAAGCAAAAAAAAAACATTTCAGTAGGAACTCTATGAATTCAACTATTCTTCTAGACGCAAACTGATATACTAGTGCTAGATCGACGTCCTATAGTTCAGCATATTCAGTTAGCACTATAGAAATTGCAGTTAGTAGCAGCATCAAAAACTGATATTCTGCCTTCAACCTCACCTCGGCACTTTGGTGAAACCCGAATCCCCTAAAAATCGACCTAGGCGGCGCCGTGACTGTTGGAGAAGCTGAAATGTCCAACAAAAACAGAGCATAAAACACAAGGAATTTGTAGAAATCATCACAGATTCCTGTACAAGGGGATTTTTGAATTGGATCATACTATTTCTGGTAAAATGTTTAGAGAGAGTATATTATTTATTGCAAAAAGCAGTCATGAAGTGTGAGAAAATTGGTATACCTACAACAACACTTGAATTAGGCTTTGCCCAAAAGAAACTTGAGTTGTAAGAGGTGAAACTGAAGGTAGGGAAGTGCCTAAAAATAAAAACCAACAGGAACTGGTTAGTTAACTAAATAAAGCTGACATAAAGACAATTTATGGCTTCTTGTTTTGTTTTTTGTATGTTCTTTTTATCCTACAATAACAAATCACAGATGTAACAAATTTCATCACAAGGGGAAGGTAAGAAAGTGTAAAATAACATTTTTGGGATTTCAACTTGAACAGGAACTATGCTCGAGCAAGAGTTAATTAAGCTTGAGTTTGAGTTTTCTGTAGTTGAATCGGCCTCAAGCTTGCTAACAAGATTCAGATAATCTCATTTTTTTTTGTTTACCAAAGGAAATATTTGTAGCTAACTCCACCTTTTACAGCACAATTACTCTTGTCACATCTATTTGTAATTTTGAACCCAAATACTTGCATTAACCAAACAAATCAACTAACAATCACAAGGTTACTTTCACAGGAAAAATGAGAATTCAACTTATAGTAAACGAAATTGTCGATTCGAGAAACGATGAAGAGAAACCAAGCACCAGCGCTTGACAGAAAGGGTGAAAATGCTAAGTCAGCACAAAAATAGGTATGAGCATTGCAACTTTATGCTTATAATTTTCCAACATAGCAAAAATCACAGATCACTCCACACTTTGTGACTAAAAGAAAATGCACAAAGGAACTTAGAATTTCATCAGATTTCCTAATTTACTGGGGGAAAGCTCGATAACCATAAAATTTTTCAAATCTGGAAATAGCTCAGGTCAAAAATCATTTCTACAGGGTTGGAGGAACTCAAGAAAGAGAAAAAAAAAATAGAAACTCACATAACATGCTTTACTCATCAAAGATCTTCATGTAATTACACCAGATAACCCCGAACTCATGTTGAACCCTAACACCAATCTCCACTAAGTTGTTCCAAAACCATAAATAAACAAGACCTACAGCTCATCAGTTCTTCCAAAAACCATAAATAAACAAAACCATAAATAATGTGTCACAACTCATAAAGCGTTCAAATATGCAATGTATTTATACAATCTGTTTGAAAAATTGTCACAAAGACTACTGAGAAATTAGGGCAACGAATAATTTCTTACAGGTCTTTGCAAGAGAAGAGGATGGGGAAAGTAGTTCCAAGCAACGCCACTGCGGCGACGCCGGCTATCAGATAGGTTGTTCCGTCTGCTGGAACATCACCGACAGCGGCAACCACCGTCAGCTGTTTCCTCTCTCTAATTTGAAAAATGCCGATTAAAATCGCGGTGACGCTAACAGTGCCGAGAAGCGGGAAACTGGCGGTGGTCGGCAGCTCGTGCGACGAAGATGGGTGTATTTGGGAGATTGGGGAAAATGATGATGTTTGAATTTTGAAGGTACGACGGAGACGGGAGCTTGGGAGTTCAGCTAGGCTTCTTTGTTTTTGAGGAAAAGGTCACTTAGGAAAGAAGATGGAAAAATTGAAAAAAATTAAAAATTAAAAATTAAAATACTTTAAGTATCGGTTTGTTTTAAGGAATCGATACTTAAAAGTACCTTTTAAGCATCTATTTTAAAAGAGCAACCGATACATAAAGTTATTAAATTAATTTAAAAAAATAAAAAGGTATATGTGTCGCCTCTAAATTAACAAATGATGCCTAAATTAACAACCGATACATAAAGTTATGAAACCAATATTGCCTTTTGCTGCTAATCTATTTGATAACTAAAGAAATGATAGTTTTCTGCTGCCATGTTTTTTGCTTTTGTCAATCTTGAAAATTTCAGTGCATTGTACCAAATTTGTCTTGACCATGATACAATGAAAAATAATAAAATATATTCTAGTTTTGACCATTATTTGCTGCATTGAGTCCTCTAATATTTTTGGGTTGAATTTTTATTTTGCAGGGAGGCCGGAAATCGGAAAAAAAAGTGTTTAAAAAATAACAATAGGCATCGGTTGTTGTTATTAACCGATGCCCATTCTGACTTTATGCATCATTTGTTTGTGGACAACCGATGCTTTTGGTGAACATTATGCATCGGTGTTTGCTTAGAAACCGATGCCTATTGTTTACTTTAGGCATCAGTTGAAACCGATGCCTATACATGTGAGTTTCAGCATCGCTTTCATAAGCATCGCCGTTGGAACCGATGCTTAAAGTCGTTTACAACCGATGCAAATGGTCAATTTTGTACTAGTGACGGCCTCCGCCGCCAGCCCCGGCCCTAGCTCCGTCCCTTAAAGTTACCATATTAAAATCTCATAATTTAGACTTAATTGATGCTTCAAAATTAATATGGTAACTTGTAATCACGTAATAATTATCTGTATGGTGAAATAGGAGATCACATCCCAATAAATAGGAGATAAAACGCCATTTTAAAATAGAAGATCCGATCAACATGTATAAAGTCTATGCTCAGTAATTAGTACATTAATTGTCCAATACAAAGATTAGCGTGCAAAATTGCACTATCTTAAGTTCAAAAAGAATAAGCTTCATGAGAGACATATATATGGTGCTGTAATTATTGCTTCTTTCATCAAAGTCAAAAGTTGAATATTGTCTTGGTTGAGCAAGAATAGAATAAGGATGTATCACTTTATTTATTTTATCTATTTTTATTATTTTAGTGAAAACGAGGACCACTAATTTGTGACAAGTTGTTTTTAATTTATCCAACGTTTATGCCATATTGGATATCAATTTTATTCAAACTTTTGAGTTATTTCTTTTAAAGAAAGACATTAAATTAATATGCTTACGTCTTAATCAATCGACATATATCGTCACGTACAAATGTGTTCGTGTACGTATGTTTAACAAATTTATGGGTGGGATAAGAACAGCCGAGCAGGGTCAAAATCAGTGACGGACGCAGGATTCGGGACTTGGGGGGTGAAACCTATTTTGAAGACCTATAGAATGAATTTTTCTTCAAAATTTTGGGGGGGCAAATGTAATTTTTCATTAGAATATGTTTAATTTTAAAATAAATAACAAGCATAAAAATTAAATTTGGGGGGGCAGTGGCCCCCACTTGGCCCCCCTTAGTTCCGCCACTGGTCAAAATATTGCATTGTCAATGGAGTGATAAAACCATTAAAAGAATAGAGTATATGAGTCGGACTAATATTGACAGCTTGATGAACTCACTTCAAGAGCCCTTATTGTAGTTACACAAATAATGCACCTACCGCCCATGTATAAATAATTTCTTTTGTAAATAAGTTATTTTTTTAATACATATCCTGGTAGGAGGTAGAGTAGTGAGAATCTAACCCCAAACCTCTGGTCTCTCTGGTCTAGTATGGTCATGAGAGTCTTAACCAACAAGACTATTGTCCATTGCCCCAAATTTAATTAATTAAATTAATTTACTTGAGATTGAAAAAAAGTTCCAAAATAAAATTCATATTATGTAATAATACCATGTGGGCGTATATACAAGAGATGATTCTTCTATTTTAATGGTATCATTATATATCTCGTATACGATATCATATTTGTACACAATTTACATGAATATATAATGAATATATAATGAGACATTAAATGAAATAGAATATCTCAATTACGTATATACTTAGATTCTCTCAACCCACGCCTACGGTTGCAACTAATGTGAGGTTATGGTGTTGATTAAATCTTGAGACATCACAACGAATCAGTACAGCAACCTTGAAGCATCTAATCAAATCCCACTTATGCACAATCTCATTTGTTGTTATGACCATTAACATTGTCATTTATATGCCTCCCTTATTGGCTTCATATGGGGTCTCTACTCTCTATGTCCTGTCTTTACTAGAGCTCCCAATTTCTAGTCCCGCCCGAGGATAGGACAAGATTGGAATATATGCAATGTCGAAATGAGTTGATCCTACTTTTGTCCTGCCCAAACGACCCTAGATTTAGTTGACCTGAACAAAGGACTGAAAATTCTTGTGTCAGTGGTTCGAATCCACTTCTAAGCGGGCGAAGGGTCGAAAGGACGCGTAGCCAGTAAAAAAAAAAAGGTTCATGTTCATCAATCGGAAATCAAGACAAACCGGGCACTACAATGAGATGTGAAAACACCCTATCCCATTCTGACCTCGATATGTGGAATCGTCTTGCGCCATATGTACTGAGGTTGTTCGGGAGACATGGCCAAAACCCGGATTGAATGTGACTCTCTTAGTTATAGTACTTGTTACATAGATTCCTGTGTGATTGGCTGGAAGAATCTAGAGTGTCAGTGAAAGAAAGGTGGGGCATAAAATCAAATCCAACCCAATCGAATACTAAAAGCAATAAAAAGCCAAGATTTATCGCTTATTTAACAAATGGACCAAAAAATTAGTGACCTTAATGAACTCTTTGAGAATATTGTGGAAAATACCCCCACCAAGATAAAATACCATCTTTTCTACCTACTTTTATGGTTCTTTTACCCAAATACCCTTGATACTTGAATACAGAAACAAGAAGTAGGTTGGAAAGTAAAAAGTAGGTGGGGTCATATTTCTATCTTAAATAAAACACATTTTCTTTATTTTAAGATTTTTAACACATTTTGTAGTTTTATTAAAATAAATTCAGATTTTTATAAAATCATTTAGTATAAAAAAAATAACTTTTTAAAAATATTTTTGAGTTTTATTATTTTATAATTTTAAGATTTTTAAATAAATGGCAAATGTTTCAAAAAAAGGGGTGTAGTTTTTTTTTTTAAATTTTCATATTTAATATTTTATAAATTTTTTGATTTAAAAAAAACTTTGATTCCTTTTTTTAAACTAATTATCGTGTTTAATACTTTATAATATATAACGTGTTATAGTATAACACATTATACAAATTATTTTACATAACATGTTATATATCGTGTTATCATATAAACGCGTTATAATATATTGTGATAAGGGTTAACACGTTATATAACTCTTATCACGTTATATATATATATCGTGATAAGAGTTAAACACGTTATAAAACCCTTATCACGTTATATAACCCTTATCACGTTATACATATCGTGATAAGGGTTAACACGTTATATAACCCTTGTCATGTTATAAGGGTTATATATCTTGATAAAAGTTAACACATATAAAACCCTTATCACGTTATATAACCCTTATCACGTTTTATATAACATTTATCACGTTATAAGGGTTATATATCTTGATAAGGGTTAACACGTTATAAAACCCTTATCACGTTATACAACATTTATCACGTTATATAACCCTTATCACGTTATACATATCGTGATAAGGGTTAACACGTTATAAAATCCTTATCGCGTTATAAAACCCTTATCACGTTATAAGGATTATATATCTTGATAAGAGTTAACACGTTATAAAACCCTTATCACGTTATAAAACTCTTATCACGTTATATATCCCTCATCACGTTATAAGGGTTATATATCTTGATAAGGGTTAACACGTTATAAAACTCTTATCACGTTATATAACCTTTATCACGTTATATAACCCTTATTACGTTATACATATCGTGATAAGAGTTAACAAGTTATAAAATCATTATCGCGTTATAAAACCCTTATCACGTTATAAAACACTTATCACGTTATATAACCCTTATCACGTGTAGGTCCCAAGGGGTGTAAGAGTAAGGTTTAGAAGGGGGGGTTGAATAAACCTTACCAAATTTTCGATTTAGTCCTTTTAAATCTACAGAGTTGATTCTACACAGTTGTGTCCTTGATGGACAGTCGAATTAGTCACTCAGGAGAATTAATCTCTCAATGCACTCACCGAGCATTGATGGAGTAACTCACCGTTGGCTATATCTTAACTCAATCGTGGTTTTGTGTTCGCCGGAAGACTTAACACCCTTAAGTTTGATTAAGCAAGATTTTAGAGCTTGATTTAGTAGTTATAAATTATCAAATGGATAGCAAATTTATCTCGGATATAAGCGAGTTAAAAGTGCAGGAATTTAAATCTTTGAAATGTAAGTGACACAGGTGAAGTTTTTATAGAGGTTCGAAGATGGGGTAATTCTTTACTCCTCTCTTCTCCAACTCCTGGAGGAATCCACTAAGTAATGATCGGTTTACAAAGTGGTAACAGTCCGGATACAAGTCTTGATCACAACAGCCGACTTGATCCTTAGGGACTCGATCCGAGACGCCTTGATCACTCACCGGGCTCAGACGACTCGGCTTCTTCTTCACAGGTTTGCCTTGTTACTACTGACTCACTTGCTCAAGCTCTTTGGATTTGATCACGAAGCCCTCCAAAAGCTTAAGACTTGGTTCAACCTTGAACCTTTCTCGATCCTTCCCGGAATGTAGACCCCTTGTTTTCAATAGTTTCTCTTCAAATCGATTGAAGTTCTCTTTCCTTCACGGTGAGTGTTGGATTGATGTACTTCGTAATGTAGGCTTGAGGATTGAGAATGTCTCGCTTTTTTACGATATGCTTGTATATCTCACGTGTGTTTTATATATGCATCTCTTTCTTCTCAAACAAATTCCTCGGCCTTTTATAGTGAACTTTCAAAAATTTGCCCGTTGAAGAGATAGGCTTAATTTTTGAAAGTCACTTGCGATCGTGGGCTTGTCTTGTTGCGAGTTCTTGGAATTGCCGTTTCCTCGTACAAATTGTTCTTTCACTTTTTCGAGTTCGACACGGTGTAGTGCTTCCCATTGGTTCATTCCTTTTGCACGCTTCCTCGGGACTCGAGCACTCCAAGAAAGGTGATATGGAGATATTACTTGTTTAAGTAAATCTCTTGATTTTCAGGCAACGGTTCTTTTTACGATTATCTCGACTTGATCGCTTTTCCTTGCTTTCCCAGGTGACTTAGAGTCGCTTCCAATCATGGATGACTCTTTCTTCACTTCAACTTGAGACTTGGCTTTTCTTGAGTTGACTTGACCGATGCTCCACTCACCGCTTCTCACCGCTTCTTGATAGAGTTCGTGTCTGCTCTTCTTTGCCATATTCAAATTTGTTTCAGCAAGGTCTTCCTTCCGGTCTTGATTGTCTTGTCTTCTTGCATATTATGGCGTAGCCGACTTAACTCGGCTTGGCACTCTAATTGTTACAATACATTTTACAAAGAAGAATTGGGGTGCCAACTTTCTATTCTAAGTTTTACATGGCATTCATCAAAATCTAAACAATAAAATTCCTAACAATTTCCCCCTTTTTGATGATGCCAAAACTTAAACAGTTCAAAAATGCAAACAACAAAGATACATACAGACAGTGTATTGACATAGAATGTATGTGCAGAATCAATCTTTTATTGATCATATCATTCTTGTACTTTTTACACAACTGTTTACAAGGTGTATCAGAGTTCATATTTGTCTACACTAAAAATAAAGAATTTATAGCTTTATTACAGAAGACTTACATTGTATGTATTTACATAATAAAATACATGAAGGGTTGGACAGCAACACTTCATCTCCTTCGTTGTCTCCTTCTTTCATCTTGATCAGCGTCTTCTTCTCTTCTTCTCTTTTTCTCCTCGTCAGCTGCCTTCTTTTTCTTTTCATATGCCTTTCTCGGCGACTTCATCTCTTCTTAATCTTTCTGTCTTTCCTCCCACAAAGTGAGTTTGTCTCTTGTTTTCTTCTTCTAATCTTTTTGCATACTCGGCGTTACATTTTTAGGCACTCGCAAATTTGCCACTTCGTCAAGCCCAAAGAGATCCCTCCTTTCTTTCCCCGGATCTACGTATTCAATGTTTGAAGGCGGAGGCCCAGGTCCAAGCTTCTTCCACCACTCATCGCTTCTTCATCTACCTGCGAGGCGTATCTTTGTCTAGGGTCTTCTTCCTGGTGAGTGACTAAAGCAGAGTGACCAAAGCAGAGGATCGCAGTAGAGTCCGTCTCGTCTGTCGACCTTCTTCACATAATGTGAGACCCTTTTCCCAAGATAAGTCCCAAGCTTGAGCCATAGACATATTTGCAAAGTATCCTTGATTCGAGCGTCTTGAATTCGTCAACCGATCGTGGCTCGTCCCGACATCCGAAATGGCATAAGTGTCTCTGTCTCTTTGGAATGCCTCCATGTTCTTTCAAGATGTTCATGACCCTGGCATCCATTCTTCCTTCCACTTCCTTCATCCCCGCTTCAATTGTTTTCTCTTCTCGGCCATGACACACAGAGTGTTGGAGTGGCGAGTCACCGGGAGTTTCCGCTTATAATGTCATCTGTGATGAGGACCGTTGAGGGTTTGTGCAATCATCAATGTCACATCCGTTGATTCTTCCCCTCAACAAGCTTTCCTTTCTTCTCGCTTTTCAAGACTTCCTCGGTGATTTTCCTTCTCACCGCTTCCTTTTTTTCGACAGTTTTGATTTTGCCGCTTTAAGGTATTCATCTTCCCCTTTTTGGCATCATCAAAGGATAGAGGAACCCCAGGGAACATCTTTGGCAAGCATGAAGTCGAGCCTGCGGATAGTCGAAGTTTCTGCTTCAAGTCTGCTGCTGCGTTTGTAAGCAAAGACGGAATTCGGATCGAGTAGTGTTGGATTCTCTGAAATCGCTTCATCTCGGCCATGAGAAGGCTGAATTTTCTAGTCATGTGTTCCTCCAAACGTTTGTAGATCATTCGTATTTTGCTCACGCAGTAGCTTTATCTCGGCAAAGTGTGAGCTTCATGCATGTGCTCAATATGTTCTCTCAAACTTCGTTTTTGCATCGGCATTTTCACTCTCCACACCAGCAGACTTGTTGAACAATGTCTGAAGTATCTCAATTGTTCCACACGCATTGTTTCTTCTTTGTTGCCACCATTCCCCGATCCCGACCGTGATGCCTCTCAAGTCGGCCGTAAGGTTGGCATCTCTGTTGTCGGTCGCATGTCCAAAGAGGCTCGATGCCTCTCCATCCGTTCAACCTCGGCAAAGAGTGCCTTGAACACTTCTCGAACTTGGTGATTCTTCATCACATTGCGGTGATAGCCATACAAAGATCAAAATCAAAGTCATTTGGAACAATGGTGCCAGAGTGAAAACAGGAGTGGTGCGTGATAGCGTGCTTGTTCGCTTTTCGATTGTTCGTGGAGTTAGGTATTTCCGGTGAAAAAGGAAAAGACTCAACGAAGGATTCATCACCGCCAACGGGATCTGTTCAATGATGAGTGGTGCGCGGGCGGTTCTTTTGGGAATCGATCTGCTGCAGCCTTGAGGAGCGCTGTGATGGTCTCTTGTTGAGCCGGGTCTTGTTGTAAAGTGGACCCGCTTGCCGAGCCTCACTGTCTTCACAACTTCGTTGGTCTCGGTGATTTTTCCATTTTGATGACGGTCCTCGGCCTTTATCGAGCGTCATCGGACGATGATGAGATTTCCATTGGTGGCTCATCATCAAAGTTAAAGGTTTGACGAGTAGTCTTGGGATCGACTTACTCGTGCTTGGAACACCCGCATTGCTAAGTCTTTTGGATTTGTCATGGGGGATGACTCAGCCTTCTTCTTCTTCGCCTTCCGATCCCGTAAATGTTACATCAGGATTTTCCTGGGAATCATGAAGTGCGCGATCTCCTTCTCGGATGGGTCGATGATGGCCGGAGGGATGTTCTCTACTTGCCTCTTTACCCCGAGAAGTCTCAACCTCCCGTGGGCCTTCATTTCCTCCAGCAGTCTCTCTTCTGCTGCGAGGCTTGGTCCTCCCTTTTCGGTGTCATTTGTCTTAGGGTCTTCTACAGTGGCATCCATTGGAGTCTCAACCCCATGGATTGCACTTTCATCGCCCAGTGTTAACTCCCGGGGTTGTTCCTTCATGTGCCTCGACCGCATCATCGGGCGTCATTAGCCTTCGGAGCGGTTGGCACCTCCGGTGAGCAGCCTCAATCGCCGAGCTTCGTTGATGGCAACTTGATGTTCTTCTTGTGATTGTATTTTCTCTACTTCGCCTCCTTGATTCGTTGTGGAGTCATCTGCGGCAGATTCTCCAACCTTGCGCAGTGGAGGAGTTTCCCACTCGGGCGCACCACCGGTGAGTGACTTGTAATGGGGTCACTCGTCTCCAAACTCCCATTGTTGCGATTGAATGTTCAGTTTGGGGCGGTGGTAAAACACCTTCAATAGGGGTTGGCTCGACTAGGGTCCCCACTATCCCGTTTCATCGCCATTCCTTATTGCCTTCTTCCGAGTGAGTCGGGAAGTGGGAAGCAAAGAACAACATTTACGATTTCTTTGAACCACTCCCATTGGATCAATTTCGGTTGTGTTCGGATGACTCTCCTGGTCCCTCCATTAATCTTTGCTCGTGAAGGATTCTTGATTCGTGCAATGCTTGCTTTGCATTTGCAACTCTTTCGGGCAAAGAAGATTCATTCTCGGATCCTCATCATTTGCCCGAGAAGACATCAAGGAGAGGATGTGTGTTCGTGGTGCGGAGATAGGGCGGATGCTTGCCTTTTCACGTGCCTCGCCTTCCGACTTGCTTTTCTCTCTCCTTTTCCTTGTAAACTGCAGGATATCTAAGCGATTGTCTTCATCAAGTCTTTGGGAGCACGAGAGTTAATCCAAGGAAATTTAGCAGATTCTCTTCTTCTTCTATGAACTCGGCCGTTGGAACTGTTCCTCGACTTACTCAACTTCCATTTCCTCCATTCACGCAGACGATTTTGGATGTCCGGGTAAGGTGGAGATAGGATCATTACATCACCGTCCGCTCCGCGCAGCTTCTTTCTTGTGCTTCACCAATTGTGTGAGCTACTGTTTGTGTCTTCGGGGTTGCCTCTGCTGATCGCCTTCAAGCAGACTTGGTTGTTTCATCAACTACATCCGGAGACTCTACTTCTCCAAGTAGTCTCCGCCAGTATTTGTGCTAATGAGTAACTAACTCAATTTGGTTTTTCCGATTCGGATCGCTTGACGATTCTTCTTCGTCTCCTGGTTTGTACCGGGGGAATTTTCGGTTGAGATGTTGTCTTCGACTCTTGTGCAGGGGCCGGGACGGCGGTCTTTGGTGTCTTTTTTTCGAGGAGCGGGCCGTCGTGGCTTCTCGATTCTCCTCTTCTTGACGATCGGAGAAGGTATTTGTGAGTCCTTCTCGACCGCCGCTGCAGGGGGGGGACACGGCCTGCTGGCCGGGCAGTGACTCTCGCAGGGGCAGGAGCATGTTTAGTTTTCTTTCAGGGGCGTGATCTTCTTAGCACCGCAGGGCACTTTTCTTCTTGGCTGGAGAGGAAACATTTGATCTTCTTGGTCACCGATTCCCCTCACCGTGTGTCGCTCTCTTGGCGTAAGCTCTCTTGTGCGCGAGAGAGGTTCGCTCGAACATCCTCTTGTTAACATGGAATGCCTTCCCATGTCTAAGAGGAACTCCTTTCACCTCCAATAGTCGGCCAATCACTGGCCATATCCTAGGGATCCTCCAAATGAACCATCTTCTTTGAAGGACTTGTTCCCCACGTTAAGGCAGAGTCTGCTGTAGACAAACTCAGCCAGGTTTATCTTCTTTTCTTCGATGATTGCAGCCATTACAATCGGCTTTTTTTGATGATTGGTCAAAGCGCCAAATTTGATGTCGATACATTTGGCAACTATGTCCAACAACTTGTGATAATCCTCCTTGTGATCTCTTGTTTTTTGTGTATATTATTTTATCGGCAAAGTCGGACTTGGCTATTTCTTTCCATGCTTGACCCAAGTTTACATCGCCTTCTTTAATCTCGGATGCTCCTTCCGCTAGTAGTGAGCAATGTTCACCAAATCCTTGGCGGTGATAGTCACCGCTTTCCGTGAGCAGATGACTTGATTCCTTCATCGTGAATCTCAAAGATTCACGAATTAGGCGACCTCCTCCACATAGGTCGCCGGATATTCTAACGTTAGAAACGGTTTTAGCCGGACGTTTCCAACTTCTCGGCGATTTTCTTTACTAGGGTGTCGTCGGATCCTGTTTCATCATTCCGTCAAAATCCACCGTAGAGAGGTGTGGATTTGCTTTCCTAACTTGGTAAAGTCATAAGTTGGTGCCATTTCTCGGGATTATTTCAAGGAAAAATTGAGAAAATAATTTGAAGATTGATAGGGTTTCGAGAGTATTTTGCCTTTGCTTTTGAGAGAAAGAGATGAATGAGTTTTTAGAAGTGTGAGAGAGAGACGGACGAAAATGGTTTAAATATGGTTTATGAAAGGACGTGCGGGTGGTTTTGAATTGTGATCGAAATCAACGGCTTGGATTTCGCACGCCTATTGAGCATTTCATATCTCGTATTTAATGCGGCAAAGATTTATATCCAATCATAAGCTTGGTGTGCACTTTATGTCCGTACACATCATCATTATCCGACGTGTTCCTTAAAACATTCCCGCTTAGTCAAACGATTGCGTTTTTGTCACTTTGCTCATAAGTGACTCACCTTATCTCTTAGCCGATTTAACTCTACTTCTCACAGTTCTCTTAGTGACTCACTATCGGTGACTTGTAATCGTATCTTTCCGACACTGGTGATTCTTCGAGTGATTTGCATTTTTAGTTCTTTTTCACCCCTTTTCTGTTCCATTTCTCTTCTTTGATTTGTCGAGTGTCGGCTCCACCAATTAACCCCAACTCATGTTTGAGTTCTTCAAATCTTGACTCACATAATGGTTTTGTGAAGATGTCGGCTAGTTGTTTATCGTTGAGATATATTCCAAGATAATATCCTTCTTTTCAACATGATCTCTTATGAAGTGATATCGACATCAATATGTTTTGTTCTTGAGTGCAACACAGATTTTGAGTGATTGCAATTACACTTGTGTTATCACACATGATTGGAATTTCTTTTTCTTCAACTTCATAGTCTCTCATTGCCTTTGTCTCATCCATAGGACTTGGGCACAATGTTTGCCCGCAATATGTATTCCGCTCGGTGTAGAGGTGGCTATTGAGTTTTGCTTTCTTGCTAAACCAGAAATCACTTTGTTCCTCAAAGCATTTGACATGTGCCCGAGGTGCTCTTCCCCGTCCACTCGCATCCAAAGATAGTCGAATCAATAGCCAATTAGCTTGAATCCACCTTCCTTTGGATACCATAGCCTACTTCGCTTCCTTTCAAGTATCTCAATATTCTCTTAGGCTTTGTCATGTGGCTCTCTTTTGGAGCAGATTGAAATCTTGCACATACACCTACAAAGACAAAGGTGATGTCCGCTGTTAGTTTGTGAGATAGAGCAATGATCCAATAAGTGCTCAGATCTTGTTTGATCTACAGGCTTGCCATCCTGCATCCATGTCTATTTTGGTGATGTGTTCATTGGTATTTTTACGAAGACTTCTCCTCCATACCAAACTTCTTCATTAAGTCTCCGGTGTATTTTGTTTGACTTATGAAGGTTCCATCCTTCATTGTTTCACTTGGAGTCCAAGGAAGAATGTCACTCTCCCATCATGCTCATTTCAAATTTACTTTGCATGAGGTTTGAAAACTTTTCACATAGCTCTTTGTTTGTGGATCCAAAAATGATGTCATCCACATATATTTGAACAAGCAAGATACTCTTTTTGTCTTGAATTTAAAAGTGTTCTATCTACTTTTCCTTTTGTGAATCCATTTTTGGTTAGGAATTGTGACAAAGTGTCATACCATGCTCGGGTGCCTGTTTTAATCCATATAGAGCTTTCTTGAGTTTGTATACCTTGTCTCCAAGAGTCTTCTCGCTCAAATCCTCGGAGGTTGTTCAACATACACTTCTTCTTCCAATAAACCATTTAGGAATGCACTTTTTACATCCATCGATATACAATGAAATTCTTGTGAGTCGCATAGGCAAGAAACATCCTTATAGCTTCCAATCTAGCTACGAGGGCAAATGTTTCATCAAAATCTATCCCTTCTTCTTGGCAATATCCTTTGGCTACTAGTCTTGCTTTGTTTTTACCACGTAACCTTCCTCGTTCATCTTATTTCGAATACCCATTTGGTTCCAATAACATTTTGATGTATGGGTCTTTGCACTAATTCCCATACTTTATTTCTCTCAAATTGATTGACTCTTCTTGCATAGCTTGAATCCAATGTGTGTCGTCCAATGCTTGTGACACATCTTTGGGCTCTATTTGCGAGATGAAACATGTGAACATAGCTTCTTGTTGAGTCTTTGGATCTTGTTTTCACACCTTCTCTTATGTCTCCAATGACAAGTTCGTGGATGGTCTCTTAGCCATCTTACATCGAGTTTGGAGTAAGTTATTTGGATTGATCGACGACTTGGTATTTGTGTTGTTGTGGTCGCTCTCTCGTAATCACTTACCGCAAATTTTCCGATTGTTTCGAGATTGACTATCTCATCTTCTTCTCGAATTGATAATTCCCTTGGCTTGAGCAAAGATAGGGACTCTTCTCGTATGGTTGGATAATTCACTTATCGTTGATTCTTCAATATCTTCTCCATTTACATTTGGCTCATCGAATACCACATGAATGGATTCTTCCGCAACCATAGTTCTTTTGTTGAGTACCCTGTAGGCTTTGCTTTTCGGTGAGTATCCTAAGAAGATACCTTCATCATCGAGCTTTAGCATCAAAAGCCTTTAGGTTGTCTTTGCCATTGTTGTGGATGAAGCATTTACATCCAAATATCCTGAAATATGCAACATTTGGTTTTCTTCCATCCAGATCTCATAGGAGTCTTTGTCACTTTTGTCTATTTATCATACATCTGTTTTTGGGTGTAGCAATTTTGTGTTGATTGCTTCACCCAAAATCTTTTTGGTAACCCCGCTCACCTAACATGGTCCTTCTTTCTTCTTTGAGGGTTATGTTCCTTCTTTCTCGCAACTCCATTCTTGTGGAGTCCTTGTGCCGATAGTTCATGACCAATACCATTCTCAATACAACATCGAGTTATTATTCCATTGACAAACTCAGTTCTCTATCCGATCTTATTTTGATAATGGTTTGACTCTTCTCATTTTGAATCCTCTTCATGTAATTTTTGTGGTAGTTTTTGTAGAGTTTCTTTCTTCTTGCACATGAATATTGTCCATGTATATCTTGAGTAGTCATCTACTACCACCAAGGTGTATTTCTTTCCACTTATCTTTCAATTTTGGTTCCATGGGCCAAATAGATCCATATGAAGTAGATGCAATATTCTTGTTGAGGATGGGCATGTCTTTTCTTTGAATGACGACTTGATTTGCTTTCCTTCCGACATGCATCACATATACTCTCCTTCAGATATCGAGTCCTGGAAGTCCTTCTACAAGTTGACTTTTGCTAGCTTGTTTATTGTTTTGAAATTCAGTGTGACTCGGCTTTTTGTGCCACAAGCCTAACTTGATTCATTGTGCAGGTTTTGCTAGTAGGCAGTCTTTGGGTGTTGCATTGACCAATCCACTACATACATATTTTTCTCGTCTACATCCTTCGCAAAGACAACTTCATTTGATTCAATATCTTTGATTTGGCATATACCCATGTTGAATCCAACATTGTAGCCCTTGTCACGAGTTGATCGATGCTCGATAAATTGAAGTTGAGTCCTTCAACATATGCAACATCCGTGATCTCTAATCCATTTCTCTTGATGGATCCAATGCCTCTTATTTCACCAGGAGCTTCATTTCCACCGAATATGACTTTTGCTCCTTTGACTTCCTTGAATTTTGACAGTTTTTCTTGTTTCTGTCATGTGTCCGGGAACGACCACTATCCATGTACCAGGTTCCTCGCACTCACTTTCCTTGAACCCGCAATCAAGGAAATTAAGTTTTAGGTACCCATACTTGTATGCAGGTCCTGAGGGGTTAGAATTGTAAGATGATCCAACCAACTTATAGCCAAATGATTTGACTAAGGGGTTGCCATCTATCAGTGCCATAATCATAATTAATTTCGCAAATTGCTTGGGGATTCTAGATTCATACAATTTTGTCTCTTTTGTCTCAGTATGCCCGCATATGTGTTTTAGCAATTGCCTTCCTTGGGTAATTGTGATGTCTCGAGTGTAGTGCCTAGGTGCATATTTGTCTTTGATGAAAGCTCTTATACTTTTGGAATAGCCTTTTGAGTTCTAGGCCTTTGCCATTTGGGCTTATATTCCATAAGTCTATGCCGATAGTTCACATTATTCCAATCACTGGCTTGGATATTTTCTACCATTCCCATCATATGTATTTCTTTTATGGATTTTCGGGATTTTTGGTAGCTCGCTTCTTCTTTTCAGAGTATTTTTGTTTGGAGTTCTTTGAGGGACTCGGTGAATCTCTTCTCACTGCCTTTCAAAGATACTCAATCCGGTTGTTTTCCTTTTCCTTTGTAACCAAAGCCGCTTTGCTTGTTATTGTGCTTTGGAGTGAATGTGTGTGCAACATTTAGAGTTTTGGATTTTTCAGACTCTTCATGACTTGAAGATCCTTTTTCCAAAATTACTTTTGAGGTTTGACATAGCACAGAGGAATTAAATCCTAAGCCTGTCTTATCTCCATATTCTTTTTGACTCATAATAAGATCATCCAATGATTTAGATGCCTTAGTGAATGAGGCAATAACATTCTTGAGGTCATTCTCCCTCTTTTCTATAGCAGTAATTTCTGCTACTAATTTAGCATTTTCAGCCTTTAAACTTTCATTCTCATCAGCTATTTGACTTAGAGTACTCAGCTCCTTAGTCAGCTTTGAGTTTTGACTTTTGAGTATGTTGTTTTCCTCATTCAATAGTGTGTGTGAGGATTTAATATGTTCAAAATCTTTCATCATTTTGCCTAATGAATCATAAAAGATGGGTGATGAAGTGTGTGTGTCTGATCACTATCACTAGTGTCGAGTTTGTTGAGTTAGATTGTACCTCATCTTCTTGATCTTGTTCTTTGGCCATCAAGCGGATCAAGGCTTCTTCTTCGAGTCACTTGAGTAGTCGCCATCACTGCCTCGAATTAGTTGTCTCTCTTGACTTGGTTGTCTCGTGATCTCTGCAGCCCCATCATTGCCTTTTTCTTTTCTTGTCTTCTTTCTCTCAAGACCTTTCTTTTCTTCTTCATCCCTGTCTTGTTGACTACAGGATATGAGCGATCAATGGCATAGTGACCTGGTTGTCTACAGTTCCAACATAGAAATTGACCTTTTGATCGACTCTTTCCATTCTTGAGTTGTCGCCCTTTGATGCTCAACTTTTTGATGATCAGTTCTCTTGGTTGGCCTATCTTCCCTTGATTTGGAGGAGCCGAGTGTCTTCCGGAAGATTCACCCTTTCCTCTCTTGTAGTTCTTGTTAAAGAACTTGTTAAATCTTTTAACCATCGGGCTATTTTTCCGGGTCAATGACTTCTTTTGACCTCGACTCTCTTCCCATCTTTAACAATTAGAGCAAATTGTTTTGGGTACAATTGTCTCTTCCTGGTCTTTTCTTCTCGGCTCAAACTCGTAGGCTTTGAGGTCCGAGAATAGTTCATGGTTGGATGTCTTTGATAGGTCCATGGAATGTCTCGGTGCCATGACCTTCATTTCCCATTCAATTTTGGAAGACTTTTTAGGATCTTCATACACATTTCCTTTTGTGTATATTCCTTTCCAAGTGTAGATGACTCATTTGTGATTTTCAGAACCGAGCGTCTAATTGATCCAGGTTCTCTCCCGAGATCATTTTGAAGTTTTCAAACTTTTGTACCGCCACCGATAATTTGTTTTCTTTGATTTGCTCTGAGCCTTCACAAATCAATGTCAACTTGTCCTAGATTTCTTTAGCCGTTTTGCATGATTTGACTTTGTTGAACATGGCTTTGTCCAAGGTTTTGTAAAGGATATCCTTGGCTACATTGTCCAGGTTGTATCTTTTTCTGTCATCATTTGTCCACTCAGTTCTTGGTTTTTCAGCCATGACTGGTCTGGGAGCAACTTCTTCTTCTCCTTCAGCGGCATTTCTCTTTTCATACAGTGTGTTCACCTTTAAGATTTGCAGAGGCCCATCTTCTATCACTATCCACATCTCATCATGTAATGCCGATAGATGAGCCTCGCATACGAATTTTCCAATCATCAAATTCTTCAATAGTGAACATAGATGCGTGTCAAATTTGCTTCCATGATAATAACTTTTAATGATAAAAAGAGTTTTGAAGATTTAAGTACTAAAGCAGACTTTGAAAAGTTTGGAGATCTAGTTCAAGAACCGGTGCGGAGGGTTCAATGAACCAACCGCTCTGATACCACTTGTAGGTCCCAAGGGGTGTAAGAGTAAGGTTTACAAGGGGGTTGAATAAACCTTACCAAATTTTCGATTTAGTCCTTTTAAATCTCTGAGTTGATTCTACTCATTTGTGTCCTTGATGGATGATCGAATTAGTCACTTAGTAGAATTAATCTCTCAAATGACTGGTGAGTTGTTGATGGAGTAACTCAGTTGTTGGCTATATCTTAACTCAATTGTGGTTTTGTGTTCAAATGGAAGACTTAACACCCTTAAGTTTGATTAAGCAAGATTTTAGAGCTTGATTTAGTACTTATAAATTATCAAATGGATAGCAAATTTATCTCGGATATAAGCGAGTTAAAAGTGCAGAATTTAAATCTTTGAAATGTAAGTGACACAGTGAAGTTTTTATAGAGGTTCAAGATGGGGTAATTCTTCTACTCCTCTCTTCTCCAACTCCTGGAGGAATCCACTAAGTAATGATCGGTTTACAAAGTGGTAACAGTCCGGATACAAGTCTTGATCACAACACGGCCGACTTGATCCTTAGGGACTCGACCGAGACGCCTTGATCACTCAAACCGGCTTCTCAAATGCGACTTTCGGCCTTCTTCACAGGCATTTGTCTTGTTACTACTGACTCACTTGCTCAAGCTCTTTGGATTTGATCACGAAGCCCTCCAAAAGCTTAAGACTTGGTTCAACCTTGAACCTTTCTGATCCTTCCCGGAATGTAGACCCCTTGTTTTCAATAGTTTCCTCTTCAACTGATTGAAGTTCTCTTTCCTTCACGGGTGAGTGTTGGATTGATGTACTTCGTAATGTAGGCTTGAGGATTGAGAATGTCTCGTTTTTCCGATATGCTTGTATATCTCACGTGTTTTATATATGCATCTCTTTTCTTCTCAAACAAATTCCTCGTCTTTTATAGTGAACTTTCAAAAATTTGCCCGTTGAAGAGATAGCTTAATTTTTGAAAGTCACTTGCGATCGTTGGCTTGTCTTGTTGCGCTTCTTGGAATTGCCGTTTCCTCGCATTTAATTGTTCTTTCACTTTTTCAGAGTTCGACACGGTGTAGTGCTTCCCATTCGTTCATTCCTTTTGCACGCTTCGGGACCGAGCACTCCAAGAAAGGTGATATGGAGATATTACTTGTTTAAGTAAATCTCTTGATTTCTCGCGGCAACGGTTCTTTTCTGATTATCTCGACTTGATCGCTTTTCCTTGCTTTACCCAGGTGACTTAGAGTCGCCTTCCAATCATTGGATGACTCTTCCGTCACTTCAACTTGAGACTTGGCTTTTCTTGAGTTGACTTGATCGATGCTCCACTCACCGCTTCTCACCGCTTCTTCAAGATAGAGTTCCCGCTCACTCTTCTTTGCCATATTCAATTGTTTCACAAAGAAGGTCTTCCTTCCGGTCTTTTGTCTTCTTGCATATTATGGCGTAGGTGACTTAACTCGGCTTGGCAACTCTAATTGTTACAATACATTTTGTTAAGAATTGGGGTGCCAACTTTCTATTCTAAGTTTTACATGGCATTCATCAAAATCTAAACAATAAAATTCCTAACATCACGTTATAAGGGTTATATATCATGATAAGAGTTAACACATTATAAAACCCTTATCACGTTATAAAACTCTTATCACGTTATATATCCCTTATCACGTTATAAGGTTATATATCTTGATAAGGGTTAACACGTTATAAAACTCTTATCACGTTATATATTGGAAATTGTGAAAGTTAAATCTGAAAATGTATATTTGAATGTTTTTAAAATCTGAGTACTTTTTAAATTAAGGGTATTTCGGTCATTGTGGGTAAATAAGTGGTATGTTTGAAAAAGTGGATAAAAAAAAGGTTTCCTTATCCAAAATGGGTAGTTAAAAAATTTCCCATTGAACTTTGGACCGACCAACCCCAACTCAATTGTCTGTATTGGCCTGATAGCAGACATGCTTGGGCCGGTTGAGCCCAGGTAAAGTCAAGTTTGTTCTAGTTGGGTTAATGTAGAATAAAAATTAATAAAATATCGCATACATAACAAAATCCATCTTAAATTGAACCTATCCCTCTTCTCTCTCTAACCTTTTTTTCTCTCCCCCTTCTCTCTAACCCCCCAAAAAAAAACCTAGTTTTTTTCCCCCTCCCTCTCCCTTTTACAGCCACCTCCCTCCCCTCTCCCCCCTCCCCCTCCCTCCTTCCCCCTCCTCCTCCCCCTCTATGTTTTCTATTGGAGGGATACCAAATGGCGGTCCCTTGGGCGTGAAGGTGGCCGGAATTTTTGGTCCAGGGCGAAAGCTTCACGGAGGTGTCTCGGAGCGGAGAAGACGATGGGTTGCGGCAGTAGATTTGGGAGAGGGAGAGGCAATTTTTTGTTATTTTTTGTTTTTTTCTCTAGTTGATTAGTATAGTTGTTGTTTTCTTTTTTGTTTGTGTTTTCTTTTCTCGGTTGATTTGCGAAACTCGTAGGCGGATAAGTTTTTTCTATTCTGCAGTATGTAGTGGTTGCTCGTGCACGATTTTAGTTTTTTGGTGTGTTACAGTCTCCTTTAAGGAGTGTTGAAGACTCCCGGCGTGGAGTGGTTAGTTTGGGGTGGGTAGTTTTTTAGTCCATGTGAATCTGAATTGGTTTTACCAATTCCCCGCTTGGCTCTTAGTTAGTCTTGTCGGCTCTTAGCCCGTTGGCTACGATTGTAGTTGTAATTTTAGTTTTTGAGTTGTTATAATAAAATTCTATCGTTCGAAAAAAAAATCCATCTTCAATACTAATATGTTTTATAAAAACTATATGTTTTATCGTGAAAATTATCAATAAAAATTCTATTGTCTAATAAAATTTTATATATATATATATATATGTATTGAGAAAATAAAAAGATAATATGATGTTTTATTCAGTATGAATAAAGTTTAAAGTTAAATCATTTTATTATAGACAGAATTAAGATATTCTATTACGCAATTTTTAAACAAAATATACACGGAATTTTAATTTCTAGCTATCCTACTTTATTCAAAACAATCAGAGAAGTTTATTTTATTACTCTAATCATCATTCTAGTTTAGCGAATAATTTTAAAAAAAGAGAAAGAAAAGGGCCCAACCGGGTTCGAACCGGTGACCTCTTGATCTGCAGTCAAATGCTCTACCACTGAGCTATGGACCCTTTGTGTGTTAGTTTTGGAATTCTATTAACATTTTAGTATTTTTACCTCCGATAAAAAAAATGAAATTCTCTCTCTTCAGTTCACATTTATTATAACCCCAGAAGTTGGCCTGATGGCTAAGGGGTTGCAATTGCAACCCTGAGGTCTCAGGTTCGATTCCTGACTACCACGGAGTTTTGGGGTTGGGTTTGCCCCTACTCCCCCAGAGATTAGGACCATCCCTAGAAAGGACAGATGTCCCATAGCCGAAGCAGCATGTGGGTCTCGTCTTTCCATTTACGGGTGTGGGGATAATCTGGGTCGAAAAAAAAAAAAAAAGTTCACATTTATTTAATTTTTCACTCCTACACACTTTGAGGTTAATTTATCTATCTATCTATAATATATCTATATCTATTTATTATAAAAGCGTCCCTGAAGTCATCTAGTGCTATGAGCTGAGCCATTTCTTTGTACAATTCTTTGTTTGACTGTCCAAAAACTTTAAGATCTTTGAGAAGAATGTCTAAAGCCACAGAAAATTCATGCTTGTCTAGGGCCTCAAGATACTTTTGCTTCCTAATTTCAAAATATATCTTAGTTGAATATTTGTTATCTTCAACTACCGTGAAGCTTGAAAGATAAAGCGTGAATGAGTTTGAATCTATATCATTATCATTGTCATTACTACTTATTTTATTATAAAAGCGTGAATGAGTTTGAAGGTTTCTTGAAAATTTTGATTTGCCAAAAATATCCTTACATTAATGTTAGATTTTGTTGGGTAAAATTTTTTAAAGTGTGTATGGTTTTTTTTCGGAAAAATGGTGGGATAGTGATAGCTTAAGTCGAGGCGAATTAGTCTGTCTCCGCAAGACGAAAACGCCCGTATACTAGTGCTTACTGTTCCGCGCCGCTCTAAGATACAACGATTTTACGATTCGGTTAGCAAAGACAAAGAAACGGAACAACAACGAACAACAAGTTGTTCTTGACTTTCAAGCTTTTGAACGAAAGGGAAAATCAATATGCTTATATGATGCAAATGACTGGTTATTATCTGAGTTTTTCGTATGTCAAATCATCTGCATGGGCTTCAATATTATAGGCAATGAAGTGCCCGTACGGAAAATCACGTCTGTAGGCTCGAAAAGGCACATTTGCACTGAACAGACGCACCTGCGCAGGGAAGCACGACCAGGCGCACGGGCCGTGCGCCTCACCGTGCGCGGATGCTCCAACTCTCTGCATGGCGCACGACCAGACGCACAGGTCGTGCGCCTGCCCGTGCGCGAGTCGAACCTTCTCCCAGTTTGAACTTATTTAATTAATTACGAAAAGTAATTAAATCTATTTAATTAATTACAAAAAATTAATTTTAAAGGTTTTTGGTCCAAAAAGAATAAGGGCCTTGAAGCCCAAGCCCTCGGCCCACGACCCACGACCCGGACCCGAGCCGGCCGGCGGCGCGCGCGCGCGTGTGTGCTTTGAACCAAACCCACAAGCATGTAGGTCCTCTCCCCTTTAAAAACTTGGGTGCCCCCAAGGGCCCAAACCCATTTGTCCAACTTGAGATAAATAAAATGTGCAAACTTTTAATCCTTTTCCTATGTGGGATGGAGCATCTCTCCTCCCCCACATTTTTCATTTTCCATACCATTTATTTGTGTTAAGTGGCTAACTTCTAGCATTAATTTCTCATTCACCCGGAATCGGTTTTGAGAAATTCCAAATGTTATTCTCATCTACTCTCTTAGTAGAATTTTTACAAATAATTTAATTCCATTTTTCACAAATGGAAACCACTTAATTAATTGGTCAAAATCGGGTCATACACATCTCGATTAATGCCTTTCATAAGCGGATCCGCAAGGTTTTCCTTTGACTTTACGTAGTCAACCGAAATAACCCCATTCGAAATCAACTGTCTAATGATATTGTGTCTCCGACGTATATGTCTAGACTTACCATTATACATATCGCTTTGTGCCCTTCCAATTGCCGATTGACTATCACAAAGTGTATCAAAAACAAGCAGCACAGGCTTATTCCAACAAGGAATATCCTCTAAGAAGTTTCTAAGCCATTCTCGCTTTTCTCCGCCTTTATCCAAAGCAATGAACTCGGATTCCATAGTGGATCGAGCTATGCACGTCGCTTAGAAGACTTCCATGACACCGCTCCTCCACCTATTGTGAAAACAAATCCACTTGTGGACTTGGAGTCTTTTTGTGTCCGATATCGATTGGCATCACAAGATCCTTCTAATACTGTTGGATATCTTGTATAAAGTATTCCATAGTTCATGGTATACTTTAAATATCTAAGTACTTTGTCACGGCTTTCCAGTGATCCGTACTTGGGTTACTTGTGAACCTACTTAGTTTACTCACTTAATATGCAATGTCCGGACGTGTACGATTCGTTAAGTACATCGATCGCCAATTACCTTGCATATTCCAATTTGAGAGACTGGTTCGCTCTATTCTTGGCCAAGTGTAGACTTAGATCTACAGTGTCTTAGCTTGAGCTTTGTCAAAAGCATTAAACCTTCTCCGAGTATGCTCTCGACATAACGGGACCGTGACAAGACAATTCCATCTCAAGTTCTAGAGATTTTAATCCCTAATATAACATCAGATAATCCCATATCTTTCATGTCAAAGTTCTTCTTTAACATGTTCTTAGTCTTCATGATTAAATCATGATTACTTCCCATAATCAACATATCATCTACATAAAGGCATACTATGACGTAATCATTTGTAGTACCTTTAATGTAGACACACTTGTCACATTCGTTGATCTTGAAACCGTTTGACTTCATAGTCGAGTCAAACTTTTCGTGCCATTGCTTAAGTGCTTGTTTTAGTCCATAAAGTGACTTAACAAGTTTACACACCTTTCGCTCTTGACCGGGTGCAACGTACCCCTCGGGTTGTTCCATATAAATCTCCTCTTCGAGTTCCCCATTCAAGAAGGCAGTCTTAACATCCATTTGATGTATCTCAAGGTTATACAAAGCTGCAATAGCAATGAGAACACGAATTGACGTAATCCTCATGACAGGAGAATATGTATCAAAGAAGTCATATCCCTCCTTTTGTCTAAACCCTTTAGCTACCAATCGGGCTTTATACTTGTCAATAGATCCATCTGCTTTATACTTCCTTTTAAGGATCCACTTGCATCTTAAAGGCTTGCAACCCGGTGGGAGATCAACCAACTCCCAAGTGTGATTTTGCATGATGGAATCTATCTCATTATTGATAGCGTCTTTCCAGAGAGGAGCTTCTGGACTAGACAATGCTTCTTGAATAGTTCGGGGTTCGTTTTCTAACATATAAGTTAGAAAATCAGACCAAAAGACTTAGCTTTTTGTCCTTTTATGCGTCTTCGTTCCTCTTCATCATCACTTTGAGGTAACCTTGCGTTTCATAAGTCCGTTTACTCGAACTTTCTTCTTTTCCGTTCTTTGTTCGGAAAGATATTCTCGAAGAATACAAAGATTCCTTGATTCAATGATCATACCTTCATTTATATCAGAATAGCCGATTTGTGCACTAAAAAGCGATATACACTACTATTGTTAGCATATCCAATGAAAGCACAATCGATCGTCTTCGGACCGATTCTTACTTGTTTTGGCTTAGGTACTTGACTTTAGCCAAACACCCCCACACTTTAAGGTATTTGTATGACGGTTTACGCCCCTTCCATAACTCATATGGAGTTTCATTTGTACCTTTGTGTGGGATCTTATTAAGAATGTAGTTCGCAGAAAGTATGGCTTCCCCACAAGTTTTGGGGTAAGTTTAACTTAACAACATCGCATTCATCATCTCCTTAAGAGTACGATTCTTGCGCTTCGCAACACCATTTGATTGAGGTGAGTAAGGTGCGCGATCGTTTGATGAATTATACCCGCTTCCGAGCAAAATTCTTCAAACGGAGCAACATACTCTCCGCCTCTATCACTTCGAATCATCTTAATTTTCAAATTGCTTCGATTTTCAACTTCATTCTTATAAGTTTTAAAAGCTACTAAAGCTTCATCTTTGCTTTTCAAAAGATATACATAACAATATCTTGTGCAATCGCGTCTATAAACGTTATGAAGTACTTTTTCCCACCTCGAGTTTGCACAAGTTTTAAGTCACACACATCCGTATGAATTAACTCGAGTGGTTTGGTACTTCTCGTTTATCGAATGAAACGTGCCTTGGCCAATTTTGCTTCAACACAAATTTCGCATTTGTCTTGTGAATCGGTTTTAAACGTAGGTATTAATTCCAGATTCACTAACCTTTAATTGTGTTAAAGTTTACGTGTCCTAATCTATCATGCCATAAATTAGAACAATCCAACAAGTAAACAAGTAACGTTTTATTCTTCGCCTCTTGGCGGAAAATGACATTATAGACATTTTAAAGTCATTATCAAGGTAATCTTTACATAAAATCGACCATTCTTGGTCATTACAAACTCAGCGGACTCAAACACTAGCCTAAAGCCGGCCTTGCTAAGCAACGGACCGGAAACCAAGTTCTTGCGGATGTCCGGGACATGCAAAGACATCTACAAGCATAAGCTCCTTCCGGAAGTCATCTTGAGCACCACCTTTCCAAGCCCAACGATGTTGGAAGTTGAGGAGTTCCCCATGAACAACTTTCTTCCATTGATCGGAGTGTAGGAGGAGAACATCTCCTTATCGGCACAAATGTGACGAGTAGCCCCAGATCTATCCACCACTCCTCTTGGGTTATCCACCATATTGGCTTCAAACACAACGGCGGAGAGATCGAGCTCCGACAACTCTATTGGAACCGACTTGTCCTCCGTCATATCGCTTGTTGGTTGCCACCTTGATTGCCCTTCTTTGGGTGTCGGCAATCCTTCGCCATGTGGTTCGGTTTGCCACAATTGTAGCAATTTCCTCTTGAACTTTTGGCCTTGCCTTTCTCCTTCCCGAGTGCTTACGTTTCTTGCTAGTGCTCGACTCGGCAAGATTGGCCTTAGCCTCCATTCCAGATTCTTTTGGTTTTAACATCGATTTCCGGTTGTCTTCTTCGATGCGGCCGAACAATCGATCCTCAAGCCCCATCTCTTTGCGCTTGTGCTTGAGGTAGTTTTGAAATCCTTCCACAATGGCGGCAATTTTCCGATAATTGCAGCCACTTGAAAAGATTCATTCAAAAGCATCCCTTCAGACACTAAGCCGTGAAGGATGATTTGAATCTCCTGAACTTGGCTGATAACCGTCTTGGTGTCAACCATCTTGTATTCCAGGAATTTGCCGACAACAAATTTCTTTATGCCGGCATCTTCCGCCTTGTATTTCTTTCCAAGGATCGCACAATTCCTTCGACGTCTTGAACGTGCTATAGCGTTGTAGAGAGTGTCGTCTAGCCCGCTCAAGACGAGTTGCGACATAGAAAATCATTGTTATGCCAAGCATCCAAATGATTCTCAGGTTGTTGTCAACTTCGTCTTCTTCAACGGCAGTAGGGGGCTCGTCCTTTAGGAAACGAGCCAACCCCAAAGTAGTGAGGTAGAACAGCATCTTCTGTTGCCAATGTTTGAAGTCGGCACCAGAAAACTTGGGCGGCTTTTCGCCGTGAGCGGGAGCAGAACTAGATTAAGTCAAGGCCAGAATTAGATTCTGTCTCCGCAAGACGAAAATGCCTCGTATACTAGTGCTTACGGTTCCGGCGCTCGCCTCTAAGATACAACGACTTTACAGTTTCGGTTAGCAGCACAGCAAAACCGGAACAACAACGAACAACAAGTTGTTCTTGACTTTCAAGCTTTTGAACGAAAGGGAAAATCAATATGCTTATATGATGCAAATGACTGGTTATTATCTGAGTTTTTCGTATGTCAAATCATCTGCAGGGAACAGACGCATCTGCGCAGGGAAGCACGACCAGGCGCACGGGCCGTGCGCCTGCCCATGCGCGGGTGCTCCAACTCTCTGCATGGCGCACGACCAGACGCACGGGCCGTGCGCCTCACCGGACCTTCTCCCAGTTTGAACTTATTTAATTAATTACGAAAATTAATTAAATCTATTTAATTAATTATAAAAAATTAATTTTAAAGGTTTTTGGTCCAAAAAGAATAAGGGCCTTGAAGCCCAAGCCCTCGACCCACGACCCGGACCCAGGCCGGGCCGGCCGGCGGGCGGCGGCGGCGCGCGTGTGTGCTTTGAACCAAACCCACAAGTATGTAGGTCCTCTCCCCTTTAAAAACTTGGGTGCCCCCAAGGGCCCAAACCCATTTGTCCAACTTGGGATAAATAAAATGTGCAAACTTTTCATCCTTTTCCTATGTGGGATGGAGCATCTCTCCTCCCCCACATTTTCCATTTTCCATACCATTTATTTGTGTTAAGTGGCTAACTTCTAGCATTAATTTCTCATTCACCCGGAATCGGTTTTGACAAATTCCAAATGCTATTCTCATCTACTCTCTTAGTAGAATTTTTACAAATAGTTTAATTCCATTTTTCACAAATGGTAACCACTTAATTAATTGGTCAAAATCGGGTCAACACCCAATTTCTCAAAGACCAATTCCAACAGTTTTAAGGGCAATTAAGTAGTTTTCTGTATTGATTTTTTCTTATAATATGATTAGAGTCGCTTTGTATTCCAAACTTTTCTTATATGCTTTCATTTCAATGTAATTTCTTAGAATATTTTGAATTTTTAAATAATATTCATTTCATATTAAAATCGAGATATTTTCAACCATATGTCATAAGCATATATAAAAGACTTCATGTGAGATAATTTTAGCCATTTAAAGTTGAGTGTGTAAAACCGTATGTTTATAATATTTTTCTTTAATTTTCTTAATAATTAAATACATCTTAAAAAAGAAACAAGAGTATGAATTTACAACTAAATGAAGATAAAAAATAAATAAATAAGATTAATTCATTTAGTTTGATTCACATAAATAAATTTAGTTCTTGGAATATTTTCTTTTTAATTACTCTTTAGTTTTCTTAATATTCATTGTATTTTGTTCAATGATAATATCATGTAAATATTGTGTTTTGGGTGTAAAATAGTCTAACCATATTTCACCTACTAAGAAATTTAATTTTATTTTTTCAAATTTTATTTTAGAATTAAATTACACGAGTAACATTTATTATATATAAAAAAATAATTTAATAAAAAATTATTCCAATTATAATATTTAGTTTTAATTAAATAAAAAAGAATTTTTTGGATTACGTACAACGCGAGTACACCTAACTAGTTTAGAGGAAGTGTGCAGGAATTGATATAATATTTGGTAATTATCTATAACGCATAAGTTCAATATTTCTTTTTATCTTTTTGAGAAAAGTAAGTTCAATATTTCTTGATCCTTTGTTATTCACATTCCTTATTTTCCCGCAAAAGAATAGAGCTTTTGGGCCTTTGGCTATTGAATTTCTGAAATCATAATTCATAATTACATTCGGGGAAAAGGACATGATTACCCCATTTTTCATACTCAATCCCTGCATAATGCCCATTTTCCGCTGATTTTGGACAAAAATACCATTTTCCGCTGAATTTTGACAAAAATACCCATTTTCCGCTGATTTTTGCGTTGGTATCTTTGTTGTTTCAAACATGTTTGTTGTTTCATACTTGTTTCATTTATATTTCTTATATGTTTCACTTAGCCAATTTTTGATTAAATTCCACAGTTGCATGGAGAAAATCTCAGTTGTGGTATGCCACAATGGACAATGGGAAAAAAATAGAGAGTATACCAACTTTGAAATGACAAGAATACTGATTCCAATGGAGTGCATATTCAGCACCCTAAACAAAATCTTGGAACAACAAATTCAATTCAGAAAATTTGAGCTTACTTGTCCATCATCGCCTACGAGAAATGGACACGACTCCACTGTCAGACCAAAAAATATTTTGTATTGACTTCCAACATCGTAGAATTATTGAATGCAACAACTGTAGCGGAGAAAGACCTACTAGTAACAACTTTACTAGAGTACGTGAGATCTTTAGTTCAAGATTAGGCATGCAGACATCGAAATGAAGCAAGATCAACATTTACAAGGATGACAAAAAAAAAGTTGAAGAGTATATGGGAAAAAACTACACTATTTCTCTAAATTTAAAAGCAATTTACTACAAACTTTTATCACATGATCCCTGTTTCACAATTGTTTCTTACATGTTTCAACTGATTACACCATCATTAAGATTTGCGTAACAACAATTCTCTAAAATCATTAGGAATGGAGGTAGAAACTCAATGTCATTGTCATCGTCATCACCATTTTGCAACTTCAACTTAGTATGATTGTAAAGCAGGATGTGTGATGTATATGTCATTCCAAAGTGATCTATAAATCTACAATAAGTCGTTTCATGGCAGTTCCGTCTATCACTTTATTGTGAAATACCAGATTGGCCCGTTCTGCCATAAATACCTCCATATTCTGCTGAGTACGATTTAAAAAAATATTTTGCAATTGATTTACCAAAAAAGAAGTTTTAAATCTATTGGATTTTTTTCGTCTTTTCTTAATTAAGATAAAAATAGGTTTTGAATTTGTAACACAATTCATATATTCGAAATTTCTTTCGAATTTTATTGAATAGATGTATCTAGGGAAAATTCGCTTTGAAGCGACTATTCCCTAGATACACACATCGTATAATTTCACAATGGGAAATTTATGGAAAGTTGCAATCCCCACCACGGAATAGTGCAACTACACGCCTTCATCGTCGTTGTTTTTCGACCGGAAAACCGAGAGCTAACTATCGAGAGATGACTGAGCATTGCTTGTTCATTCTCTATCTCAAACGCTTCGACGTCCATAGCCTTCCCACCAATAAAGTGCTCGGCATAACAAGCAACAAAAAAATCCCACATTCACTACAAAAGAAATAAAAAAAGATACACGGTCAGATAGATAATTCAACAAATCAAAAACAATAAAAAAAGAACAAATAAATAGAAAATACAGAAACATAAAAGAAACAACTACGAAACAACATCGAAACAAACGAAAAACTTCAAATCACAAAATAATAAAAAAACACATAAAATTGAGTTTAACATTCGCTCGACATTTCATCAAACAGTTGCAGAGCCTCACCCAGTCGGATGAAAACTCGAAGTCAACCACAAAATCTTCACCACAATCCTCGTCGCCCCGTTCGAAACATTCATCATCTTCTTCGACACGGCCGCGATTCCCAATCCGTGCTCGATAAACGCCAATATTACGATCCTAATTAAAACCCAAAAAGAAACACATCAAAGTTCGCTTAATGTAGTTGCTAAATATGAATCTCAAGCTACCCAATCTCACATTTTCACCTCAATTCGACCAACACAAACAGCAAGGAAATCAAATCCCAAATGTTCACCTGGAACTCGAAATCACTTAATCCATTAAAAAAGTGTCCAATCAAAGGAAAAAAGAAAAATTCGAACCTTTAACAAGCTTAATTACAAGCTTTTTCGTAGGATTCGGAGGTGTGGCCTTCTTCCGAGACAAATTGGCGGTCACTCCTCCTTCTGATGCTTTCACAAATAGTTTTACAATAACAGAAGAGCATTGCATCAATCAAAACCCAACCACAAACAGAAAGCAAACAATTTGCATTAAATTAAACATGAATTACAACCCCCCAGAAAGAAGCACCCTTCTCAGATCCATAAAAGATATAAAGGGAAAAAAAATCAGAAAATAACATATACCACGGTAGTATAATCTTCAGTTCACCCAGCTGTCAAAGTGCAAATTCAAAAGGCTGAACTACGAATTACATTTTAAAGTCTACGTTCCTCCAATTTCAAAATAAAAAGAGAGAGAGAACATCATAACCAAACTCATTGCAAATCAAAAATCAGAATTATAAAACCTACACATCGCAATTCATCTAAATTCCAGCAAAATACGTTCTTCATAGCATTCAACCACCAACAGAAAGAGAAAAAATACAACAATCTCTTACCAAAAGAAAAGTGAAAAAACAGATTCTGCTTTCGAAGAAAAACACAAAAAACAGAGAGAAAGAGAGATAGAGAAGTGAGCGTACTTCCGATGGTGTCGTCGGTCATACAAAGAACGGTGAGTCCATCGGTGCGTTTCTTGTCATGGGATGGAGAACAGAGAGATAGAGAAGAGAGGTTCAGACATAGAACAGTGAAAATAAAACCAAATATATGGTATTTTTGTCACGGGATGGAGAGGGTGGGGTATATTTGTGATGGGTGGATATTTTTTGTCTTTTTTTCCAAAAATCAGGGTATTTTGTGTAATTTCCTCATTATATTCGTACTAGCTGGTGCACCAGGAGAGATAGCGAGCTATGCTGGGCCTAGATTTCTCTCCGGTCCAACAATGCTAAGAAATATAAAAAAATATATATTATAGCTTATATAATTTTTTTGTTTAAAATTTTCAATCCGACTCACTTCATTTTCGTGTGCTGATTTACCACACTTTCACATGTTGGCTCTGTCATTTATTCATAACCTCAAAATTAAGTAGGGGAAAATTGGCCTCTTGTAATTCTTTGTTTATTTAGTCTTTCTCATCAATTCTTATAATTGTAGTATAGTTAATTTCTTACCAATTTTCTCTCTTCTTTGTTTTCTTGTTATCTTTAGTGTTTCATCTTCTATTTTAATGATATCATTATATTAATGATATCATTTTTGAACACGTGTCATTTATACAATGAAAAGAGTCGAGGCCCTGTTGTATTTAGTTGAGCGAACAAGTTGGCAAAACTATAAAATTAGTTATGTAACTAAAAGACCGTCATAAAAAGGTCCTGCAAAATGCAAAATAGTCCTTTAAATATGTATGATTGCATAACAGTAATGCAAAATGCATGGTTTGCAAAATAATTATATAACTTATACTTGAGTCTCAATTTTGGTCGTAATTTCACCAAAGAGGATTTCATCAGATTTGAATCATGTGAGTTGCACAGTAAGTCCGATTTTTTGGTGAAATTAGTATAAAAAATTGAGGCTCGTAAAGTTACAACAATATTTTACAAATCTGGCATTTTGTAGGACTAGTTTGCAGAATCCCACACAGTCATCTGGATATTTTACATGACTTTTTTGCAACCGTCTTTAGTTATATAAATAATTTTGCAATTTTGACGAACAAGTTCATTTCAGGGTGCTCCAATGGAGCCAAAAAAAAAAAAAAAATTTAATCACATCCACACGCCCAGTACCAAAGATGCCACATATATAGAAACTTTTCCACTAGAAAGTATGAAAATATATACATTGGGATATTTTGTGAATGAAATCATAGCATTATCACCTAATCTTATATAAACAGAGTACCCTAACCAATTAGTTTGGTTTAACTAAAACTAATTCTAGTATATATATGTACTAATTTATTGTCCTTATTGTGAAATAAGACTTCATTGGCCTCAAAGGTTAGCATGATAAACTTCGGACAAATTGGGATAATACAAACCCCAGTGCTGCTCAACACCTGCTGGCTTCAAATCTTCATTAAACATTGCGAAAATGTAGGTTTCAACATTCCTTCCTGGCCTCTTTGGCGTCCCTTGTCCGGAAGACACATGTCTGATCAAATTATTCACATATGTTTGAGCATTCTCTATGCTCGCGTCATTGCCTCCGTCCGACGGCCACCCGGTTTCCGTCACGACAATCTCGACGCCCGTTCCGCCGACCTTTTCAAGCGCCGCGTAGACCGCGTCCACCATTGCGTCGAATAGGTTGTAATAAGTGAGTTGGTCATCGTGGACCGGAGGGGCGTTGTCCGCGAATAGGGCGTAGCTTAACTGGACGTTGACCGGGTCCCCTATGCGGGCGAAATAGGGGTACACGTTGACTAGGAGTGGATTATTCTTGGACGATAGGAATTTCGCGATTTGGGTCATGACAGCTATGGCGTCGCCTTGAAAAAAGCCTTGTGAAGGAGGATAAGAGTTTGCTAGTACTTGCATTGAAACGGCCGTGCTGACGGCTATCGATAAATTAACGGCCTTTAGGGCCGAGTCGAGATTCTGCATTGCGCCAGGTATATATTGTGCCAAGTTATTTGGATACACTTCGTTTCCTGCATGAGCACAAAATTAAATACAATTATAAATTGCATACAAAATAGGTAATGAGTACACATTTGTTTAACCTAATTAATATATAGCTTTTAAAAGTAAATAATAAATAGCAAAACAGAGAAGAAATGGGGGCACGTGCCCCCATCTTTGATTGCCTGCTGCTATGCATGCTATGTCTACGGACGAGTAGTGAGGCAAAATGTTCGTCTTGACCCAATTTGTTGCTACGGTCGGATCTGAGGCGAGTGATTGTAGGTCTTCGTTTCGTGTCCCGATAATCACGGATATCCCCGAACCGTGTAACGCTGTTAGGACATCCTGATTAGGATCAAAAACTCGGATTTTAGCAACATTTCTTTGTTTTAGTACTGAAATAACATTTGCGGGACTTGGAAGATTGTCCCCTAGTAGTCCATAGTTGATGCCAATCGCCCAAGCACCTTAATCAAAATAGCAAAAATAGTTAGCAAATAAAAAGATGAGAAAAATAGGAAATTTGGAATAGAATGGAGATGTTTTAATTTGTTACCTGGATAAATATTTAGTAAGCAAGATAAGAGAAAAACCAAAGCATAAATTCTGTCCATATTAGCTTTTTTTGTCAAAGTATAGAAGTTATTATAAGAGTGAAATCTTGAAATGATTTTTTTGTGTGTAGTTTGGATGTTGCTTGCCATATTTGGCCCAAATGTTGCATTTTATAGAGGGATAGTGTGATTAATTAGGTCATGAAAATTTATTGTTAGCATATATTATGGGATTTTTATCATATATGGTATTTATTTTGAAGATGCATGCATGCTCAAATATTTTCTTATTATGTAGTATTTGATTTTGAGTGATAATGCAACCGGTGCACGTGCATTGTATCCTAATTATAACTCCATATTGGCATGCTTTGACTAATTAATCAATTTATGGGATCAAGAAATAACTAAAGAAATTATATGAGAAAATGTAACTACATTGTTATGTAAACTATTTGTTAGATTGTGAAAATCCATATTTATGTGGTTAACCATAAGCATCAACTTTCGAGGCTTCTTTTGGAGCATAATCTCATTGAAAAAACTTGCAATGTAGAATGTTAGTACAAAAAAAAAAAAAATTATAAGAGGCAATCAGCCAAGTTATATTTCATATTTTCTTTGTTATATTCAAGTCCACTTGAAAACTTTTTTTTATTTTTAAGAAATGGGGTTCATTGATAAGAAAAAGTGATTAGAGTTAAATGAAATTATATAAACAAGTAATTCTACAAAAATTAATCTTAAAGCATAGAAATTTCGGATAGGGTCTTCTATTCCAGTATAGAATTCCATCTTCTATTCATGGGCTAACGTCAAGTGCATGAAAATTATCATATTAATTTTTAATGCATTAAGAGTTGCTAAGTACACAAGTGGCAACGAACACAATATTAAAATAAAAGATATTAAATTTCAGATATCATTTTTAATGCAATAATAACACTACAAGAAAGTTGCAATTTAGCGAGGAAATGTTTCCTCGCTAACATTGTTGATTTCTTCGCAAATGGAATTTAGTGAGGAAATATATTCCTCGCGCGTCTCGCTGCTATAAGACCGTCACAAACCTATATTAGCAGCATATGTTCAAAATTCCTCACAAACTTTAGAGAGGAGATTCTTGATTTTGCAGCTAAAGTTTAGAGAGGAAATTTTTAAATTCGCAGCTAATGTTAACAACAAGTTTATTAATTTCCTCGCTAAAGTGGATACAATGTGAACATTAGCCGCAAATCTATTATTTTCCTCGCTAAAATGGATACAATTTTATCTATATATATCGTATGTACATTTTTATTTATTTATTTTTTTAGGTTGTTTTTATTTGTAAATTATTTACTAGCAACAATAATATAAAAGATATTAACGATAAAATAATCACAATGCTCATTCAAAAGAAACTAAACAAATAAAGTTGAGTTTAAGCACTTATGGTCAAGTGTTGATTGTAATCAACCACTACAAGTTTTTCCTTTCTTGAAAGGAATTACAACAAATTTCATTGAATGTAATATGTTCTAACATCGTTTCAAAAGAAAAAGATAAAGTTCCCAGGAGAATGAACGATGGATCTGGGTGCCACCTTCCACTTCTCGTTCTAAGGATGCACAGAATTAAAAAACATGCATCCTCTTCGATTTAGCTCTCACCAACTTGAAAGAATAAATATATATAAATTAGAGCAAAACATTAGACCACACTTTATTTTAAATTCTGACAACAATGGATTGGGTTGGTGCTCATTATCCCAAAGACACATAGAGACAAGCTAGCCCTTCTAAGAAAGCTGAAAATTTGAGGAAGAAAAGATTTAAATTTAAAGAATTAAAAAGAATCCATTTTTGGGCAGTGTTGGAGATTAAGTGTATATTCAGTAAAACTACATTTATGTGGAGACAAAAAGAAAATATTACCAACAAGAAACCCTCTTCAAACCCTGTTTTGAATCAGCACAAGCATAAATACATAGTTACACATACATATAAAATTTACTTTATTGCTCTATCTTGTAATAGGTTCTAATGGAAACAGCTCAGCAAAAACAAAATGTCAGTGTACAATATTCTACCTCCTCAATTGTCTTTGCATCCCACCAATCCTTATAGAACTCACGATCACCAAAGCGTAGAAGTTCAGCAAAGTATGTTTAACCTATATTACAACAAGTATAATCAGAGCAATGCACTTACAAGGACAAAAGGCTTTTAAGTGGTGAAACAAATATTACTTTTAATTAAATATATGGGCTTTTTAATTTGCAATTAACCAAAACTTCATGGGTAGTTCTTGTCCCTATATTTGAAATCAAATTAGTGATGAGGATCTTACAATTAAAGGAACTAAGGATGCCCAAAACAGTGCCTGCCACCCTGTGGATCAATGTAAAAAAACATTGTCAAGATACTAAAGTAAAACAAATAAGGTTGCTCGAATCTCACTAATGAAAACGTCGAATACACTTCAACTGTCACAATGACTTACTATTAACATTAAGTAACAAGAACACTACGAACAAACCCCACAACACTGGACTGCCAACATCATATGAACAAAGTGGAAAGCAAAATCACCCGTATAAATCTAAACGGCATGGAAATGTTGATTGAGTTAAAATTCCATAAAACTACGCATTCAACTACGAATATTTACCTTACTCCCACAACATTCTTAAAGTCATCTTCTAGTGACCTTTTGATGTATTTTTGGAAGTTAAACTTGCTTCCAGGTGCCAAGTGAACCTAAAAACAAGTAAAATTTATTATTAAAAAAAAAGCAAAAAGATGAAGGGTAACCACATAATAAAAGGAAAAGAATGTCGAATGAAGAAAACTTACACTAATAAACCCATTGCGCAAGGTCATGTAATCAGATTTGTTAACAGACCTAAAAAATTGTCGAAAAAAGCATCCCTGCATGAAAGATATGTTTAACTGGTGAAAGCATTTTGGAAGGTAACATGCAGCCACAATTATTAAAATGCAATTAAATTAAAGGGATAATTACACAAACACCCTTGAGGTTAGGGCTAATTACAAAAAAAAAAAAAACTTTAGTATTTGTTTTAATAAGTATGTTTAACCTACATTTGTGTGTGTGTTTGCAAGCAATTTTTTCTGCAATTAATAAGAGAATCTATATCAAGAAGGTATTTTATTGACAAGCTCTGCCCCTATTAAGACCACTGAGAAGATATGATTAGGTTTGTGTATTAACTTTTTTGATTTATGCTGTCAAACAAAACCAGAAAAAAGGTATATACCCAATTTCAACCTGAGATGAAAATCAATATCATGTGGCCCAATTATATTCAGAAGACCTCCCTAATTCATATTACACTACCAGCTGGTTTTTCAGATTCAGCTAAAAGTACATACAACATTGAACTTTAAATATAACTAGCGCTTAAACTTTAACTATTGTAGTTAGTCCAAATCTTGGGGGGGTGTTTTGTAATTAGCCCAAACATGAAAGGACTGTATCTTTTCCTCAAGCTCATACGAATAAGGCTGCTTGCTTACACAATGGCAGAAAAACGAAACGATAAAAACTGTGGAATATGAATTTACAGCTTACAGGAGCATTGTTGAGCCAATGAAATATATTAGATACAGAGAGGTTTACATTACCTTTTTAAGCTCAACCTTTGATGGAGGCCCTTCATGGTAAAAACTAGGAACAAGATTTGCTTTGTACACCATGCTTTTCCTCAGCTGCTTTATGGCTATTTCTTCTTCTTCCTACAGATTACTAGAACATTAAGAAACATTACAAGTTGAAATGAAATAATAAGTGGAAATCAATACCATAGTTATCGAATCGACTTCAGGTAAAATTAAATTGTTTAGAACCAAAACATGCAACACACCTGCCAATGAAGAAATTTGCCATGCCTCTCATCTTTCTGTAAAAGTGCACACAGTAGTGGGACAGAATAGGTGAATATGTACACCACAAACACACTAAGAATATTCAGGTGGTACAAATATTGGTGAATTACACGCACTAACACACTGAGTCAAAGTTGAACTCACCCTCAAAATTCCAGCGCCGCTCGTTCCGCATGTCCTCTGATTACGGCGAGTGTGAATGTAAAGGTAATTCCATCTTTCTTGTAGTGGCTAAAGATTTTTGCTCTGGAAACTATATGAGGGCAACTGCGGTAAATATATAGAAGCCAATATATAGCTTTAAATTCAGCAAATCAAACATTGCCATAAATTTCAGTAGAAAAGGGATTTTTAGGTGAAAAGGATAGTAAATGTTTTATGATATTAACCTGTAGTCATGAGATTATCAGATGTATAACTAGTCTCTTTTAAACATGAATGGTTCTTTTTTCTTTTAAATAAATAGGGTACCGAGGCTCGGTTAGTTTACCTATTTAGTAAGAACAACTATCTTTTTCCCGCTTAGCAAGACTTCAGCCATTATTTTAGATGTGAATCTCATCTGCCCATGTTTCCCAGGGAAGCAAGGGTAGCACTGTAAGTTTATATCTGCAATTTTTTCACAATGATTATCAGTAACAAAATCAAGTAACATCTTGGATATAGGATTTATTACCTTGTGGTGAACAATGGATTCGTCAAAGGCACATCAAAGAAAGAATGTGTCACTTGTGTTGTTATATACAAATTGATAAACTTTCTAGTTTTCTTCCATTCTGTCAAAAATTATGAGTAGAATATTAATAGGCTTATGAGGATCAATAAAAGCAATTATTAACAAACAACAGCCCATCGAGGCAGCTCTACAAAGCTAGGAAAAACTAGCATTTTTCCATGATCTGCAACCCATTTGCAAAACACTGTTACCATTGAATCATCTTGTACAGTTGTATGTAACATATTGAAGGAAAGGACTATATATAGTACTTTGGATACTGTCACAACAATCCATGTCCAGAATAAGTCTCCCTAAAAATCACACTTATAATGCATGCATATATGATAGAAATGTTATCTAGTTACATTACGACATCAAAGTGCATGTTTGATCTACCACTTTTCCTAATATAGAAACAATTTGATATTTGATACAGAACTAGACAAATTATTGTAGTATCAAGTGTGTCAAATTTTTCTGCTCAGTTTGACAAATTACACATTGCTCTGTAACACAGATTTTATGGTAGGAGAAATAATAAGCATAGCAATATGATATTACTTCTGAATCAACTTGAAACACCACCATCAAAGTCGAATCAACTTGAGAGTTAAAATTATATTGCTAAAACATACCAAAACTTGCAGTCACACATGGCAATGAAGAAATTCACCATCTCTCTCTTTCTCTCTCAAAAAGCACACGATAGTGAGAGAGAATAGGAGAATATGTACACCACAAAACACACAGAAGATTCAGGTAATATCCAAAAAAATGGTGAGTTGCATGAACAAACACATTGAGTAAAAGTTGTACTCAACCTCGAAATTCCAGAGCGCGCCGTCGTCTGATTCCGGCGATTATGAAGGTAAAGCAAAATTCCAGCGCCTTAACCACCCTATCCTATTGCACCGTCGTCGGATTTCTCAAATGAAAAGGTTATGAAATTTGATTTGAGAAAACTGATTTCGACTGGGATAGGGTTTTTGAGAATTTGGGATTTGGAAAGAAAGGAATTAAATGCGGAAGGAAGTGAAAGAACTCGATGGGTAGGCATAGGGGAATTATTTCGCGCGTAGAGAAAAAACTGAAGAAACTAATAATTTGCGCTAAAATTTTGCCACGAAAAGAAAGTTTTCGTAGAGAATAATTTAGAGACGAATTTTTTTACCACATATTCCTTGCCAAAAAAAATTATTTTTATTTAAAAAAAAACAGAGGATTTTGGCGAAGAATTGGGTCATTCGTCTCAATATTTAGACGGGAAAATGATGTTTTCATTGCAAATAGAGCTGTCAAAATGGGTCAGACCCGTCGGGCCGCCCCGCCCCGCCTCGCCTAAGATAGGGGGGTGGGTTAAGTATTTAGTAGCCCGTCAAAGGGCGGGCCTAAACGGGCTAGCCCGCTGCGGGCCGTGGGCTTGGCGGGTTGGGCCGGCGGGCTAGCCCACCAAAAAATAAAAATAAAAAAAGAAAAAATGAAAAAATAGATAAAATAGACAAAAAAAATAGGATAATTGATTTTTTATATTTTTATCTCTTATAAAAGTATATATAATATTTTTATAAAATATGTACTTATTATCTATTAGTATATTTAATTCATTAAAATTAATAATATGAATAAAAAATATTTTTTTATTTTTTTTATTTTTTTTTATTTTTGGCGGGCCGGCCCGCCCAACCCGTAGCCCAAGACGGGTTGGGTTGGGTTGAGGTTTTCTCGGCCCGCCAAGTCCCGCAAAGTGGCGGGTTTTGCCGGGCCGGCCCACCGGCCCGTTTTGACACCTCTAATTGCAAATGGTATTTTTGGCGACAAATTTGAGATTCCCTGCAAAATATTCCTCACTGTTTTTCACTTTTCTTGTAGTGTAATGGCGGCCCTGATTACCGTCTTCTTTTCAAGATATTATGCATAGCATGATAGTATATTACTATGCTAAACTCATTTTGACAATCAATTTTATTATTTAACATCATTGGTAGTCTTTTATCTACAATTAAGTTTTTTTATGCTGCTAAAAGTTGGGCATCTCATTTTGAGTAGTATAATCTGAGATAAAATATCTGACTCCACAAACAAGATTAGAAGAGTTCGGGATTGGACTAAGGAAGCCCCTCTGATAATTGTCAAGCCAGCACCTGATATTGGGGTGGGCCAATACACAAGGGCCTAATATAATGAATTGGGCCTCTAGGGCCTGGAATTGTCTGTTGACTGTTATGAGTTGAGTCTCATGGATTTGATGTGATAAACTGGACCTCACAGGTCTTTTCTATTGATTTGGCCCAATTTTATTTTATGTGAGCTAATAATTAATTAAAAGTGAACTTAAATAAATGACAGAATATTAAAGGTGGAAAATACAATTTTTCCGCTCATCATTTTTGCTTTTATAGCGTACAAACAAATTATTTAATTTTGTATTGCTGTAGTGTTGTTTTACTATTGTTAATATTGTGGAAATTTCTTAATTCTTTATAATGATCGAATATATTATTTGCACAATTTTGAAATGAAGTATTTGAACAAATTATTCATTATTGTACACAGACAATTGTAATTAGACCGGCCACTTCGTTCGAACCGCTGCCTAGGTTCGGTTCGATTCGCCGATTCCGGTTCTTCCTAATTGAGGAACCGGAACTAACCTATGCTCACGGTTCCGGTTCAAAACCGGAACCTGCCGGTTCGATTCCAAATCGAACACGGTTCTATACGGTTCGGTTCGGTTAAACGGAACCTTTTGTTTTTAATTTTATTTAGATAAAATGTTTAGCAATTTAGTTTAAAATAAAAAGAAAAAAAGGAAAAACGCGAGCGTGATTCATCTAAAATATTTCCATCGAGCTAAACGTTTGCTCTACTTCTTGATTGAAACGGGGCATGCCAAAACCTCTTTTGCGATGATTGAGATGATTGTATAAGGTTGAGTTCTTTGTGACCACCATTTCAAAATATCAAAGTCTTCAATATCTATTTCACTAAACTCGAAAAAGTAGTTAAATAATTCTCAAGCTCTACATTTGAGCTAGAGGAACCCTTGACGCGTTTACTTTTTCCCTAAATAATCGTTGTGCAATATTAAAAATATCATAATAAACATTTTACGTTTCTTCTAGAATGTATTTAGCAAAACAAGATTGTTGGTTTTAACCTTAAAAAAACGGTTCCATCACGGTTCCATATACGGTTAAAACCGCCGGTTCCACGGTTTTTGAAACCCAGGAACCGGAACGGGAACCGATCTACACGGTTCCGGTTTTGGAACCGTTGACCACGGTTACGGTTTAGGAACCATTAACCACGGTTCCGGTTCCGGTTTTGAATCCGGTTTCGGTTCCATTTGGCCAGGTCTAATTGTAATTAGTCAACAAAATTGGAAATTAACAGAGTTTATATTAAAATCTGTCACTAAACCTAGATAAGCATGATGTTAAGAGCTCGATATTGTCCATCTTAAAAATTCATGACCTTTTCCATGTCTAGCCAGTGTGGTGTTCGTTCGCATATCTTAACAATCCTTCCCTCCAATAAAAGATCATCCTCCTCTAATAAAGGACCATTGAGCCTCCCATAAACAATTATTTGATCCATTGTGAAGCCCACTTGGAAGATCATCCTCTCTCTAACAAAGGACCATTGGGCCTCCTTAAACAATTATCTAGTCTATCGTGATCGAGAGCCCGCTCCATCGAGGCCAAATCCGTCTCCCCAATATAGACCACTGGATCCTCTATCATTTGCTTGGGGCCCACCATCTTTGTTCTAAATTGGGAAATTTTGTCCGCACACACAAACTAAGTTTCAGGTCGTGGCTCACGATACCACTTGTTAAGAGCTTGTGGGCACCACCCATCTCCACATTGGTATGATATAGTCCGCTCTGAGTCTAAGCCCTCATGGTTTTTGTTTTGGAATTTCCACCCAAAAGGCCTCATATCAATGGAGATACCGTCCATCTTATAAACCAATGACATTTCTATGTCTAGCCGATGTGGGACTTTATTCGCATATCTTAATATTTGACATAGCTTCTTACATGGATAATTTTTTGTCAAAATCATAATAATTCTAATGTCAAATTTCTTAATGAGATTACCCATTTTAGTAACAAAGAATTTATACATGCTCACAAGAAGTTGAATTCCAAATTTCCAACGCCTTCTTATTAGGCGATATATTACTTGTGAATCATGTGGATGGATGAGATAACATATATATTCTGAAAAAGGGAAGACAATTTCCATGTCTTTATTTATATTCCTTTTTTTTTTGTAGCAATATACCTCTTTTTTTCTTTTTAATGTCAGATCTGCATGTAGAATTGTATGCTAATTAAAAGGCCAAATTTTTGAATGTGTTTCTGCATTTTCTTGATAAGTATTATAGTAGCGAAACCGCCACACTCGTTTGTATTAATGTATACCAGAGTAACACAAAATAAGAGATAATTTCTAAACTATTGGTAATAGAGAAACATATAAGCTCCTAACATTTTTTTGGTGCCTTTATTTTCAAGAAGACTACCATGTGCTAGCTCCTAGGAGATTGGTAAACCTCTGGGAAAAGAATATCCTTCTGTATATGCTGCTTCTAACTTTTTAAAAAATTTATGGACCTGCAAAACATGCTACATATGAAATATTATTAGATTACTGGATTACAATGAATTTTTAACTTTTTTGTACCATAAGATAGAAATACGTACCTTGCATAAAAATGTCAACCTATCTGGTTATGGCATGTATTATCACAAGGATATGGACAGTCAATCTGCTTGCTTACATTTCTCCCGAAATACCAATCGCCAACGGCTTCTGCTATTGTCTGCCAACCGGACAAGTAAAATATTAAGACGCTATATAATTAGAAAGTAACAGGACACTAGTTAATTACAAATGCTATCATCGAGGTTTAGTTCAAAAAATCACAAATACAAATGTTTCTATTTTACAAATTGCATCCTACTGCGGATTTAATTTGTAAACAAAAACAAATCTTAAAGGAGGAGGGGACTTTGTAGGTTTAACAAATAACGGATTTTTTTGTAGTTAAGCTAAACCTCATGAGTTGACAAACCTTATTGTGCACTCGGGAGAGTCGGGCGCAAACCAAGTGTCTTGTGTTTCGCTTTGGCAATGAGTAAAACAAGAATTTATATACATCCCTCCTCTTGTTGAGTTAACAAAGAATGGCATCAATGTTTCAAGCATGTATTTCCTAAATCCTGTATATTAGTGTTTTAACTGAATTAATTAGCAATTCTCAAACATTAGCATGAAATTCAAAGAGTGAACACAAAGAAAACTAATTTTCAGGAAAGAAAATAAAAAAACCTTGCAAAGTATTTATCTGGACTGTATTACAATCTGCAGGATTAAGCTTGCAATGGTACCAATGTCCATGAGGATCAGCAGCAGGAGGCACCAATATGTGACGAATCTGTCAGTACAGAGATTTATAATTTAACTACGTTGTCATAATGAAACACAAATATCATGGACATAATGTTAAAACTTTTAAGGAAAGATCAATGAGGAAATAATCTTACTTGGAACACATCATATGCTGAGTTCAAGATGAAAAAAGGCGTTTTGATATACGGTAATGCATACTGTGGGAAGAAGCACTGCAAGGGAAAAAAACGAGAGAAACAGAATTATAATCATCTCATAGTTCATTTATTTTAGGGATAATTGCAAAAACTACCCCTAATGTTGAGCCTTATTACAAATAAATCCAATTATCTTTGAAAATTACAAATATCCCCTTGCGGTCGGTGCAATTTGTAAAATAGAAACATACGTCAATGGGGCATTTGTGATTTTCAAAGATAACTGAGTGTTTTTTTTTTTTTGGTAATTAATTTAAACCTATTGGATAATATTTGTAATTATTCCATTATTTGCTAAATGAAACACATGAAAAGATATCATACTTGTTCTGGATAAGGAGAATCTGTGCAATTTTTGTTCAGGTTCTTTTCCACACCCTGTCAAGTAAGTTTTCCGACAACTGATCAGTGCATACAAGAACAAAATATAATGTCCTATGGGCATCCTGTTTCTAGTAAAAACAGCAATTTAACATATCGAGAGTGTTTGCAATCACTAAAATTAAAAAGTGTTTCTCAGCTTTTGGCAGGGAAAAAAAACTTTTTAGTGTTTGCAAATGTCAACTTTTTCATTTAATCATAATCTAAAAGCAGGGACATCAGTGCTTTAGATTTCTAATTTTACTTCTGGTTTGACTTTTATAAACAAATAAACATTATTAAACACTTTCAACTTGAATTATATTTGCAAACACTATCAATTTCTGAATTTTTTATTATCAGCCACTTTTGCTTCTGCTACAATAAACTTCTTCTAAAAGCAGCAGTTTTTGCAAACATTCCCATTAATAGTTTAATTTGCGATGCATATAGTTTATCTCGATCACTTGAGTAATATCATCCAGAAATCGTACCTGTAGAGTAACAACGCTTTTGTAGAAATATCTCATGCTGTGGTTCATAGATATGTCTCTTCTGCAAAAGATGAGAAAATATCATGGTAATAACCATAAATAATGGATCAAATGCAGATGTCCAAGGCAATGTATAATTTTTTTTTCACTGGAAATTAAGAACTTACGCATCCAGGAAGAATCCGGCATCGCTCAAACATTTTACGCTCGCGTTTGTTGGCAAATAGCTGGTGAAATTGTCACAATGAAGAAAGGTAGCCAAACCCCCAGCAGAGCAACCAGAAAGCAAAGCCTGACCAAAAAGAAGTGAATTCAGAACTTTAAACATGTTTTTTTTTAATATTATTTAGGGATAACTACAAAAACACCCCTGAGGTTTGGGGTACTTATAAAAACGAAAATAGAGATGTTTCAAAATTACAAAAAGAATAACGTCAAGCTGAATCAGAAAAAAATCGCACAAGAGCAAATAAATTTCTGGGCAACATTGTTACCTTCTTTGCTTGGCCCAAGCCTTTTGGGAGGAGATCAAGAATAATTGCTTGCCAAATTCTCTGCCCTCTGAAATAAAGCAATGATGTCTGTGGTTCATATCAAAATGTAAATTTTCCAAGTCAAGAATAAGCACAACCCAGGGATGGACGCAAAAACTGTAAAATGGGGGGCAAAATTGAAAATATTCGAGAGAGGGGTGGCGAAATTGGAAATATTTAGGGAGACAAAAAAATTTTACATATAAACACCGGCGGACACAGGGGGACAAGCGGGGCTGCTGCCCTCCAAAATTTTCCAAAATTACCCCCGCAAATTTTTTTTTAAATTATTTTTTACAATTCCTCCCCCCCAAAAACTTTGATAAAAAACTTCAAATAGTTGTGTTTTACAATTGCCTCCCAAATTTTTTTCTCATAGTTTAAATTTATGAACTCGGTCTGTTTTTCGCCCCCCCCAAAGCCGGAATCCTACGTCCGCCACTCCATATAAATATATAATATATAGATATTAGATATGTATACTACATAACATAAAAATTTGAGGAGGGGGCGATGGACCCCTCCAGCCCCCTCTCGGTCTTGTCCCTGGCACAACCTAATTTGGCTACACACTGATCAGCTAGAGACAACATTTGAAAATAACTTAGGATTAACATGCAATTCTATCTAGGCGGAAAAACATTTTAGGATTAACAACAAGATGCTATGGCATTAAAAATTACATGAAATAAAGTTAATATGGGGTTTTGACTTACTCCATTTTGATATATTGCATCTCCAGCAAACGAGGCACCATCACAGTATCTTAGCTTTACTCGGTTCCAATTGTAAAAATCTGTCGATTTTGGTAAATAAGACGCAGATTTATGGATAATTAAATCCTAATGATCTTCAACAAAGTACAGAAAATTATATACTTCTCATAGTAATTATCATGTTAGTGTTAGTATCAGTTAGTTAACTAGCAAACACAAAAGGCAGCATTAGAGTACCTCTGTTCCACTGTTTTATGATCATGTAAATTACAAAACAGACAAAGAAGAACACAATAACAGTTTCAACTTATGGTTTAATCAGTACAAAATCATACAAATATGGCTCTTTAAACAATAATTAGAAACGCAAAAAAAAAAAAAAATATCCGTCCATATATTTTAATTGAACCATTTTTTCATAGAACAGCCAAGTAAAAAAATTTAAATGGTTATAGTCATTTTATGAGTTGCAAATTTATTACCCGCATTCTTCTTGATGGGAGAGAATAAATGAATGTAGTCGATCAAGTCAAACAACAACGTTACGATTCACAAAATGTTTTCAAGTTTGATTTGTTACGTTTAACAAATCGAGCTCAAATGAATTTTATTAATAACTCGAGTTGATTGTTAAGTAGTTGGATTTTTCTTAAATTATATGTGTGAGATATTACAAATAAGGCTTCAATTTCTAAATGAACTTTTTTCTTGTCCAAATTATTTCCTCAAATTAAAGTAATAACGCAGTACCGCTAATTCTCAATTAATGTTTCAAATACAATATCATAACAATCACACAAAACTAAAATATTTTTATCATTTATCTAAAACTCTTAATCAAGTCCAACTGTCCAACTAAGTTCTTTATTTTAAGATGGAATTCAGAATTTCTCCAGACCAGGTCAATAATAAAAATTCAAACAAACTTGAACAATACAATATTCGGCTCAATTCAATTCGTTTAAACCACCATATGTGGGTATAACTGGCATTATATGAAATTTGGGCTATTTTGTAATATTTAGAAAAGGTGAGCGATGTCATTATCAAATATTTGATAACATTAGCAAATTTCGTCAGTTCAACTAACAGTTGGTAAAAATATAATATGGAAGCAAACCTCAAGGGGTTCCTGTAATGTTGAAATTTCTCTGTGTTCTTTTATAATCACTCAAAAGTCGGGATTTTTTATTTTAATTGTCCCTAAAATATTTTGTACATGTGACATCCATCTAGGAATACCATATGAAATAGATAATGGAACAGAAAATTCCTTTCCATGTGGCGTGTGCACATAACGAGGACTTCATATCATCGAATCGAAATTAATCGCATGATATAAACGATTAATATTTTTATTTTCAATAGGATTATGTTTGGATTAAAGGGTGGGTCACCCTTAGATTACTAACATTAATATAACACACTAATAAAATTTAATTTTTCAATATTGGATGTACCTAAAAAATAAATCACAATATTTTTTATGTGACACAACAAGTAAATATCAGACGAATTCAAATAAATACTACTGAATCACTTAAAGTACTGTGAATTAAAACATTAAATAACCATGTTCATATTTTTTCTTATTTTTTATTTTGTTGGGGGGTTGTTGCCTGTTGGTGTACCACATACCTGGGTTTAATGAGGCATTGTTGCTTAAAATCCCAGAAAAGACCTCATTTTTACTCATGTAACGGGTGGATCCACGGCGGGTCGGAGCTCTCTCCAAGCAAGATTTTATATCATTACACCACCCACCACCCTGCAATATATTCAATAAAAATCTCAAATTAATGAATTATAAGTCCTAAATAACAACAATCTTAAAGACATATTGACATATCACCAACATACCCAGCTCACCCACTAATCATTACAACTTTGATATTCCTACAACCTTGTTGACTTGTTGTCTCGAGGTGCATGTTGTGTCGGTCAATCATTCATTAACTGTCTAATAAATAATTCCTTTCTTAATTACCTAAACATGTGATCAACATATTAAAGATAATAAAACATCATTCATGACCATGTTGTTTTTTGGGATTGCAAACAGCAAATCTTAGGAAAATTTTCCATCTATCATATATAATAGTATTTTTAAGTTTTCTAATCCTCACGCACTAGGATTTAAATTATGGTATGATATTACTGAATTTTAATTACTCTTTCTTATTCACAATACGTGTCTTTTTGACACATAAAAAAATTATTCAAAAGAATATCCTTTTGATATTTTCAAGACTAATGAGGAAATAATTTTCCCAAATTACCCATATATTTGTTAACAATAATGCCTAAATTTTGATTTCTTTCAAAGCAAAATTAATGGTTAATTATGGGTAAATTGGGTATTTTAATACATTCCTTAATATATGTGTTTTTTATTAAAAAGACACTTATTATTAATAGGAGGGAATATTATTTTACTTCATCCGTCTCACTAAAATAGACTACCTTTCTTTTTCGTTTGTCCCAATTTATAGGTTTGTTTCCTTATTGAGAGTATTAATTACACAACAAGAAACTAAAATATGCGTTTATGTCATAATGGAGGCTTGAGACTAACAAGGATATATGTACTTACATTTAATGCAAAATCAAAGTAGGACGAATATGAAAAAAGATTATGATCACAATTATATTTATTATGTTTTTCTTAATACGTGTGAAATAACTTATTTGTCTATCGTAGTGGGATGGAGTGAGTATAAATAATAGTGTAAAGTACACGGATTATTATTTTCTTTAGTTTTTTTAATCTTAAACTTTATTTTCTAAAGTTGCTTGTAGAAAAGATTCTCACACCACTTAATGGAGTTCGCACAAGGTTTACTTAGTGTGATTTACATAATTGACATGGTTTGTATATTATTACGTCAGCCTTTTGAAATAAAACCGATCAAAAAAAACAATGTCTTAAAATTCTATGCATAATATTTACTTATTTTAATAATAATTTCTTACTTAAAACATTAATATTTAATCTATATGACTATTGTCTTAAATACTTTAATGCCATTTAGGATGTAATATATTACTAGTTGGGAGAGGTCCCCAAGATGTGACAGCAACCAAAAGAAAATTCAAGTCTTAGGCACAAAGTGATGAACCACCTATGGACCTCTAAATGACAATGGAACTCGAGGAAACACACTTTCCCATAAGCTGATCCCAATTGCAGAAGAAAAAATTTGACGCCATTTTTTTTTCTTTTTGAAGGAATTGAGGTTAAATATAATTTAAAAAAATGTGCATTTTTTAGTTGAACCAAACTGAAAGTATTACATTACATCAGGTTGTAAGAAACCACTAGCCAGATTGAGACAAAGAGATGGACATTTACAGCTTTTTTGTAGCATTAGTTCAATAAATTAGTAGCCCTTTTCATAGACTAGGATATCAAAATGCTGACCATTTTAAGGCAGGCCAATGATATAGTATTAATAAACCTATTTAGGTTCTCAAAATTTAGACATAATGTTTCGAGAACTTTGTTACAATCATTTTTTTCTTTTCCATTCTTTGGCAAAAGTTTACAAATACACAGCTTTTGACAAATAATTTTTGAATAAAATGCTCTTAACAACATTGATATAGTATTTATAATTAACAGCGGTAATAGGTTAAATTGGTCATTTATGTTTTGTGAAAATAAAAATTACTCAGGTTTTTCAAAAATATATCTTTTTAGCTATTTTGACCAAAAACTTACGGTTTTACCCTTTATATATTCTCTGATGAAATATTTGGCCATTTTTCAAAAAAATTATTCGGTACATATCGAGTTATGTAACTTGGTATCCAATTATGTACACGTCGTCAGAAATGAAGAAAATGATAAAGTGGGCATTTGAATTCAAGAAAAGCTAAAAAAACATGGCTAAAACCATTTTTGCTATGGAGAAAGGACCAAGAATCCGACTGACCCATTAAGAAAACATGAATTTTATCAGAAAACAAAATTTGGCAAGCTTTCATGCTTTCTTCCTAAAATCGATTTCACCATTATTATGAAATAAATTTTCAACAACCTAGCAAAATTCACCCTTAAAAGAAAGAAAAACAATAGACAAAATTAAATACTATAAAACTGAGAGGCCAGGTGGCAGAGGTCTGACTTGGCAGACCACTGATGGACAAAAGACACAAAAAAAGGTAACCACATTTATTCTTTAGCAGAAACCATTTTCCCTTTTTGCCCCCCACAAAAAGGTGATATATAATATATTTAACCCACAAAACGCTAAAAGTAACCCTTTTGCGTGGGGTCATTCTTGGAAACTCCCGGGACTACCGACTTTCCGGTGTGATCTCTCGAAAGTGGCTACTCCCATGGAGTCACCAAGTTTTGTTTTGCTATGAGTCTATAGGCCTTGTAGGGTTATATTTCCATGTACTATTTCTAATTTCTAGTGGTGGAAAATGAATTTTCAGAATTTATTGGTTTTCGTGTGAAAACTGAAATTATGTTTGAATGAGTGAATGAGAATGAGTTTTATGTAGGTTTGAAAATGAGATTATGTTTGGTTAAGTAGTTTTGAAATAGTATTTTATAAATATAATAATTTGAAAAGTTGATAGTGGTTGAATATTTTAATTGAATATATAATATTATATTTGTAAGATTGCAGGCTAGTGGGTCCCATTAGATATATATAATAGTATTTTAAGTAGATAAAGTTGGTAATGGAGGGTCCCACAAATATAATTGGATTAAAAAATAAGAATAGTGATTGATAAGTGATGTAGGATAGTGTATAGGGTTGAGAATTGAATTTATAGGTTTGAGATGATGTTTTATGTGAAAAGTGGAAAGTGGAAATAATGATTTTCATTGGAAATTTTAGAAACAAACATGATTATATTTCTATGAATAGTTGGAAATTGGAAATGGGGCCTTGGAAACATAAACAAACAAGGCCTATCATTGTCAATTTTTAATTTTAGGTTAATTCTTAAATATGTTTAAAATAAATAATAAATAAATAAATAAATAAATATTTTTTAAAATAAATTCGTAACATCATGTTAGTCGTGTTCGGATTCGGGTTTCTCTCAATAAGTTTAGATCGGATTCGAGTCGTATTACTGTGTTAGGAGGTCTTATATGATACTGTCTGATGAACTTAAGAGTTAAGTCCATGAGACGGATCCTACAAAACACAAAAAACATGTTTTTTTTTATGTGTTTGGGTTCAAATTTTATTTATATTTAGGATCTGTCTCATGGATAATACCCATCAGATCGTCTCATACAAGTTTTTGTCTTATTGCACTGTGTCAGTGTGGGACTTTTTTGCAAAGATAACTTTCTTTTTTTCCCTTTTTGCCCCCCGAAAAAACCCAAAATTACCTCAAATTGCAAAAGCCAGTTGCGCGCCCCCGCCCCGAATCCTCTGTCCAAGTGATACGCCGGTACACTTCCGTCCAAGCAATCTACCCCCAAAAAAAAAAATCTCAGAAACAATAAAATAAACAAATAAAAATAATAAATATCCACTGAAGATAATTAATAGTTCCTAAGTAGAATTTAAGGAACATTAAATTCGCATTAATGGCGGATAACTTACATGCGCCGATCGACGACGCGTTTTGGACGAGAGTCATTTTCACCAGACGCCGCTCCTGCGAGTAAATGCGCCGCGGCGCGCACGTTAGCAGGAGCACCAGTAAGCTTAACGCAGCTTTCGTTATTGCATTCCCTTTCATTTTTACTGAGATTTTTTAGTCTCTCTGGAAGAACTCTGATTGCGTTTCGTGTAGACGAAGACAGAATATATATTATATATATAAGAGAGAAATATAGACAGAAAATTCTTCGAATTTGTTCTGTGAATTTGCAACAAAATTACATGAAACAATGGAAAGGATTACTCAAAATGTATTGTAAATCTGATTTCAGATTCTTTGATGAATTGTGTGTTACAGAGAAAGAATGTTTGGAAGCTAAGGAAGTCAAATGAATTTCTTGAATGGCAAGTTGAAGAATGGAATGAAGTGAATTTTCTAAAAATAATATGAATTAAAAAAAATTAATGAATTTATGTGAATGGGATAAGGAGGAAAAATATAAGGAAGGAAGAAGAAGAGGCAGAGAGGAGGGACGGAAAACCAGAGTTACGAATGGAGGTTATTACGGAAATAATGGAAAGTTTTGGGGCGGGTTTGGAATTTAATATGCTGTTGAGGGGTGGGATCGTAAATGACTATCAGAAAATGATGGTGATGAGGAAATTGAGATGGGAAAGTGGAATTTTGCTTTGATTGGTGTTTTTTCTTTTTTTTTTTTTATGGGAGCTTTGATTGGTGTTAGTTAAGTAAGTTGCAAGTGATTTGAGATGTGGGGTTTTAGGTGGGTTTTTCACTTTTTTGAGTATGGTTGTCAACCACTATTTTATGATTATAGTAAAAATCTATTTATTTTGTTTTGGATTAATGAACTCCTATTTTCTAATGAGGAGATCTTATATGAGATTGTCTCATTGGTTTAAGTTTATGAGGCGGATTCTAAACAAATACAAAAATATGAATTCTTTTCATGGGTATGGGTTTTGCCGTTTGGGTTGAAATTCTATTTAAATATAGGATCCGTCTCATAGATTATATCCATAAGACCGTCTCATACAAGTTTTTGTGATTTTCCATTTGTTGTTTCTATACATATGGAATTTTCTACTTCAAAATTGTTTCATCTATTGCTTCACGTGTCAAATCTATAGGGTGAAATAAAGATGAAAAATATTATTAGAGTAGAAAATCACATACAAAGCGACATTCACTTAATACATTCAACACCGTAAGAAACAAGGTAATTGATTGTCAAACTCAAACTTACATGTTTGGAAAATTTTATATATGACCATAAAATGAATTTAAGTGAATCAATACACTATTCTTCATTTAGTCTTATCTTTTTAAGATCTCTGATATAATATTTTTTATGAATCCAATTTAATCAACCTTTTCGTTGGTTATTAATTCGTTTCTGTATATAGTATATTCAGTCTCATTTTTCAATTGACTTATTGATTGAGATAATTAGGATTTTTTTTTTTTTTTGGGAAAAAGATTGAGATAATTTGTTAATAATTACCTGAAGGAAAAGAACGAGTTCACCTGAATCGAGTCAAGGATTCAAATAAGTGTAGATAATACAATTGCAAGTAGACAACATTATGTTATTGCCCAAATCCGATGAAAACTCGCGGATTTTTATATTTAAAATTGTACTTTGATTTTATTGTTGTAATAATAATAATAATAATAATAATAATAATAATAATAATAATAATAATACTTCTTCATTGCAAAAGTTTGGTGATAATCGAAAACTCAAAATATTTTATACTTAAAATTGTATTATGATTTTGTAATATGGTACGAATAATATGATTCTTCTCCTTTCTACAAAAGTTTAACAATGGTTGTAAATTTCCATAATCTTATACCACAACACAAAAAAAAAAAAATAATAGTCAAATATTATAGTAACATCAATAATAATGAGGAAGTGGTTCCACCAGATTTCCGTTATTTCAACACAATAATCAAACTTATATCCTCAAACTAATCACACAGTTTCAAAAAGCCAGATCTAACTAAACATGTTAAATAATATCCTTAAACCCCCAAGCAGCAAACCATGTTAGGTCATGTGAGCAACACATTGTGACATCTTGTCCGATCAGATAAATTTAAAAAATGTAGCCACTTATGTCTCATGATATTATGAATTTTCAGATATGATTTTTCTCAACTTTTTCAGCAATAATCATGTGAAATTAACAAGACCTGCTTCGACAATAATTCGACGACAACAAGTTAGCTATAATAACGTGCATCAGACCGAAAATTACAACAGAAACGCGACTAACAAGTTGCATTAACCAGAATGAAAGGGGACGACATAAGTATACAGGGTAGGGTATATGTTACATTCCTAGATCGAAAACAAAAGAAATGTATCGTCGTTTGTAAACTAAAGAGAATAAAATTGTGAGTATAGATGATCACGAATTTTGTAATACTCATCTGATAAAGGGCCCTCAAGAATGATGTGTTGAATATTACCACCACCCTACACCAAACATCCCCCAAATTCAACAATTAGGAAACTTAAGTCAGAATAATTGATTTTTAAAGGGTACTGAAAGAAAATATTGGAAATTAGCACTTTTGATTCAATCAGAAGACACCAACCTTTTGGCTTGAATCTCCAACTTTCCGTAGGGTCACATACTCACCACAACGTAAGGCCCCACCAGCAAATTCAACCTGTCAATAAGAACATGTGTTGCTAAGTATCTTTAAAAAAAACATGGTGATTGGTGCATCATGTTGTGTTATAATATGTTCGTTAGCTTATATGATTTGCTATTGTGTTTGATAGAGTTTTTATAAACTCTCAAAATGTATCTTAAAAAAGAAATTAATAATAACAACAATGAGTTCCCCTTAACAATTTCCTTTAGCTTTCACAATAATTATTACAAACCTATCATTACTAGCATCTTGTAAATTACATGATCCTATGTAGGGGTGTTCACGGTTTGGTTAACCGGCCGAACCAAACCGAAACCGAAATTTCGGTTCGAACCAAAACCAGACCGAACATTTCAGTTCGGTTTTCAGGTTTTTTTCCAGACATTTCAGTTTTCGGTTCGGTTTTATTTTCCTGGTTCGGTTAACCGAACTGAACCGAAAACCGAACTTATATTTAAATTTTCAAATAGCAACTCTCCCGTTCCAAACTTTGTTTCTGACTTTCTGTAACTCAATTTCTCAAGAATCTCAACTCACTCTCTCACCACATCTCCAGTCAACTGCCGCCTCCGACTACAGCCAACGTTTCATCTTTCTTCTTCAATATTTCAACCCCCACGGTCAAGATTCAAGTGTCCTCCCCATCAGGCATCCAAAGGTCACACCAATTTTTTTTTTATCAGATAATTCACAGCCCTAATTCTTAAAAACCCCAACTTCTATATTTCACAATATTCCTAATTGATTTCTTTCTTTGATTTCAACACACGCAAGAATGTTATATTCGTGTCAAAAAGAGAATTCTGAAAAAGGATTGAAACGACAAACGAGATTAGTCTTCTAAAATGACCCATGTATTTCACCTGCCAGATTAGTCTCCAATTGCCAGTACTTCACTTTTTTTTTTTGGCAGTTTTAAATTAAATGTCGGTTAACCATATAACCGAACTAGGAAACCAAAAAAACAGATACAACAAAAACAGATACAATACCTGGATCCCTTTGCTCGCGAGAAATTGCTTGAAATCAGCCATTTTTATATCCCCTACCAAGACTGTCTTATGTGGTGGTGGAGGAGTTGAAAGAGGAAGCAAAGACAATGTGCCACTTTCTGTCTTCCCTACTTCAGCATCAACCCATGCTATTTCATAATCTCCAAGCTGTACCAAGAAAGAAACTACACATATGTGAGAAATATATATACATATATATATAGAGAGAGAGAGAGAGAGAGAGTGAAGGAGAGAGAGAGAGAGAGAGAGAGAGAGAGAGAGAGAATGCATCTACGACTCGTTTGTGATTGTTGATTGGATTGATAAAATAATAAGTTAGGATTGGATAATATAATTGAGTTCAATAACGTTGTTTGAGAAGTGTGATTGTGAGATGTGATTACTTTAGTAGGATAATATTTTGTTTGGCATTGATGAATGGTGATAATGTTGGATAAGTTTCTGAAATGACTAAATTACCCCAAATGAAAAATGGAAACATAATATTATCTACGCAAATGAGGACAAATTCGTCAATGACTGTTTATAGGAGGATTTGAATTGGGTTGGATTATATAATTGCAACCCCATGGTCTGGACTAATTATCAATTGTTAACCAAGAGTAGGACAAAAGAACAGGTCGGGATTAGTATCATGGTTTGTAGTCAAACAATTGATAAACCTGGACTAAACTATTTATTGTGGCCAATCAAGTTTCCCAAACAAGTCCCTACAGTTTAATGTTTGCCAGGCGACATTAACTTGATTTTGGCATGTTACTGCCAAATAATGGGGAAGAATAAAATCAGTCAACTGAGACACTGGCTCAAACATTAAAAGCAGCTAAGCACACTGCTAGGATGTATTTGCAACCATTTAGTTGAATATTAGTAGAATTGAAAATCTCTTGACAGCAACATTAGTGTTTTCCCATTCCGCGCATCGACTGATTAGCTTAACCAAATGTACTGCTTTAACTGCCAAGACTATAAATGCAGATGTGATTCACAGTTCTTTCAAACAATTCAAAATTTCTTCATTTCAACACGTTCACTACATAAGGGGGCAACATGACACATTAATATCACAGGTAAAGGTCGAAAACACTGCTGTTAAAGATACAAATCTCATTACCTTCTTGAACAGAATATTGCTCATTAATTTCTCAGAAAGCTGTACCTATATCAAAAAATAAATAACATAATCAGTACTGGATTACAGATGCAAAGTTTAACAAGGTGGTTCAATAAGAAATTGTGTGTTTTGTGAAGCTTACTTTATACGCACACAAATCTGACGTGACATCAATTGATTCTTCAAGTTGAGGAGCATATACATATGGGCAAACATTCTTCAAACAATGTTGCCTCAAATGCTCGGTGGCTTCTGCTGACCCATGCACCAAGACCTTCAAGGCAGAAAACAATGTAGCATCAAATTAATTTCTGCTTCATCAAAATATAACACAGATTTCAGTAGGTAAGGGAGAAAAATAATATGGGATATAAATCATTCGATAGATGAATCATAAAAAATATGAAATAACGCCAATTTCCTCCAGAATATAAGATGCGAAAAACATTAATGATGCCAAAGGCATAAAAGTCCTCACAAGCTTTAATGGGGCAACGTGGCCAAGAATCTTCTTGATTGAGCCGCCATCCGAACGACCTTCAAAGTCCATATAAACCAATGAACACTTGACATAGACCTGCACCGGAGAGAAGCATCCAATGGAAACACAGCATCAACATTTAAGGAAGAAGAGGATTGGAAGCGCTGGAAAAAAAGCACTGGCACTGAAATTAGACAGGCAAAAACTGTGCCTGAATTAAGACTGATCAGTCACACAGACAATTCACTGAATAATTGTTTTACAGGGCATCAACAACGGAGTCAGTGTTCTCAACTCACACTGTATAAGCACAAAATCATTACGGTGTGTCCTGTAATAAAAAAACTTATCCAGTAAATTCCACCCCCAAATCCATTTCGCATTGCCATTGACAATCTTGACGCAAGATCCGAGTTTTTCCATGATATGAATCTCCTGGACTGTTTGTTATGGTAATGGTATTCTTGCCATGCATGAACTATCCATTGGGGTGTACAAATGGCTATAGGATGAGACTTGCAAAATGTATATTTAGATTGTGATAGCAAAATGCCAGAAAGTGTTTGTGAGGGAGTAAAGATTATGCACATATGGCTAGTAATTGCCAGAAAACCAAGCAAAGAAGAAGAAAGCAAAGTTGTGGCATGAGGACAAAAGAAACAGCTGTGTATCATCGCACTGCTATATGATAATCTCATTGTCCTAACATGAGTTAACAAAATTCTTGCATCAAAAAGAGAAAAATTAAAACATGCAGCGAATCCATATGCAGAAGGTTAACTTCCCAAAGTCATGCAGCCTATATTTAGCAACAATCTGTTATCATTTAACAAGCAACGCGGATTATACCATATCACCACATATATATAAAATGTTTCTGAGAAATCCAAATTAGTTCAGAATCTAAAATATTTAACTTCACTGCATTTCAGATATCTGACACGGAAGACCTGAAACAGCAGTTTGAAGTACCATTTATGAGAAAACCATGGACAGCAAAAGGATGAGCTTTTGTAAAAGTTTAATTTTTTGAATTTCACGATTAACATGCAGGATACATTAAAATGTATTTCCTTTGTTTGTAGTTTTTTACAGGATTTATTAATAGCTTTGTTCTTCATGTTCTTAACTAAGATCTCTTTGCTTTTCTTATTTCAGTCACGACAGGAGATTCAATGCAAAAAAATTGTGATACAATAATGTTAGGTGCAAATAAATAAAGAAATTCCTGTGATGTGTTATTGTGACAAAAAATAACTTCAGCTTCAGTCAGAGTTAGCTATTAATTGCATGTAAGAAATACAAGGCAGTTAGACATACTGTTTGCTCAGAAGATACTACTTTTGATGGTGTTGTATCAAGTATCAGACCGGCAGATCCTTCATCAAGCTTCCCATTGAGGTCACCATCAATCTAGACAGATGACATAAGTGAGACAGATGGCACCAATAATACCAGCTAAACATTTCTTTCATTAAAGATTTTAAATACAGTTTTAACTCGCGAACCACAAAGGCATAACATGTCAGACCAAATTTCCTAGAATTACTCAAGCACAACTGCCTTCTGCGAGTTGGTTAGGGTCCAGTTATTGAGCCATTTCTTTTTCTTATTCCCGTCTCCTAAGTCCTAACAATTTTTTCACTTTCTCACTACTTGTAATTTAATTGGAGTACATGCAATCGAACATTAATACATTATCCATGTAGTCGAATAAAACATTTTCTTCAAAGTTGTTTTCCCATCTCCACCCCTTCGACATATTCATTATATTTTTACATTATTATTATTTCCATCGTTCCCCAAATTTACAACTAGGGATAGCCCAGAACTCTAACTCAATAAAAATTCTTATTTCCTATCATCACAAACTCATAAAGCCAATTCCTACCACGCATCAATGAACAATCACCAGACTTGTTTTAATAAATATCATCAGCATAGCCTTTTATTGATAACATTATACAGCCAGCAAAACTAATATCCATAGATTATCCTTAAGTCTCTTGAATAAGTTTCTTCTTTATGTCACCTAAAACAGAACTTCATCATGTACATCTATATCCGTAAAGAGAATTAACAAGAACTTAAGATGCACAGCTCAAGGTATAATATACAACAGAACTCACACGCATAGATGCCTGGTCCATGTCTTCATCCTTGATCATATAATCATCAGGATTGATGACTTCACCAAAATCATCCCATTCCGAGGAGCTATCGTAGAATGGGAACATGGGGCCAGCACTAGATGGGGGTGAAACAAATCCATCAATGAATACATCCCTGAATGCTCCATGTTGCAAACCAGCAGCTGCGAGGATGTAAACAAAATGATAAAATGAATACAAGACAAAAATATATCTTCTTGTAGGGAGCTACATCACAGGCACAAGCACATGCGGAAAACAAGTTCAACACTGATAATTATAACTCGAAACCTTTCAATGCAACGCAACAACTTCAATAGTTAAGGTTAATTCAATGAGAAAACACACATGCCACGTGTATAAATTTGAACAAAAAGGGTAAGGATTTCGAGGCACGGTCATACAGAACATTAATATTTATTACCTGTTAAACCAGCTAATTTTGAAATAAAGTTGACCATTTTGTCAACTTCACTTTATATAAAGTAGGGCAATTACATAGGTGACAAGAATATGGTAATGGTAATGGTAATGTTTAAATCTGTTGTGAATATCTCACTGGGAGTCAAAGGTTTAGAAAAATCCAGAACATATCAGAAACAGTAACAGAATGACATAATATAGTCATAGGCAGAATGAAGGTGTTAAAGTAAATGTATATAATATATGTAAGTGGAGTAATTTAGGGAGTTAGTGGAGCACCTTAGGGGTGCATGTCTCCACCTTTGTATATATAAATATGTTAACATACAATGAATATGTTGAAAATAATTATTGAAAATGAGGGTTTAATTGCAATTTGGTTAATTAGAGCTGTTACTTGGAATAAAAAGGGAAGGTCCTCCTAATCCTCTTCCCTTGATTCTTCCCTTAATTCTGCTCCCTGATTTTTAGGAATAGAATTTATTTAGTTTCCTATTATTATTTTTCTATTATTCCATTGTATATATATCTTGTACATTTTATTCTGAAATATCAATAAAGATATTCAAGGTTTTCTTCATGGTATCAAAGCCTAGTCTCTGAACCCTAATTCTCCCAGCAGCTGCTGTTCAGTACCCTTTATTCTACCACCTATTTTTTTTGTTGGAATCCATCATTCTTCCCTCTCATCATTGTTTGTATCTAATATGACGAAGTACGGGATGGCTTCTTCTCAAACATCTGGTACAACCTCTGGAGGGAATATGGAAGCTGCAAGTCATGGTGGAAATGATTCCTCACCTGTCCTCATCACAAGCCATAGATTGAATGGCCACAATTATCTCCAGTGGTCACAATCTGTTATGATGTTTATCTGCGGAAAGGGCAAGGATGACTATCTCACGGGTAAGGCGGTCATGCCGGATACATCTGATCCTGGTTTCAGAAAATGGAAGATAGAAAACAATATGATCATGTCATGGCTTATCAATTCCATGAACAATGACATTGGCGAGAATTTTCTTTTGTTTGTCAATGCAAAAGAAATATGGGACGCTGCACGGGAAACCTACTCAAGCTCCGAGAACACGTCAGAATTATTTCAGATTGAAACTTTTCTTCACGACTTCCGCCAAGGAGACCAATCTGTCACACAATACTTTAACACACTCGCAAAGCATTGGCAACATCTTGATCTATTTGAAACTCACCCTTGGAAGTGCTCAGACGATACCACTCTGTACAAAAGGATTGTAGAACAGAAGAGAACCTTCAAATTTCTCCTCGGACTTAATAAAGATCTTGATCAGGTTCGGAGCCGTGTTCTTGGAACAAAACCCCTACCAAGCCTTCGTGAAGCCTTTTCTGAGGTTAGACGTGAGGAAAGTAGAAAAAAGGTGATGATGGGGCCGTCAGAACCAGCACTTGACCAGTCAGCTCTTGCTGCCCGTGGACCAAACACTGCAGGAATTGGTGACAATCGTCCACGGAGAGAAAGACCATGGTGTGAAAATTGTCACAAACCAGGCCACCATAAAGAGACCTGTTGGAAAATTTATGGAAAACCCGCTGACTGGAAACCACGATCTAGAAATGAACGGGACAGTCGTGCTCATGTAGTATCCAACACAGATCACCCGACCTTTAGCGAGGCAAGTACCTTCAGCAAGGGACAAATGGAAATTCTTCAGAAAATGTTCAATCAGGCAACTTTAAGCTCCAATGGAGGGACAAGTCTAGTGACTCCGAAAGAGTCTCATATAGCACTTACAGCCAATAGAGGAGCGAGTAAACCCTGGATTGTGGACACAGGTGCTTCAGATCACATGACAGGAGATGCAACACTATTTCAGGATTATAAAACCAACAACAAAAACTCTTCTGTCCGGATTGCTAATGGCTCTCAATCAAAAATTGCAGGGACAGGTTCCATTAAACTCACAAATGAGTTACATCTTGATTCTGTCCTTTTTGTGCCTGACTTGGATTGCAATTTACTTTCAATCAGCAAATTGACTCGTGATTTGAATTGTGTAACTAAATTCTATCCAAATATGTGTGTTTTTCAGGACTTGGATTCGGGGAAGATGATTGGCAGTGCTGACTTGTGTTCTGGACTCTATCTACTCAAAAGTGATTACTCCTCCTTCATAAGAGATTCAAGAGCAAACTGTGTCAATTCCAAGAGTCTGTCAACTTGTACTTTTAATGCTATTACTAGTCTAAGTGTCAATAACGATAGTGAAATTATTCTGTTGCACTATCGATTGGGTCATCCTAGTTTCATCTATCTTGCAAAACTGTTTCCCAAGTTATTCATTAATAAAAGCCCTTCATCATTTCATTGTGAAATATGCCAATTTGCAAAGCATACTCGGAATGTTTATTCAGGTCTTGAGTATAAACCCTCTAATCCATTTGCTTTAATCCACAGTGATGTTTGGGGCCCCTCAAGAATAAAAAATATCTCAGGGGCCCGTTGGTTTGTGTCCTTTGTCGATGACCATACACGTCTCACTTGGGTGTTCCTTATGAAAAATAAATCAGAAGTGGGTCAAATTTTTCAAAGCTTTAACGCCATGATTCAAACCCAATTCAAGACCAAAATCCAAGTTCTCAAAACAGACAATGCCAAAGAATATTTCAAAGACACCCTTAATTCATATCTTCTGAGTAATGGTATCATTCATATCAGCTCTTGTGTCGACACCCCACAACAAAATGGGGTTGCGGAGCGCAAGAATAGACACCTACTTGAAGTTGCCCGATGTCTCTTGTTCTCTTCTAATGTTCCAAAATTTTTCTGGGGTGAAGCTGTTCTCACTGCGGCGTACTTAATCAACCGAATGCCTTCTAGAGTTTTGGGGTTTCACTGTCCAAGTAAATTCTTTCTTGATTCTTTCCCTTACACCAAGGCTGTCTCAACAGATTTACCACCAAAAATATTTGGTTGTACAGCTTTTGTTCATATTCACTCACAATACCGGAGCAAACTTGATCCCAGATCTCTTAAATGTATCTTTATAGGATATTCTCCACATCAAAAGGGATACAAGTGCTACTCACCCAATACAAGAAAGGTATATACCTCCAGAGATGTGACATTCTTGGAAAAAATACCTTTCTATCCCAAAACTGATATTCCAGGGGAGAGAATGAGTGAATATCGATCGTGGGAGTCATTTTGGGAATCATTGGAAACTTCTCATAACCTTGACCACCTCATATGAACAATCTGGTCCAACAAACAACACCTTTTCTAATACCTTTGACCCCTTGAGTCATCTGAACCCTCATGGTCACATTCAAATGAGTCATCAGAGCTATTCCCTCAACCAGAGAGCATTGAGTCACCCACTCATCTATCATCCCGTCAGTCACAACATTTAATCTCCACGCTTCCACAACTTGTTGTTGAGAATCTTAATGTTTATAGGAGGAGAAAGAATCGGAGAGCAAATAGAGCACGAGAACACAACCACTGTCAAGATTTCGAAACAAATCCAAGTTCTCTTGGAGACACCACAGGTATGGGCGATCTTGTCTCGGGTGAATTTATGGTTCCAAACATTGATGATTCTAATAAGCCGATTGCGAGAAAGAAAAGGGATCCGAAGATGTACTAATCATCCAATTGGCAACTATGTCTCATACGATGGTTTGTCCTCATCATACCGAGCTTTTGTTTTCTTCTCTTGATAGTATACAAGTTCCCAACAATATACATGATGCTCTAAATCATCCTGGGTGGAAGAAAGTTGTTCAAGATGAAATAGATGCTCTTGAGAAAAGTGGAACATGGATCATAATCGAACTTCCCGTAGGAAAACGACCGAGTTGGGTGCAAGTGGATATTTCTTTTGTGAAGTCAAGGTGATGGAAGTATTGAGAGACTCAAAGCTCGTCTTGTAGCTAAAGGTTTCACACATCATATGGGATTGACTATCAAGAAACATTCGCTCGGTTTGCAAAACTCAATACCATCGTAATTTTACTCTCTTTAGCAAAGTGAATCTTGATTGGCGCTATACCAATTAGATATAAAAATGCGTTCCTCAATGGAGATCTTGAAGAAGAAGTGTTTATGGAAGTTCCACCTGGACTTGATCTAAATCTCGATGGAAATAAAGTGTGTAAGCTAAAAAAATCTCTTTACGGGCTCAAGCAATCTCCTCGTGCATGGTTTGATAAATTTGCAAAAGCGCAAAGTCATCGGGCTTGGTTATACTCAATGTCGGGCAGATCACACTCTATTCATTCGAACATCACCGACCAGGAAGATTTCTCTCTTGATAATGTATGTTGATGATATCATTCTCTCGAGGGGGGATGACGAGGAAGAGTTACAAAGGTTGAAGAGACGCGTCAGCTCAAGAATTTGAAGTTAAAGATTTAGGGAATCTCAAATACTTCCTCGGAATGGAAGTGGCAAGATCTCGAAAGGAATTGTCATCTGTCAACGTAAATACATCCTGAAACTTACTAAAGGAGACCGGGATGCTTGGGTGCAAAACTGTTGATACACCAATGGATCCCTACAAGAAAATCGCTCGATACGGAAGGTGCTCCGGTCGACAGGGGAGATATCGAGAGTTTGTTGGTAGGTTAATCTATCTTTCACATACTAAATGGGAGGATAAAGCTTTGGTTAGTGTTGTTAGCCAATTCATGCACAATCCAGGCGGAGGAGCATATGGATGTTGTTTTTAGGATATTGAAGTACGAAGATGACACTGGGAAAGGATTGTTTTTCAAGAAATCGAGAAAATAGGTATATTGAGATCTACTCGGATGCGAGACTGGTGGGGACATTGCGAGATAGGAGATCAACATCACCTTATTGTTCTATGTTTGGGGAAATTTAGTAACTTGGAGAAGTAAACGATCGATTGTGGCTAGAAGCGTGCAGAGAGCGAATGTCGGGGCTTTGGCAAATGGAATTTGTGAAGGAATGCGGATAAAAAGGTTGCTTAGTGAACTTGGTATGTACTATTCTTCATCTATTCGGATGATGTGTGACAATCAAGCCGCAATCGGTATTGCTAAGAACCCAAGACATCATGATCGTACCAAACACGCCGAGATTGATAGGCACTTCATTTCTCGAGAAGGTCACTAGTGGAATCGCGGCAATTTGAACTACACTCTACTCGACAACAAATTGCGGACATCCTCACCAAAGCATTGCAAGACCTAACTTTGAAGATTTAATTAACAAGTTGGGTTTGTATGATATACACACACCAACTTGAGGGGAGTGTTGAAAATAATTATTGAAAATGAGGTTTAATTGCAATTTGGTTAATTAGAGTCATTACTTGGAATAAAAAGGGAAGGTCCTCCTAATCCTCTTCCTTGATTCTTCCCTTTAATTCTCGCTCTCCCGATTTTTAGGAATAGAATTTATTTAGTTTCCTATTATTATTTTTCTATTATTCCATTGTATATATATCTTGTACATTTTATTCTGAAATATCAATAAAGATATTCAAGGTTTTCTTCAGAATACAATTATCAAGTTCTCTCATATTCTCTTACATGGTATCGGTATCAATCCTATATACTAAAAGAAAAAACAATCTGCCACATGTCACCTAATCAATTTGGTACATGTGTCGACGCCTTAGCCTTCCAAATTCACGTGTCACCTTCATAGTTAGCCACATGTCAAACCATGTCACTACCTTAGTTTTCCAATTATAAATTCACTTACTATCAATTTATTATCAACTTATTAATTAAATTTCCTAAGTCCGTTTATAACAATTGACCCAATTCATTTTTCTTATAACATTTTAATTAATTTTCCATATATAACTATTGACTCAATTGATTTTATCAATATTTAATCCAATTAAATATCAATATATTACTTACATTTCCGTATTTATTTAATTCTTAAATTTTAACACATATATACTTGGCCAAAGGCTTATGGAAAAATGCCATGAGTGATGAGAAAGAGGCTACACTTAAATGACAAATCTATGTTTGTATATCCAATCAAATAATTAATCGGCCAATTCAATTTGTCATAACGTTTTAATTAATTTTCGTATATAACTAATCTCAATTGATTTTATCAATATTTAATCCAATCAAACATCATTATATTAATTATATTTTTGTGGCATTGCTATCAATATATTAATTATATTTCCCAGTTCCACGTGTCTACTTTATAATTATCCATGTGGCATTGTTATCTACAAATGAAAGTTGAATTAATAATATATTTTTGAATTTTTGAATTTAAAAGCTTACAAATTTAAAAGATAATAACAACTTTAAGAGATAAGAAGTAATCTTAATATCAAGAATTTATGTACGCTATCATTTTAAAATTATTATCTTTCAAATATATATTTGGTTTATATGCACATTTTAATTTCCGATTTATGCTAAGTCCAATGTATATTTCAAATTACTCTTATTAATTCCAGATTTGACCCACTAACCAATTATATATATTCACAATTAAATAAATAATTCAATCCAAATATAATCAAATTATATAAGCTAATCATATATATAAATAAGCCCATCCCAACAATTAAAATTAAAATAAATCAATTTATTCAATTATCCATCTGAGGCCAGATAGTGATTATACTACAGGATCCCATCAAATTATCTTTAATTTTATCAACAAATTTGATAAACACATCAAGAAATCTAACAACTAATAGAAATTGGCTTTTGACATTAATTAAAATTACTATCTTACAAAAATATATTTGGTTTATATGCACCTTTTAGTTTCTGATTTTTTGCTACTACGATATTCAAATCTCAACTCTAAAAGATGAAATATAAATACCAAAATAAAGGAATTTCTCACAATATCTTCTCTAAAAGATAAATTATAATCCCAAATATAAAGAATTTTATCACAATCTCACTGTCAACTTTATGTGGCCATATCGAGAGTTAAAAACATACAGTGTTTGAAGACGGCACACTTGGAAATACAACAAATAGTGTAGTTAACAAAGAAGTTTTTCAGAATTTGAAGTAAACTATTTGTATGATACTCTTATAATTTTTGAATTTCTTTTTTAATATTGCTAATTAGTATTTTGGATCTCATATAATTATTACAAATAAATTTGTGACACTAAAGTTTTAATTTTGGACAAATCCCGTGTAACACACGGGTGTTGTTCTAGTTCACTCTAAAGAAAAAAAAAATCGAAAAGAGAGGTGACTCCTGTCCAGGTCAGGCTCTTTTGTGAACCTTTCGATTTACGATTTTTGTTCCTCTGTTTGGTTCATCCGATTGCGGTTTTGTTCTAGTCGAAATCCCGATTGCATTCGATTTTTGAGTATTTCGCTCCAGTGTCACCTTCGTCAAGCATTCGATTTTTGGATTTTAGTTCCTCTTGTTTGCCTATTGTCAAAATCCCGATTCGTTTTCTTTTGTTTCGTCTTTGTTGTGAAATTTTTATTTTCCCAGCTTCGGTACTTCCAAAAAAAAAAATTGTTGAACTGAAATATGTGGTTACGGCTGAAGTGATTCCAGTTATGTCTAAAATAACAGACCATAAACTTAATAGGTCTAATTATTTAGATTGGAGTAAAACGGTTCGGTTATATTTGCGTAGTATTTTTATGGACACACATTTAACTGATGACCCACCTACCGATGATTCAAAGGTCTCTTGGCTACGAGACGACGCTCGTTTATTTTTACAAATTCGTAATTCTATTGAACGTGACGTTGTTGGTATGGTAAATCATTGTGAATTTGTAAAAGAATTAATGGACTACTTAGCATTTGTGTACTCGAGGGAGGGAAATATCAAACGTATGTACGATGTGTGTCAAGCCTTTTATCGTGCAGAAAAAGGTGAAAGATCCCTTACTGATTACTTTATGGATTTCAAGAAAACTCATGAGGAACTTAATTTGTTACTTCCATTCAGTACTGATGTAAAAGCCCAGGCAGCTCAACGCGAAAAGATGGTTGTTATGAGTTTCTTGGCAGGTTTACCTTCTGAATTCGAGACTGTGAAATCTCAAATTCTATCTAGCCCAGAGATATCATCACTTCAAGAAGCTTTTAGCAGAGTCCTCCGCACCGAACATTCTGCACCTATTTCGACTCATGGTGCTCTTGTTAGTAACACTTCTGACTCAAAAAAACCGATGTACAAAAATGGCAATCAAGGGTGAAACTTTCATCAGAATGTTGGGGCTCGGGGATCGGATTTAAGCCACATATTATGTCGCTATTGTCACGAACCCGGACACTTTAAAAAGGATTGTCCAAAATTACAGCGAAAGAACCAATTTAGTCAATCAGCACATCTCGCTTCGGCTAATGCTCGTTCTGAGTCCGTTTTAATTTCTGCCAATGACTATGCTAAGTTTTCACAGTACCAAGAATCTCTAAAGTCTTCATCTGCTTCAATCATTGCCATTCTTTGATTGAGGTAAACCTAAAACATGCCTTGTTTCCTCATCTTCCAAGTGGGTCATTGACTCTGGTGCAACCGATCACATAACAGGTAATTCAGGTCTTTTTACTTCATTTAAATCTCATGCCTCTAGCTCATCAGTTACCTTAGCAGATGGCTCCACATCTCATGTTTTAGGATCTGGCACCATTATACCCACACCCTCCCTCCCTCTACAATCTGTTTTAAACCTACCAGACTTATTATTTAATTTGGTTTCTGTTAGTAAACTTATCCGCTCCCTTAATTGTTGTGTCCCATTCTTTCCTTATTTTTGCTTGTTTCAGGATCTTATGACGAAGAAGATTATTGGTAAAGGATATGAATCTGGAGGCCTCTACATCCTTGATACACACGTTCCCAAGTCTCTTGCTTGTTCTGGATTTGTGACCCCCTTTACGGCGCATTGTCGGTTAGGACATCCCTCATTCTCTTATTTGAAGAAACTTTGTCCTCGATTTTCAAAGATTTACGCTTTGAGTGTGAGTCGTATCAGTTTGCTAAACATCATCGTTCGAGTTTTACTCCTAGAGTCAATAAACGAGCTACTGCTCCGTTTGCGTTAGTTCACTCTGATGTTTGGGGTCCTTGTCCTGTAGTGTCTAAAATTGGGTTTAAGTATTTTGTCACTTTTGTTGATGATTATTCTCGAATGACGTGGTTATTTTTAATGAAAAATCGTTCTGAGTTGTTTCATCACTTTACTACCTTTTGTGCTGAAATCCGAACTCAATTCAATACCTCTATCCAAATTTTGCGTAGTGATAATGCTAAAGAATACTTGTCAGAATCCTTTCAAAAATATATGGTACAAAATGGCATTATTCACCAAACTTCTTGTGTAGATACGCCGTCACAAAATGGCATTGTTGAACGCAAAAATAGGCATCTTCTGGAAACTGCTCGAGCTCTACTATTTCAAATGCACGTTCCTAAACATTTTTGGGCTGATGCCGTCTCCACTGTTTGTTTTTTGATTAATCGTATGCCCTTCTTCATTCGCCTGGTGACATTCCTTTTCAGGTTCTCTTTCCCGGTCAATCCTTATTTCCTGTTGAGCCACGGACATTTGGTTGTACTTATTTTGTTCGGGATGTTCAACCCCACATTACGAAACTCGATCCCAAATCTCTAAAATGTATATTCCTTGGATATTCACGCGCAAAAAGGTTATCGGTGTTATTACCCGACTCTTAACAAATATCTTATGTCAGCTGATGTCACCTTTTTCGAACAAACTCCATTTGCACCCTCGACCGGTCCTTCGACTCCAGGGGACGTCGATGATGTTCTAATCTACACAATTACATCCTCTGGTTCGACATTTCTCAGTCCTACTAAACCTCCCATAACACAAGTTTACACTCGTCGCAACCAATCTTCCCTAACTGCTCCTCCTGCTCCGTGTCCCGCGCCACTTCTTCCGTCATCAGATCCGGATCCGAGTGATGATCTCCCTATTGCGCTTCGTAAAGGTAAACGTCAATGCACTTATCCCATATCTACATTTGTATCATATAATCATTTATCACCATCATCGTGTTCTTTTCTTACATCTCTTGATTCTTTGTGTATACCAAAAACTGTTCATGAAGCTTTATCTCATCCGGGTTAGCACAAGGCTATGATTGAGGAGATGAATGCTTTAGACAATAATGGTACTTGGGACTTAGTTGACTTACCTTCAGGTAAAAAGGCTATTGGTTGTAAGTGGGTTTTTGCTATTAAAACTCACTCGGATGGCACTGTTGCTAGATTGAAAGCACGACTTGTCGCTAAAGGATATGCTCAAACATATGGTGTTGATTATTCTGACACCTTTTCACCTATTGTTAAGCTCACATATGTCCGATTGTTCATTTCTATGGCAGCCACATATTCTTGGCCTTTACACCAGTTAGATATCACAAATGCATTTCTTCATGGTGGCCTTCAGGAAGAAGTCTACTTGGAGCAACCACCTGGTTTTGTTGCTCAGGGGAAGTTTGGGAAAGTTTGTCGTCTTCATATCTTTATACGGTTTGAAACAGAGTCCTCGAGCATGGTTTGGAAAGTTTAGTCAGGCTATTGAGCATTTTGGGATGAAGAAGAGTAAATCCGATCATACAGTGTTCTACAAACAGTCTACAACTGGTATCATTCTATTAGTGGTTTATGTTGATGATATTGTCATTACTGGAAGTGATAACAGTGGTATCTCATCTCTCAAAGCGTTTCTTCATACCCAGTTTCATACAAAAGATTTAGGGACACTAAAGTATTTCTTGGGCGTTGAGGTGCTAAGAGGTAAGGAAGGAATATTCTTATCTCAAAGAAAATATGTGCTTGATTTATTATCTGAAACAAGAAAATTAGGGGCTAAACCATGCAGCACTCCTATGGTTCCTAATGTACAACTTACGAAAGATGGTGAGTTATTTACGGACCCGGAGAGATACAGGAGATTGGTTGGAAAATTGAATTATCTCACTGTTACTCATCCAGACATTGCCTATTCTGTGAGTGTAGTAAGCCAATATATGTCTTCTCCAACAATCGATCATTGGAAAGTTGTTGAGCATATTTTGTGCTATCTGAAAGGAGCACCTGGGCGAGGAATTCTATATAGCAATCATGGGCATACTAGAATTGAAGGATTTTCAGATGCTGACTGGGCGGGATCCAAGGAAGATATAAGATCTACTTCAGGTTATTGTGTATTTGTTGGAGGCAATTTGGTGTCATGGAAAAGCAAGAAGCAAGATGTAGTTTCACGGTCGAGTGCAGAATCAGAATATAGGGCTAGGGCCAAATCTGTATGCGAAATAATGTGGACACATCAACTTCTCACTGAAGTAGGCCTTAAAGTTTCTATACCTGCTAAGTTATGGTGCGACAACCAAGTTGCACTTCACATTGCGTCCAATCCTGTCTTTCATGAACGAACAAAGCATATTGAGATTGATTGTCACTTCGTTCGTGAAAAGATTCAGGAAGGCTTGATTTCTACAGGATATGTGAAGACTGGAGAACAATTGGGGGATATCTTCACGAAAGCTCTTAATGGGTTTCGGGTTGATTATCTGTGTAACAAGTTGGGCATGATCAATGTTTATGCTCTAGCCTGAGGGGGAATGTTAAAGTAAATGTATATAATATATGTAAGTGGAGTAATTTAGGGAGTTAGTGGAGTACCTTAGGGGTGCATGTCTCCACCTTTGTATATATAAAAATGTTAACATACAATGAATACAATTATCAAGTTCTCTCATATTCTCTTACAGAAGGTTTAATGGGAGATTAGTATAGGCGGGCAGTTGAGTCAGAAAAATTATTCTTACAAAGGGCAGTTACAAACAAGGGCCGAGCAGTTTATTAAGGCTGATTATTGCAATTGCTAAGATTGTGGGGATGGAGGTGTGAATGGTGGGCCTGGCTGTCCAAATTAGTAACCGATTCTGATCCAAAGATTGGCTATGGCCAAAGAAACAAGGTGCTAGTTGAACTTTTCTTTTTTCTTTGCTTGTGCAATGAAGCACAGAAAAATAGTACAATCCTTGATCGTGGTCCATAAAAAAGTGATGGAATTAATCTGTGCAAGGAGTTGACTATCTCCCTGGTAATACTTGGTACTTTCTAACTCCATTTTACTTGCAGGAAATCGTTGATTCATATATTCAAATTTGATTGATGTATGTATGTGGAAATCCGTTGACCAAACAATATGCCTTTTATGGTTTTAATCCAATCCTTAAAAGGAACAAATTACTCCAAGTATTGGGGAAAAAAAAAAAGCAATTAGTAAATAAAATTATTTTGCATCAAATGCAAGATCCCATATTCGTAGGCCACCTGTTCTCAGGGTTGAAAGAGTATAAATATGTATTTGTTACTTCATTTGATGTCCTTTAGGTTTTTCAGCTAACCTGAAAAGGTGTTCTAGATTACTAAATTGATGTCATTTTCTCTGACATGGATGGATAAAAAAAAAAAATAAGAGAGATGGAATGGACAGTTTCTGAATAATAATGTCACAAACGCACACACACACACACAAAAACAAAACACGCATAACATGTATTAGCAAGTTCAATGAAGAAGTTTCAAGAATACCATTTGAAGAAGGTGGTTTGATGCTAGCATCAATAATCATAGGGTCAGCCGGAACAAGCTCCACACCAAGTGAGGCTTTTGCTTCCTCCTCTTTGATGAGAGTAGCTTTAAGAGCTTCTTCTTTTCTTTTACGATTTTGCTCTTCTTCATAAGCAGCCAGCTCCTCTCCAACTAAAGGGATTCTCTTTGACATGGTAACTTTAACAGCTTTGGGAGGAGGATCTGACTGAAGCATTCGTGCCAGAGTGGCAAACTAAAATGTAAAGAAAACAGCATGTGTAGGAAAATTAGCAGCAGGAATAGGAAAATTAGCAGCAGGAAAATGGCACCAACTCTTTTTCTTTTTTTCTAAATATATTTCTGATTTTTCCTCTTAGCTGATAGGCAAAAATTCAATAACAACTTTATATCTTCCTCAGTTCGGGGGGAGAGAGAGTTTCTTTTCTATATGTATTTTCAATTTTCCTCTTAGCTGACAGCCAAAATTCAAGAACAACGTTCTATCTATCTCAGTTCGGAGGGAGAGGGGGAAGAAGGGAAAAAGAGAAAAGAGGAAAGAAAAAAGAGAGAGAAGCTTTTAGAACGAATGGATACAAAACAACAACAACAAAGAACAAAAGTTTTTCACAAGTGGTGGATAATAGCTAAAATCATGAGGATGAACAAATGCAATTTGCATTTGAAGTGATAAAAGTTTTATTTTGAAGGAACAGTGAAGTGCTGCTATTAAATGTGAAAGCATAAAGACATGAAGAAGAGCTGTCACAAGTAATTAGTACAGTGCACTAGTCCAGGCCTCAAGATAATACCAATATAGCTTCCACTAAAAGGTAAAAGAAACTAAAATTGATTAGAGAAATATTACATTGTGCATCTAAGACAACGTGAATTTAACTGGCAAAACTATAAAAACAAAAATATGGAGAGAAAAATAATGAATGCCAATAATAAGATATAATAATGGCCATTAAGGCAAGTCCTTCAGAGATTAAAAAAGCATGAGAGGATGAAAAATCAAACGTAAATGAACTACAGAGATTACAAAAACCAAACGCTTTCTAGGCAAACAAAATGTTACTTCCAGCATGGCACTTGAGATGCCAAAGTAATGATTTAATTGATGTTTTCATCTTCAATTGAAATATCTTAATTAGAAAATCCTGTTAAATTTTCAAGCAGATTCATCAATAAGAATCAAGACAAACCTGGCCTCTCTCAGTAAAAAGTACAAGATTCTTCGAGTCAGCAGCCCATTCAACAAAAATATCATGAGAAAATCCAACCTCTAAACTTGCCATGGACGCTAAGACAATCTAATGAAAATACGCTAATGAATGAGAAAACCAACAGGTATCAAAAAAATGATCCCATAAAGCGATCAGGCATCCTAACCTTTGGGCCATCAGGAATATTTTCAAGCTCACTCTTGTTGATCAAAAGTGTCACATGTCTGCAAATTTTTGCACGTCATCCTTAATGAGAATATATTACGAGATTTTTGATAATTCTGATTTAAATGGATATAAGTTACAAAATACATAGCATGGCAGCAATGAGGAAACTCAAATAGCAGACAAATATTGGAGTAGGACAAGTGGTATTTAAAAGACCGTTTTCATTTTCGCCTTTGCTATAGTCTAAATAAAAAAATACTGACAAGTTTGTAGGACTAGGACCACATGTATTAATTAACTAACATCACAGGACAATACATCCAGACTAAAAGATATCAAAATGTTAGCAATATGAAAAGCCGCGGATCAGCTAGTAGCGTCATTCACCAGTAACATGCTGTAAGATTGATCATATTCTATAATATGACAACTTGAGTATTTTTCCACTTTCTACATACTTGCAAAGACTCTAAGGAAGAAACTGTAAACTGGCGAACAAAAACATCTTACTTCATAAAAAAAGCATTGTCTCGTGTGTGCTCAAAGGATTTTGCTATCGAGTCACTCATCCACTCAAGAAAACTCTTGGCATAATCGATCGTACTTGATGAAACATATGTCAGGAAGAAGATAGGATATGTCAATTGGTGCTGCTCCCAGTACTGCAAGTTTATTTGAATGTGGCATTAGTAATGGATAAATAATGACCTGAATGGAAGAACACTGTTAGAAAAGTCGATTCACCTGTTCCAGTATTAAAAGTAGCTCTAACACTCGACCAGCAGTATCTACAGGAACTAATATCTTTCCATCTGCTCTCAACGTCTTCATTATGGCATCTAAAACGCACAGGAATAAGGAAAATAGGTTTCTCCGTGTAAAGAAAAATCTATAAATTCATCCATAGGTTCCGACTAGATATGTATTCCATGGAGAAGAATGAAAACAGAAAGCGATTTTTTGTGAAACTCCTCGTTCCTACACTAAAGAAATGTTTCCTTTAGTGTCTCAACTCAAAAATGTGATCCACATCCACAGAGCTAAAATATATTCAGCAAATGTGCTACTAAATATATATAGCTAATGTGTCTGGATGACTTTGCAAAAGAAAAGGTTGGATATGGCAATTTTAGAATTAAAGCAAACTCCATGTATCGCAATTATTACCTAAAAATTGTTGGTCTCTTTGACGTCTTGGAGGCTGATTACTCAGTAACGCATTGTATGCATCTGTAATCAGAACTGCAGGGCGCACAAAAGACTCTAAAACTGTTCCATTCAAATGCCTGATTGAAACCAGAGTGGAATTAGTTTATTTCCCAGCCACACGCTAGGGCAAAAACAAATTGTATGCAGTCACAGACAACCTTTCTTTCCGATGATTAAAGTCAACAGCATATATGACATCCTCCCCGTCTTTTGTTACCTTCCAAACTGTGCCCCCTAAAAGGTGACCAGCTGCATGGGGAGCAATAACAATTCCTTCTCCTTTTCCTAGTGTTAATTAGGACAGGGAAAACATAAGATGCGTGACAAGAGATAGGATAACATACTAGTCATACAAAAGTAATGCTCTCTCATATCCATAAGATCACCTGCAGCACAACTACTATATTTTTAATAGAGGTAGAATTTCATGCTGACAGGTGCAGTTCAATATAATGCAACAACTGAGTTCAGTGAAAATCAGAAAGTGGAAACGTAAGAACCAAGTAAGAACTCAACCTACATGCCTTACGGGATGCGAAATCATACAGAAATATCTGCAGCTTGAGGTTTTAGTTATCTCTTTGCAATGTGCATGCATGAATAAGTTATTTGATAAGAAATCCCCCATCCTTTTCTCCCCATAAAGGGGTAAAATTTAAGAGAGAGGGAGAAGCACAGAGAAATACTGACAAAAATGAAACAAATAAAGATAATATGTGGGGCACAAAAGGAGTGAAAAGAATAAAAAGGAAATAACAGTGGCAAAGATTTCATGCTTTCTGAACTTCTAAAGCCAACGCGGAAAAGTAAAAAAAAAAAAAAAAAGAAGAAGAAGAAACAAAGTAATGAAAAAACTTACCAGACATATAATAATTCTGAGAGTAGGTCAATCTGGTAATATTTTGGAATGCTAAATCAATATCATCCAGTGTAAACAAATCAAACTCAGATACTTGCTGCAAAGAGTGGATATTATTAAATAACTAAGACAATATCCACAAAAAGATGAAACACTTAAACAAACACTCTTTGAAATGCTTCTATATATATTACAATTGGTTCGACTGCTGCAACAATTGACAAATGAACACTATGCCAAAATGCCACTGATTGCAGTTTAATCAACTTGAACACAATTCCAGAAAGATAAATCAGTTCCATGTATCTGAATTTGTTCGACAATTACACAGTAGCTCAAGGAACCAAAATCAAAATCAAAGACACCTGATACAACCAAACTCCCAAAATAAATTTCACCTTTCGAGACAGATAATGGTCATACATGGTCAGGAGGCCCAATCTGTACACAGGTTCAGTTGCGAAAACCGGAGCACTAAGTCCAAGTTGCTTCATGGCATAGGGTAAAGCCCCAAGGTGAAGTGTGTCTGGATGTGACAGCAAGACGGCGTCCACAGTTGAAGCTACCCTGATCAGCATTGCAAGCTAGTTACTATATGACAAAATGTTTTGTTTTTTTCATATAATTTTTCTTAAAAATTAATCATTTCATAGTAGTAACTAAACTAGTAAGAATGATGGCATGATTTTCAAATTACGGAAAAAAAAAAAAACATGAGTGATACCAGTCTAAGCACATTTCAGAGATTCAACTGAACTACATAATATTTGTGGGGGTCAGCCGTTAACTGACTGGTCGTAGGTTCAAATCCTACATACATTATTTATTCTACTTGAACAATGGCAAAAACATGCAATAAATTCAACCTAAAACAAAAGGAGGTGAAAATTAAACACCTGTAGAGGCGTTCAAGAAGAGAGGTGTCGAAATGGTCGTTCCAACCACAATCTATAAGGAAATTGAAGCCGTCGATCGAGACTAAGTACGAAAGCGGATTCTCGTTGTACACTCCACATAACGGCTTCACCTGCACTGAAGTCCCCATTTTTCAACTTGATTATTCTTCTTCTGTTCGGAGATTTGTGGTGCTTCAACGACGGAGCTCCGGTGGTGGAGGGATTTCGGAGGGGAAATGCAGGGTTTTAGAAACCGAATATTTGTTCGAATGCCCGTCGGACTTAAGAGGGCCCTGTTCGGGTTCGTTTAGGGTAAAATTGTTCTTGGGTCGGATCACCAGTCAGCACTAACCCAACTCTCCAGGATTTGTGTTAATAAACCGAGTAGAGCCGAACTTAGTATCATTCTAGCTTGTTTGAATCGAATCGATCTCGAACAAACTTTAATCAAACCAAACTCGAATTGAATTCAAGTAGATTGATATTTTTACACGTGTCTTACTTTTTTTACTAATTGAGTCGAGCTCGAATCGAGTTTTACACTTTATGAACGGTAAAATGAGTTCAAGTTTGGTGTGTTGTGTTAACAAAACGAGCTCAAACGAGTTTTTAATAATTGATCATGAATTGAGTATCGAGTACTTTGGTTGGTTTACATCCCTATTGCGTCAAGATGTCTTAATAATTTGGAATGTTATGGCGTAAGTCACTTTTCTTTTCTTTTTTATTTTTTCCAAAATAGTTTTATTCTTGTTTAATTTTGGGGATAATTACAAAAACTACTCGATAATTAGGGAGTGTTTGCAAAAACTTATGCTTTTAGGATAAGTGATTTATTGAAGTAGAAGTAAAAGTAATTGAGAATCAAAAGTTGGTAGTATTTGAAAATAGAATCAGAAGTTTAGAGTATTTGATAAAAAAGTTGGGAAAATGCTTATTTGTTTGTAAAAATCACACTAGAAGTAGAAGCATAAATATAAAGCACCTCTGTCATTGCTTTTAGATTCTGATTAAATAAAGCAAAATCAGAAAACAGAAGTTGGCATATGCAAACACTACAATGTGATTTTTTTCAGCCAAAAACTAAAAAGTATTTTTTTAGTGATTGCAAACACTCTTATAGTCTAATTAGTAATCCACTTGTGCGGTGCATTGAATAATGCAAGTTAAATAAATAATGAGTAGTGCAATGTATGAATAATTAGTTATCCACCCCTACCATTTATTTGTAACTATTTATTATTTTTTAATTTTTGGGAATATTTGCAAAAACTACCCCAGTTTTGGGCTAGTTACAAAAAACATCAGTCATCTTTTACAATTACGAACATCCCATGATATTTGTTCCAACTTTACAAATTGCACCTCAAGAGGATTAATTATTAGGTGAATATAAACATCAAGTCCTCAATAGGGTATTTCACAATTTGTAACACCGTTATGGGTTATCTTTAATTTTAAAAGATAATTCGAGTTTTATATAATTAGGCTAAACCTCAAGTAAAATATTTGCAATTATCCCTAAGTTTTTTGAAATAATTTAAACATGTATTATATATTTTTTCAAACCATTTATTTCCTAACACGTAATATTTTTCAATGGAGTGTTTATTTAAAAGATAACTGAATTTTTCAAAATTAAGTTAGACCTCTCAAGAGTAATTTTTGTACTTATCTCGTCATTTTGAGTGAAAATATGGGTAAATTTTACTTTGCCCCCTTGTACTCTACCCGATTATCACTTTATTCCATTATACTCTCAATTGTATCACATTACCCCCTTATACTCTTAATTAGTATTACTTTACCCTCTTATGCTTTTAAAATATTATTTTATGCTCATATACTCAAAAAATAACCATTTTATCCTTACCTATTAGTTTTATTAAAATAACAAAACTATTTTAAAAATATTTAATATTAATAAACTTGTATTTTTTTGCTAAATTAATTTTCACAATTTAATTAATGCTTAATATTAAATCTATTATATTTTACATTTAGTTGCTAATTATTTAACTTTAGTATAGTCCCTATTAAATTAATATATAATAGACTATTTCTATTAGTTTTGAGAGAGAGAGAGAGAGTTTTCTAAATTGGCTCAATCTAATTCTTTTTTCTATTCTTTTTCTCTTGAAGCAAAAGAGAAGGATATATATCCTTTTTTTTTTTTTTTTTGATGGGGGAGCCGAACCGCTAAAAGACTGGATAAACCCTCGGGTTGGACGTACTAGCCTGCAAACTACGCCAACCAGGTAAACCACACTAGGCAAGCCATGTGTGACAGGCTCAACCAAGAAAGTGTTGGTAGGGGGAATCGAACTCGTGACCTTTCAGTCCCGCGCTCACCTACTCCACCAACTTGGCTACCCTTGCGGGTAAGGATATATATCCTTAACTCCAAGCTTTGAAGAACCCTTTTGTCTATTTTACCAAATGTACCTTTTTCCTTCTCCTAATTAAGAAGAGAAAGTCAAACATTGAAATCTCAGATCAATGTCCGAATGAAGTTTCCAGCATCTGATGATGACCCAAAACTGCAAATTAAAATATCAGCCCTAGCATGAGCACCCCATATGACAGTTATAATAGAGCATCACACTTTCTTCCATGCAATAATCCCATATTTCCAATGAAATATTTAGCCTGTTACGTTGCATTACAATATTGATATAGCTAAAAAATGAAAAATAAACTTCCTTTGATAGCCTAGTTTTAGTACCAACATATTATTGGCCTAATTTAGATGTTAGTTCAGACACAGCAGATTATGCCCACTGAACTTTTTCCTCAGACTCAAAAGCTGTGGTTGTTGTAAAGGCCAATCATCGCTCACACTTCTGTGAGATGGGCTTTCTCGTTTGTATTTGTCGTAGTTCCTTCCCACAACTCGGCTAGATCCTTGTTCATCCAAGATAAGACGATTATCGGCCCCAACGTACAAGGTACCTACATTCGTCAAGAAAAGAGCTCAGACATAAGTCACAAAGTTTCATAAAGTTATTTGCAACGCTTGAGGCATCTTTTCATTCAAGCCATCAAAGAAAACCAGAGCAACTAGAGCTAAACCATAGGGGTAGTTTTTGTTATCATCCCTTACTTTTAACACATGCATGGTATGGCATATGGATCCAGGCATCTAAGTACGTGTGTTTGAACAAAGTGTCGTTAATGAAAACGCTTTCAATCCCGTGTCAAATTCACAAAGATATGACCTCTGTTAAAGAAAAGAAGAATGAGAAAATTACAAAAAATATTGTGCACGCATACCAGATACAAAAGTGCTGGCTGAGGTGAACGCGTCAAAATGCCAGCTGCCAAAGCAGTAAATAGTCCAATAGCATACCCAGAAAGGGCATGCCAAAAGTATTTGAACCCTTTTGAAGATTGTACATCCAAGGGAGTGGTAGAATCCCGGCCTTTTCGATGATCAAAACAGAGAACCAATGCTAAAAGCATCGAAGGTATAGCCTACAAGACCAATATGCACAACCACAAAATGCTCAATTGTCTTTGATGATATCTCCGCAAGAAGTACATGAATTACAACAAAAAGAAAGGATACTTACAAAAAAATACCACTGAGGTTTGGGTTAATCACAAAAAACCCAGAGAAGTAAGAAAATTACAAAATAAAAAATGAGGGTTGATTCTGTGTTAAAAGTAAGGGGATAATTGCAATATTTTACAAATGTAAGGGAGATGTTTGAAAAAAAATTGCTTATGAAGGGGGTAAAGTGTAAATACAGAAACAAACCTCATCTGGGTTTTATTTAATTTTCAAAAACCTATGATTTTTTTTGTAATTAAAGCAAACCTCAAGGGTAGCTTTGTAATTATCCCCAAAAAGGATCAAGGAAAGAGATAGCATAAAGCTATTGAAGACAGATAATAGAGACCCCTCGTATACCAGTCAAGGGCCTCGAGGCAACTAACAATAGGAAAACATTTGTTGAGTCTAAATTTTATCAGCTTACTTAACGTGAATGATTAGATAATACTAAATGTCAAATAGTGTAATTCTCCACTTACAAAAAATGCATTCCAGTCCAAAAGCTCAACCAATATCAATTTCAATAGCATATGAAAATTGCTCCATGGTCCAAATGGTAACAGAAACTAAACAAAATTATCAGGTGGTGGAAAAGCAAATGAGCATTCCCACTTTTTTCCCAGCAACATATTTCACATTACGGGAACCTATTACTGGATATGTACTTCAATTACAACATTTCACCTCAAAATAAAAAGATCAATAACTAAAATCAATCAAACTCAGTGAAATACATGTAGAACGAAAATTTAATCAGATATCATTTCAAGAATAGGAGTATGCCCATGGGACATGCTAGTATTGCAACAAACGTCAACTTATACGATAATTAATGGGTAAAAATAGGTCAAGCAAACTTATTTTACACTACTAGGTGACTAAGTGGTCACGTCAAGCAATTAAATCAAGGGTTAATTACAAAAACACCCCTGAGGTTTGGGCTAATTACAAAAACACGAGAGATGTTTCAAAATTACAAAGAACCCTCGGGTTTGATTCAGTCTTAAATTTAAGGGGGTAAATGTAATATTTTTATAAATATCAAGGATTTTTTGAAATGTTTTTGCTTATGAAGGAGAAAATGTAAGACGGAATAAAACCTCATGGGGTTTTTGCAATTTTCAAAACACTCTGAGTTTTTCTGTAATTAGAACGAACCTCAAGGGTTTTGTTGTAATTATTATCCCTTGAATCAAACGGTTCAACAACGGGAACACCAAATCAATTGGAGTAGCAATATATCTTACCATGTCACCAAGACCAAGCATCATGTAGTCAGAATAGTTATTTCCAGGTACTGCACCGCCTAACATATTTCTCGGGAAGACAATCTTGACAGGCAACTCAAGTTTTTTCGTTATCAACTGTAATCCAGGAAGACTCAAACTATTAGCTACCGTGTGCACTGGATTAGACGCCTGTTGTGTTGCAACTGATACCATAACATTCGCCCCAAAAAATCTCTCCGAATAGAAAACCCAGAAGACGTCATAGAAAAACAGACAGACAAGGAGCGTTGCACATATCTTGATATTGGGAAGTCGAACATGGCTGACAAATGCGATACAAAGAGAGATGCCCAACAAGTTGTTCAATATCCAATGGCCAGATACGAGCCATGCTAAAACTAAAGCAATACATAGCAATAACAGAATACTTTGGATCCGTGTATATGATTTCGAACAACACCGAGATATATGTGGGTCGGACAAACCAAGTTGCGATTTGATTTGAGCAATATATGGTGATAGGCAAAAGTATAAGGCTGACGCTGAGGCGATTGCAGTAAAAGCAGTGAGAAGCTGAGAGACGGAAGAAAACAAATAGAACATAAAGAGTAAGCTGCAAGAGCTCATTATTGGGATCATTAGTGCCTGAGAACTATCTAAAGTAATGGAAGCTTCTAATAGGTCACGATTACGCTCCATTTCCTTTCCGTAATTTAGAGCTCTAGATGCAGACGCATATGAGACTGCTATGGCTGTGAAAATGAGGGTGACCGAAGATGGTTCCAGCAAATAAACAAGCTTCCACAGGGGCTCCATATTTGAAAAATACCACCAGTTTACTCTAACTCAAAATCGTCTTAAAAAACCACCGAAAACACAACTGGTGGTCAACAATAAGGATCAGATGGAATACAGATTTTCCCTTTAGAGATCATCTGGAAAAAATAGCAAAAAATTCTCAAAAACACAAGCTGGCAATGGGGAATCCATCTTTATATTCTCGACATTGGCGAGAAAAATCCGTGAAACCTGGAACGAAATAATTGCACAAATAATTAATCATTTCCACATGGGAAGGACCATTGAAATTCCAAATTAACAAGATCAAAGCAAGTTCACAGTTCTTAGGCTACTGAGCAAAACAATTTTCACATCTCAAAGAATAAAATGTCTAATCTGAACTTTGAGAATAAGCAAGAATAAACCACAAAGAGTGCACATCATTACCCTTTTTTCTTTCTCAAGAACCATTTTGTTTTGACAATCATTTCTTATTCAATAACCCATAATCGAAAGATTCCACTACAGCACATCAAAATCACCTGAAAATTTTGACATTCGAAAGTAAATGGAGAGCAAAACCCACCACATTTCTATTAATTCCCTTACACCCCTCTGAAACCCAAATAAATAAATAATGCGTAAAAAGTAGAAAAGTAAAAACAAAATCCAAGTCGAAATTAGCACGAAATACATTATATCATTAACCTAAAAACAAAAATTATTCACCGGAATTACAAGGAGTTGACTTAATACTCAACGGTGAATCAAGAAAAACAGGCATCAATCTAAACTAATTAAGAAACGAGCGGTCCTATATAAAAAATGAAAAAAAAAAACAGTAATTATCCAATAATCAAGGACTATTCAAGAAATGGGATTACCTTTGAGTTGAAATTTTTGGAAGGCAAAAAGACAGTTCTGTGAGGAGGGTGTGTTCACAGTGAGGACTGAAGCGAGAATTGTGAGAGTGAGACGCGGTGGGCTGGATATTTGCAGTTTCACCCCAATGTTTATATTAATATACTGATTTGGTCCTCAAAGTTGTGGGTATGTGAGATTGAGCCATAGGGACAATAAGGAAATTGGGTCAAATGGGTAGTAGAAGACAGAAGTAGGTTGTATGGAAGCCCCAACCACCCAGATGGGCTTCAAACCTGGAAGTCCAATTACAAAAATTACCAATTTTTTATGGCTAATTTGTTTTATCAAATCATTAAGATAATAATAATATTTATTTTGACTAAACATTCTATATTCTTACTTTTTAAAAGAATTATGTTTTCTGAAAATTTGCTGTAATTGCTTATTTTAACAAAAGATTAATGCCTTTTATTTGGCAACTGAAATAATGCAAATTTTAGTCTTCGATTACATAAGTCAATAAAAGATTATATATGTTAGAGGTGGCAATTCGAGTCGTGTTTGGGTTCGCGGGTTGTGTTGAGACACTATAATTACACAAATTTGGCCAACTCAAACATGACCCATTTAATTATTCAGGTCAGATGGGTCACCTCGAACATGACACGTTTAATAACCCGAAAATGACCCAAAATGACCTGTATATTTTTCAATCTTGAATAAACCATCTATTTATTATGATAAAATGAAAAATTGGGGTTATTTATATACATAATATTAAAAAACATAACGAATTACAATCAAAATAGGCAAATAAAATTCGGCTTGATATGAGGTATTATTAGATTAGGCATCTAAGGAACATGGACAAACTCTTAATAAGTTGCACTCCTACAATATATTAACATTTAAATAAATAAAAAAACGCAATTAAGGTTAAAACAAAAACACAAACTTTTGATGCAAATATCAATGAAAAAACAATTAATTAACTCACCAAATATCAAAGTAGACTTTATTAGATTTTATTCAAGCGAGTTTAGTGAGTCATTTCGGGTCAAACCGAGATTGTCACCCCTAAAATATATAATGGATACTTGTCTATAACAATATTTTATTCTCATCCCATTTTATTTCCCCCTTTTTTTGTTAAAAGTAAGTGTAGCGTTATTCACACTTTTTCCCTCTAATAATAATAATATTGTTGTAAATAATAAGAAATTAATACTACATTATAAGCCTTAAGAAGAAAAATCAGAGAAAAGGAAGAAAGATATAGTTTATTATGAACCAGTCGACGCCTAATAATAATAGGCTACATGTCATTATCAAAGTACCATGCAAGTAAGGTGCATTTCTATAATTTTCAACCAAAACGTCGCTTTCAATCAAAATGTCGCTATCGGATACTACGGTGCACTATGCAAGTTTGATTTTTCTCAGCTGTCTTTCACTGTGTATGATATGTCCATCGTCCATTTTTCATCACACTCCCCCTTGGACGTATCATAATTGGATGAGTATGCCTCGTTAAAAACCTCAAGCCGAAAAAATCCTGTGGGGAAAAATCGGACATAAGGGAAAAAGAGTACATTCTCAAATCATGACCTTGTGCATAAGCTGCCTCGTTAAAAACCTTAGGCTGGAAAAACCAATGGGATAAAAATCAGACAAAAGGGAAAAAGAGTAGAGGGCACAATATATTCGCTCTCCCTAAAATGAAGAATATTAACTACATAACTGATTCATTAATCTTGCTTTGTATGGACTATTCTCATTTCAATGCCATAAACCAGTTTCTCGAATGTATACGTCGACAAGGATTTTGTAAATAAATCAACAAGATTATGGTAGGAGTGAATCTGTTGAATATCCACATCTCCATTTTTCTGTAATTCATGTGCATGGAAAAACTTTGGTGAAATATGATTGGTCCTATCACCTTTTATGTAACCCCTTTTTACTTGAGCTATACACGCTGCATTATCCTCGTAAATGATAGTAGCGGTATATGTAACCGGCTTCAATCGACAACTATTTCGTATATGAGTTATAACAGATCTTAACCAAACACATTATTTGCCAACTTCATGAAGAGCAATTATCTCGAAGTGATTAGAAGAAGTAACCACTAATGTTTGTTTGGTGGATCTCCATGATATAGCCGTATCATTATAGCAAAAAAGATAACCAAATTGTGATCGAGCTTTGTTCGGATCAGACCTATATCCCGCATCAGCATAACCAACTAATCCAGAGTTAGTGGATTCATCTGAGTATAATAACCCCAAATTTATAATACCACTGAGGTATCGAAAAATATGTTTAATATCATTCCAGTGTCTTCTAGTTGGCTCAAAATTGTATCTCGCAAGTAGATTGATAGCAAAAACGATATCTTGTCTAGTGCATTGTGCTAAATACATTAATGCTCCAATAGCATTGAGATAAGGTACTTCAGGACCTAAAATCTCTTCATCGGACTCCTCTGGTCGAAATAGATCTTTGTTTGGATCTAAACTTCGTACGACCATAGGGGTACTCAAAGAACGAGTATTGTCCATATTAAACCGTTTGGGCAATCTTTTGGTATAAGCAGATTGATGGACAAGTATTACATTATCTTTATGATCTAGCTCAAGACCAAAGCAGAGTTTGGTTTTCCCAAGATCTTTAACCTCGAATTTTTTCTTTAGATATTCAGCAGCATTAGATAACTCTTCAGGGGTGCCAATCAAATATATGTCATCGATATATACATGAATGGTAGCAAATCCGGTATCTAATCTTTTAATAAAAATACATGGACAAATAGGATTATTTTTGTAACCTTCCCTAGAAAGGTATTCATTCTGCATATGATACCACATGCGACCAGATTGCTTTAATCCATACAACGATCTTTGTAGTTTGATCGAGTATATTTCACAATAAGTGACTGGCTTTGGCATTTTATATCCATCAGGGATTTTCATATAAATATCAAAATCCAGTTAAATATATATATATATATATATATATATATGCCGTTACTACGTCCATTAGACGCATATCTAAACTCTCATGGAAAACCATACTGATGAGAAAACGGAACGTGAATGTATCCATCACATGTGAATATGTCTCATCATAATCTATCCCGGGTCTCTGAGAGAATCCTTGAGCTACGAGTCGAGCTTTATACCTCACAAACTCGTTTTTCTCATTTCTTTTTTGAGCAAATACCCATTTGTATCCTATAGGCTTTACATTATCTGGAGTTCGAGTAATTTTTCCAATATATTTCTTTTCTCTAGGAAGCTAACTCAGATTTTATTGCTTCCTCCCACATAGGCAATCAGGCCTTTGACGACATTCTATTATATAATATGGTCCACTATCATAATCATCATCAATGATTTCTTGAGCAACCAATAATGCAAATTTATCATTAATGGTTATTTTATTTCTATCCCATAGCTCATTACAATAACTTATGGGATTCTCGGTGCTATCACAATTTTTGATTTGTATATTTTCTAAGATATTATGCTCTACAGATTTATCGAGCTTGCTCATTAGTATTAATTTTTCATTTTCTTTTTTGAGGAACAATATCCTTTGAGATAATAGGTCTGCCATGTTTTTGTCGTGGAACATCATCATTCATTTTCTTATGTTCTTCAGGAACAATAAGTCTCGCTGGAACATTTGAGCCGAAATATGAGACTTCATGACTTTGCTAGTATCATTAAATGCATCAGGAAGTTTATTGGCAATATTCTGTGAATGAATGATTCTACTTACCTCACTATCATATTTAGGAGTACGCGGATCCAATTGGGATAAATTTTATTCATTTCAGGAGACTTTTGTTTATCATTTTGCATCATAGCTTTATCATTTTCCATTGATGGAAATGTTGTTTCATCAAAATGACAATTTGCAAAACGAGTGGTAAATAAATCTCCTGTTATTGGTTCCAAATATTGAATAATTGACAGAGAATCAAATCCAATGTATATACCAAGTCTTCGTTGTGGACCCATTTTTGTCCTCTAATGAGGTGGAATAGACACCTGAACAACACACCCAAGAGTGCGTAGATGTGAAATATTTGGCTCAAAACCAAGAGTTAATTGCATGGGGAAATGCATATGATAAGAGTATGGCGTAATCTAATAAGTGATGATGCATGCAATACTGCATGACCCCATGCTATACTAGTGAGCTTTGATCTCTGTTATAGATATAGATATATATTGATGTTAGGATATTTAATATCCTAGATGTTTTAGACTTATATTTTAACTAGAATAGGTTTTCTACTTTAAATATAATAGGCTGATTTATATTTTCTATATACTCTCTTTTAATAATTTATAAGAATTCTGTTTCTCACTTTGTACATGGTACCAATTGCCACAAAACATCTCTGGTTCATCTTTTCCGCAGCCAAATTTAAGGGTTCCTGCTGGCCCAAAATTAGGGTTTCACGCCCAGGTGAGCAAAGATTTGGGTCATCACCGCACGTCCAGTGGGGTTCTCCAGTCGCCGTCCGGCCATATCCCGGTATTTGTTGGTCAGCACTCGGCGCATGTGTGTCACATACGTCATCTCATTTTCGCACACATCTCACGCGCCACGCGTGAGAGTGCGTGGAGGTGCGTGTATTACTATTTTTGACAACGGCTGCCTGGGGCGGGTGCGCCACCTTCTTCCCTCGTTCTCCGGTTCGTTCATTTTCCCAACGACTTTTTTTGGCTTTCTGGGTTGAAACTTTGAATCTGGGATTTTTTATTTTTCCTTCTTATTTGTTCTCTTATGGCTGATCCTAGCATAATGGGTTTGTCAAGTTTGGTTACTTCTATGGCTACCGATCAAAAATTAAATGGGACTAATTATTTTGTATCTCCGGAGCATTTCACAAGAGAGTCACCTTATTGATGACCCTCCGCTTAACACTGATACAAAATACACAGAGTGGATGAGAATTGATGCTGCTCTCTTGATACAGGTTCGTAGTTCGATTGAGGCTGAACAGTCTGGACATATCATTCATTGTGAAGTTAAAGAGGTAATGAATTATCTCTCTTTTGTTTTTTCAGGAAAAGAAAACATTTCTCGAATATTTGATGTCTGTAAAGAATTTTATTGGGCAGAATAGCAGGACCAGTCTCTTAATACCTATTTTATGAACTTCAAACATACTTATGAATAGTTGAACCCTGTTGCCTTTTAGTACATATATCAAAGTTCAACAAGCTCAACGAGAACAAATGGCTATTATGAGTTTCCTTGATGGTCTCAACTCTCAGTTTGACGTCGCTAAGTCACAAATTCTATCAAATACTGATGTTACTACATTGCAGGAGGCTTTTACTAGGGTCTTACGTACGGTCCTTAGTTTTCAAATGTCGTATGTTCCATAACCAAGTTCTTTTGTCGGTCAAAACGGTGGATCGCTGGGCCGATCACTTTATTAGGGTACTAGTAGGGTTGGTGGCAATGGTTCTCGGAATTCTGGCAATTCAGACTCTGGGGTAGTATGCTATTATTGTCCTAAAACGGATCATACGAACTTGTCATAAGTTACTCAAGAAAACCTAGAGTTCGCGGAACTCTAGATCTCAATCCGTCCATGTTGCCTCTGCTCACGTGGACTCTGCACCCGAGGCCCCTCCATCCACTCAGAATTTGGTGGTTTCGGTTCCGACAGATGAATATGCCAAATTTCTCAAATTTCATGAAGTATCTAAGCATTATCAGCCAATCACTACTCTCGCTGAGTCAGGTAAACCTACTACATGTCTTCTTTCTTCGGCTTCCCAGTGGGTCATTGATTCTGGTGCCACAGATCAAATGACAGGTAATCCACAACTCTTTTTCGAACTTACTAATCATCGTTCATTCGTTATATTAGCAGATGGTTCTACCTCTGCCGTTCTTAGTGCTGGTATTATTCATATTACACCAACCCTTCTTTTAACGTATGTGCTTCATCTACCTACCTTCTCCTTTAATATTGTTTCCGCTAGCAAACTCACCCGATCTCTTAACTGTTCTGACTCATTTTTTCCGATCATTGTGTTTTTCAGGATCTTACGATGAAGAAGATTATTGGTAAAGGACGTAAGTCATGAGGCCTCTATGTTTTGGACAACCCGATATCTTGACCCATAGCATGTTCCAGCACATTGACTCCTTTTGAAGCCCATTGTCATTTAGGCCATCCCTCCGCACCTTTACTCAAGAAGTTATACCCTCAGTTTCATAGTATTTCGTCTTTTAATTGTGACTCATGTCAGTTTGCTAAACACTATCATTTGTCTTACATTCCTCGTCTTTTAATTGTGACTCGTGTCAGTTTGCTAAACATCATCAATTTGCAATAGGTTTGAGCTAGTTTATTCTGATATTTGGGGACCATGTTCTATTTCATCTAATGAGTATTGTTATTTTGTTACTTTTGTGGATGATTTCTCTCGTATGACTTGGCTATATTTTATGCAATCTCGTGCTGAATTACTATTGTATTTTCTATCTTTTTGTGCTGAAATCAAAACTCAACACAATGTCTCGGTCAAAATCTTGAGAAGTGATAATGCCAAAGAATACTTCTCTTCATCTTTTCAATCATATATGAACAACAATGGGATTCTTTATCAATGCTCTTGTGTTGATACTCCACCCTAGAATGGAGTTGCTGAAAGGAAAAATAGACATCTTATTGAAACAACTCGAGCTCTTTTGTTACACACTCATATCCCTAAATGTTTTTGGTCTGACGTTGTTTCTACTGCATGCTTTCTAATTAATCGCATGCCTTCCACGATTTTACAACATTAGACACCATACCAGATTTTGTTTCCAAACAAACCCATGTTTCTTGTTGAACCTTGTATATTTGGTTGTACTTGTTTTGTTCGTGATGTTCGTCCCCACATGACAAAACTAGATCCTAAGTCCTTAAAATGTGTTTTTTTTGTTACTCCCGTCTCCAAAAAGGCTATAGATGTTTTTCCCCTTTGTTGAACAAGTACTTAGTGTCTAGTGATGGCTCAAAAGCTACCTTTAAAACCGTAGGCAAGTGCACCTATCGTTTTATAGTATAGATTATTGAGTACCGAGTGTCATTCCCACGAGGATTGTAAGTACTAATAATTACCGTCTTTTGTTATTTAATCTAACAATTTTCAGAGTTTTTGTTTGATGAAAAAGGAAAACAAATTATAAATTGTAAAAATGAAGGAAGATTTGTAAAATAAGAAATCAAGAGATAGAAATGTGTTTGAATGTAAATCCCTCTAGAATGTTTTTGTGATTTGACAAGTTAAAAATGCAACCGTAAGCCCTTAAGCAAAAACCAACCTCTTTTAATAAAATCTCATGTCTTGTGGACCGTAGAAATTCCCAATTTAAGTTAAACCCTTTCTCAAGGCGAAAAACTTCTAATCTCAAGTTGATTAACTGAAATATCTTTCTAGTTAAAACCCCCAAGACAGCATTATAACGATTTGTGAATTCCCATATTAGGTTTGACCCTAATCCAGAAGATTTATGTCGTCCTATATCTAGGATTGCATGCAACTCTTTTCACTTATATAGGTTCTATTTCACCATGAATCTCGATTTCCGGATGAAAAATAAACTTCAAATCAATATTGCGCATATATCAATTTGAATGAACGAAACATAATATAAGTGAATCACACAAAATATGAAGATTTTATTAAAAACATACACACCTTAATCACAATTCCATTCTAGAGTTCACTACATTCAAACACTAGGAGTTTAGGTACACATGATTTTGACCAAAGAATAAATTACACAAGAAGATTTAAGTATTGTAGACATGGTGTACTTATCTTTCTCAAAATCTCAATTGACTTCTTTCTTGATTGATGATGTTGCTCTAAGCCTTCTTCTCCAATGTTGCTACAAGCTTACTCCTCCAAGACCTCTTGATCTCCAATGTCTAATGAATTTAATGAATCTATGAATCTAATGAATTCAATGTATCTTGAATTAATGAATGGAATTCTCTTCCCAACTCAAACTCTTGGCTTTTATAGACATCATTTTTGTGAAAGAACACATCAATAATGCTATCTTTTTGTTAAACAATTCCCTCCACTTTCATTGTTGGTTGGTGAATTCTTGTACTCAATTGATGATTGAGGGAATATGGGGACATGTTGCAGCAAAATTGGGTATTAAAGGTGTATAAAAGTGGTCAAAAAGCTTGGTAGGTGAGTTTTCCATAATTTTCGCATGGAAAAGTTGCAGAAAAGTGTCCCGGACACGCCCGTGTCACCCAGAACGGCCAGGCCGTGCTTTTTATCATACAGGGAATCAGGGAAACATGGTCGTGCTTCCCAACACGGCCAGGCCGTGTCTCTGGACACGACCGTGTTGGGGAACACGGCCTGGCCGTGTCGGAGGCTGTTTTGCGCGAAAAAATTGAGTTTTTAGGTCCCGACGGAACACGGCCGTGTTGCCCGACACCCCATGCCCGTGTTGGACCAAAAAGGCCCCGAAATGACGCGTTTGGCTTGGAATTTCGAGCGTTTTTGCATCCTTAAACTCCCCGGTATGTTTTGACATGAATCCATGGTCCGAAATTCACTAAAATTAGCCCCGAATGGTCAATCTACATCAATAAAAGCACCTCGGAGTAATATGAACTATGTACAATCAAAAATTTACAAAACTAACAATAAAATAACTCGAATTCTACTCAAATATACACATAAAACATGCATAAAAAGACCCTTATCATCTAGTGATGTCACTTCCCATGAGACCATCCCATTCTTCGACGACTCGTCCTCACCACCAATTACTCATGTCTATTCTAGACGCCCTCCTCCCACTATTGATCCTAATCTTGCAACAGTATTGTCTTCATCACCAGATTTTGCTACTCCTGATCTCGATTTGCCCATTGCTCTTCGAAAATGTAGACGTCAATGTATTTATCTCATTTCATATTGTGTTATATATAATCAATTGTCTTCTACCTCTTGTTCTTTTATTGTTTCTCTTGATTCTGTGCAAGTTCTAAAAATCGTCCGCCAAGCCCTATCCAATCCTGACTGGCGAGCAACAATGATTGCTGAAATGGATGCCTTAACTGAGAATGGCACTTGGGATCTAACTAAGCTACCTCTTGGCAAGAAATTCGTTGGCTGCATGTGACGACCCGACCTTTTTACCAAAATTGCACACACTTATTCGCAATAATCATGAATTTTAATTTTAATTGCATAAATAAATTTATTTAAATTAAAGCATTTATTTATCAAGATTTATTTTAAAATTTCTGAGAATCGAGATTGATCGTGCCCATAACTTAGATGTAATACTTCATTGACTTGATAATTTTAGAACTTAATATCCGAGAGCTTAATTCTAGACTTAAGTATTTCAGAATTTCAGTGCGATTTTTGGAGAAACACAAATTATTAGACGAATTTACACTATCGCGTTGAAACTTAGAGTTTCCCTATTAATTATATATATATTTAAAAAAAAAATATATATATATATATATATGGTAGTTTAAGATATTAGAAAATTTTAATTGTTTTATTTTTATTATCTTAGTATACTATTGTTCTTTTGGTTTATAATATAGAAATTAAGAAATTGATTTTTTGTTGGTAATTAGAAAGTTACCCATTTACCCCCCAAGAACTCTTGCCCTTAAAATATCCCCAACTACACCATCACTCTTCACTTTTACTAACACATTGTCTTGTAGGTTAAGATTAGAACTCCAAGGTAACTTCCATTTTTCTCTTCAACTTTCAAGTTTTGATTTAATTTTTCCTTCAAAAAAATATAAGATTTTTGTAGTAAAAGCATGCAATAGGTTAGTATATGAGTTTATGTATGTTTTGTGTTAATAAATGAAATAAAAGTTTGGACATTTTTTTAGCATGTAATTTTTGGTCATAGTTATTTTAATTTAGGAGATGATTTTTTTTTTGTTTTATTTAATCTTGTTAAAATATTGTCTAGCATATTTAGATATGATGATATATGAATTTTGATGATTATTTTGGTGATGATTTTGATGTATGAAATATTTAAGTTAGTAAAAGTATTTATGGACATTTTAAGTACTTTAGCCTTTTGTGTTGGTGTAGTACTTTAGTTGATAGTGGAAATGGACTACATGACAAATTTGGAGAAGATTCATGGTTGTTAACTTGTAGAAAAATAACAAAATGGAGGGATAAGGAGAAGAGTAATGGACGGTCAAATTGGAGATTTGAGTGTGTGTTTTGTGTGTTAGTATTAGAGATAATGAATAGTGACAAAATGGAAGTCATGCTTTTGGGTGGAGTAAGTTGTACTCTTTGTCAAAGAGGTATGGGGAAGCCTTAAAATGAAGAAGTGTTGTTGGGAGATATTTTTTAGGAAAATGATTGTTGGTGATTATAGAGAAGCACTTAGTTGATTAAGATTTAGAATTTTTTTAAACATAGTTAATAATTAATGAATAAATATATATATATATATATATATATATATATTGATTTATAATAAGATAGATAATAATTATGATTAATACATTAGACGGATGAGTTGACTAAACTTTGACTATTGAATTAGGTTATGACAACTTAGTTAACTAAGTTTGATTAATTAATTATTTATTAATAATTATTTGACTACTATTTAGTTTATAAATTATTTATTTGTTTCTTTGTTTAATTACTTACTAATTATTGATTTAATTATTTTCGAAATTAATTAATTAATTCGAATTATTTATTATTTAATTATTATTTTTTTTGTAATTTAATTAGTTTATTTAAATCAATTAATTTAATTAAAAAATATTATATTATTATTTTATTTATTTATTTGATTCTAATATATATATAGAGTCAAGTGGACTATTAAAGGACTTTTTTTTTCTTAGATGACTTATTATTACTTCATTAATTAAGGATAGTTAGATTAAGTATTAAATTTGCCTTTCCTAGAATAACATACTCTATGAATATTATAAACCTCACATAAGTAGTAGCTTGATCGATAACATGTTGAATTTAGCCTTGAACCATTACGATTTACTTGTGTTAGGTGCGGCACGATCGAACTCTTCTCAATCGAAAACATTCAACACTTTTACGTCAAACAAAGGTGGGTAAACTTCTAATTTGTAAGCATGTTGTATTGTTACACTAATTTGGTTAAATTTCCTATCAATACATGAAATTGAAAGTGACACTACGGTGTCGGCCGATGGGCCATATGAATGAAAAGTGTCTTCGGGTCAAATAGAAAGTGCCTTCGGGCCGAAAATGGAAAGTACCTTCGGGTCGAATCTTATTATGCAGTATAGATGCATTTCTCCTGTTAGTGTAACTGCTTACATTTTCCCACTGAGTGTAAAAATTCACGCCTTCAAACTAATATTATTTTTCAGATGATGGGGGCGAGCAGTAGGGGCTGTGCACGTGGAAGTCGCGTGTTCCTTACTTATTTTGTTATAAACTCCAAACATAACATATATATAATCTGAACTTGTATTAAGAAATCAATCGTACTCTGATGACTCGTATTTGGACGTACCATGTTAAGCTTTTTAATTTTCATATTTTGACATGTTGTATATATATATATATATATATATGGTGTGTTTTAAAAAAAATTACTTCAAAATTTCTTAGATTTATATTATTCCATTTATACTTCCGCAAATACTTTAAGTGCATTTATGGTTCCGTAGTGACAATCTGAACTCTAAATGGGTTTGGGGTGTTACACTGCAAGTGGGTCTTTGCAGTAAAGTTTAATTCAAATGATTTGTAGCTCGTCTAAAAGCTCGGTTGGTAGCTAAAGGTTATACCCAGACCTATAGGATTGATTACTCTGACACTTTCTCTCCAGTAGCCAAGTTAACATCTGATAAATTATTTATTTCCTTGGCAGCTAGAAACAATTGGCCTTTGCACCAACTTGAAGTGAGAAATGCCTTTTTACATGGCGATCTTATTGAGGAAGTATATATGGAGCAACCACCTGGGTTTGTTGCTCAGGGGGAGTCTGGGAAAGTCTGTCATCTTCGCAAGTCTTTATATGGGTTGAAGCAGAGCCCCCGTGCTTGGTTTGGGAAATTTAGTTAGTCAGTAGAGTGGTTTGGGGTGAAAAAGAGTAAGAGCGATCATACTATTTTCTACAAGTAATCTACTTCTGGCATTATTTTACTTGTTGTTTATGTAGACGATATTGTTATCACTGGAAGTGATGCACAGGGAGTTTCATCTTTAAAAACATTTTTGCAAGATCAATTTAGTACTAAAGATTTGGAAATTTTGAAATACTTCTTGGGAATTGAGGTGTATAGGAGTCAGAAAGGTACTTTTTTGTCCCAATGGAAGTATGTTCTGGATCTGTTAGCAGAAACTGAAAAATTGGGAGCTAAATCTTGCAACACTCCCATGCCTCCAAATCATCAATTTATAAAGGATGGTGTTGCCTTTGACGATCCTGAATGTTATAGGAGATTAGTTGGAAAACTAAACTATCTTACAGTAACACGTCCTGATATTGCTTATTCTGTGAGCACTTTAAGTCAATTCATGTCTTCTCCTACAATTCATCATTTGTCTGTCTTGGAGCAAATATTGTGCTACTTAAAAGGTGCTCCTGGACGTGGTATATTGTATCAGAATTATGGGCTATAATAATATTGCGTGTTTTTCTGGTGTAGATTGGGTGAGTTCTAAGGTTAATCAAAAATTTGCTACTGGGTATTGCGTTTTTGTTGGTGGAAACTTGGTTTCGTGGAAGAGTAAGAAACAAAATATGGTATCACGATCGAGTGCAGAGTCAGGATATCGAGTCATGGCACAGGCTTCGTGTGAAGTAGTGTGGATTTCACAACTTCTGGCTGAAATTGGTTTTAGGGTTCTTGCTCCCTCTAAACTATGGTGTGATAATCAAGTTGTACTTCACATTGCCTTAAAACCTGTTTTCCATGAATAAACCAAACACATTGAGATAGATTGTCACTTTGTTCGTGAGAAGATTCAACGAAATTTGATTTCTATAGCTTATGTGAAGACTGGAGAACAATTAGGGGACACCTTCACCAAGGCTCTGAATGGATCTCGCGTCACGTATATTTGTAACAAGCTGAGCAAGATAAATATCTATACTCCAGCTTGTGGGAGAGTGTTATAGATATAAATATATATTGATGTTAGGAGATTTAATATCCTAGATGTTTTAGACTTCTATTTTAAGTAGAATATGTTTTCTACTTTAGCTATAATAAGTTGATTTATATTTTCTATATAAGCTGGCTTCAGCTCTCTTTTAATAATATACAAGAATTCTGTTTCTCACTTTGTAAAATCTCGTTAATATTGTACGAGCAATGACCTGAATTCATTTAATCAGGGATTCTGCCATCCCATTCTGAGTATGAACATGTGCTATTGGGTGTTCAACATTAATTCCCAGTGATGCACAATATTCATCAAAACTTTTTCATGTAAATTCTCCGGCATTATCCATTCATATATTCTTAATAGGATTATTATCAGGGAAATGTGCTTGGAGTTCAATAATTTGTGCTAATAATCGAGCAAATGTAACATTTTTAGTAGATAATAAGCATATGTGTGACCATCTATATGATGCATCTATTAAGACCATAAAATATCTAAATGGTCCGCTTGCTGGATGTATTGGTCCACAAATATCAACATGAATACGCTGTAAAAATAATGGTGATTCATAACCAACCTTTTCCATTGAAGGTCTAGTAATGAATTCCTTGTGAACACATTTCACATAAATAATCTTTCGATATCAATATTTTTGTGTCTTTCAATTGATGTCCATTAGTATGTTCAATAATCCTACGCATTATAGTAGTTCCTGGGTATCCTAGGCGATCGTGCCATAAACCAAATATATCAGGATTCACCAGCTTCTATGGCATGGTGGCATATGATTCAAAGGCTTTAATTGGGATATAATACAATCCAGAAATTGTCGCTTCAAATTTCTCATGGATATTTTTCTTGCCCATTTTATATGATGTGATACATAGACACTCTTATCATGGTCATTTAGTGTCTCTAAATGATAACCATTATCACGCACATCTTTAAAACTTAGTAGATTTCTTTTTGATCTACTAGATAATAATGTATTTTCAATCAGCAGGATTGTACCATTAGGTAACATTAATGTTGCATTTCTGGGCCATCAATAATTTCAATGGGACCAACTATAGTTGTAACTTGTGCTTTGCACAGTTTTATACTCGAGAAATATGCTTTACTCGTTAATTTTGAGTGTGTTGCTGCACTGTCAAGTAGACAATAGTCTTTCTTCTCGGTGTTTCACATATATACCTAATATAACATTATTGAATTAATATTATACAATTATCTTTATGATTTTATATATAAAAAAAATAGATCATTGTGAAACAGTTAAATAATAACATTGAGGCACAACAAAAATTTCAATGTAATTTTTTTTTTCAAAATCATAAATGAGATAGACATACATAATCATCTAATTATTCATTATGCTAAAATAACTTATTATAGCTAACAAGGGGAAAATGTGGTGATAAGAAGAAAAATCATAAGCCAAAAGTGATTCGGATGATATTCTCCAACAAAAACTAAAATGATAATGTGAGAATTAAAGTATTGAGAATGAAACTTGGTATACGATAATGTGAGAATTGTTGAATGAAATGTTGGTATATTTATAGATAAAAATTATTGTTCATAGCCGTTAACTAGCCGTTGGGGGAGGAAAAATTTGAATGTGGAAATTGTGAATGATTTAGTATAATTATAATGATATTTTGTGATTGAAATAATAAACACAAATATTGTGATAACAAAATTATTGTTTATATAAAAGGTTCAACCCATAAATATATCTTCCCGGGAAAATACATATTAGCATAATCAAAACATTCCACTCTTACAATACCAATTGAATTACATGAAATATTTTAGAAACTAATTTAAGCATAGATATCATTGCTTAAATATTTCCATCACCAATTAAGTGATCAATTCTTCTTTTTGGATGCTCAAAGAAATCAACAACATCTAGATGTGTAATATCGACACTCATGTCATCAAAATTATCATTTTCAAGAAGATCAGAAGCGAAATTTGCCTCAGCACTTTTGTCTTTCTTTCGAAGAGATGCTTGATAAAGCTCTACTAAATGTTTTGACGTTCGACAAGACGTGACTGAAATGACCTTTATTCCGATCGATAACACTTCTCTCCACCATTCTCCGGATTTATCACTTTCTCTTTTCCTTTCTTATCATTTCTGTTCCACTTCAGATGGTCACTTGTATTTTCGTGATTTGAATTATTCTAACTACCACGATTAATTATATGGAGTAAATATGTAAGTCCAAGCGGCTACGATAATCTAGAGGGGGGGTGAATAGATTATCTCCATCTTTTCGATTATGCCCTCTTTTTTGAACAAAACAAGCCAAGACAATAATAAAGGTGTGGAATGTAAACAACACGCGTCGATTTATAGAGCTTCACCCCACCTAGAGACTACGTGCTCTACCACCTCAATATATCCGGGATGGGTTTTGAAAAAGAAAAAGAATTTTATTAATTACCACAATTAATACAAATTCAACTTACAACAACACCTTGAAGAGCACCACACTCTTCTTCAACACCACCTTTGAGATTACCACAATCTCTCTTGAAGATTACCACAATCTCCAACGGCACCTTGTGAAGATTACCACAATCTTCAACCTTGAAGAATACCAAATTCTTCAACACCTCGACAAGAAGATTACCACAATCTTCTTACACCTAACACCTAGATCACCCAAGTGTGTTCTTACCACAAGAACACTCACAAGGATATCTTGTGTTGAATGATTACCCAAAAATTCAAGATTACAACTCGATAATGAATTATACAATTGAGTACAAGTGTAATCAAGAATAACCTAGACCTCAAGAATGTGAAAGTGATAAGCTAGACAAATTACAACAAGAATAATGACAATATAAGACCAAGTGTTTGTTTGAGTATTTCTTATTGTGTTGTATTGTTCTCTCTTGTTGTTGTGCTTCAAATCTTCCTCTATTTATATGAGATGTCTTGTACATGATAGACTCCTCTTGGGAACTTGAATTCTGTAAAAAATTGCAAGACAATTGAAGAAAAGAGCTGTTAGAAATCAACTCTATGATTTAAGGAAATGTTGTGTCACGTCAAACGGTCGAATTTTGTCATTAAACCATAGGGCGACCGGTCGCGCGTTAAAACAGAAAAGAGATTACACAACAAAATTCATCAGGGGGACCGGTCCTTGGGGGGCTCGACCGGTCGCCCCCTATAGGGACTGGTCACCCTTGACCATTTTTGGGGTTTCGCGAGTTCTGTTTCGTGAAATGTATTCCCAGGTACCGGTCGCCTCTTTGGTCGACCGGTCGACCTCCTAAATAAAGTGTTGTCTGATTTTTGTCGAAAATAAACCTCAAGAAATACTCCAAAAAATTCGTAAAAACATTTTAAACCGATCGGGAGTATTTAGGACAACATTAGAAATATAGTTTTGATGAAATAACACATTACCACAAAATCATCAAAAGTGTTGTCCGATATAAACTTCAAGAAATACTACTAAAAATAGTAAAAACATTTTAGACCGATCGGGAGTATTAGGACAACATTTACAAACATAGTTTTGACACAACACAAAATCATTAAGTGTGTTGTCCAATATTGTCGAAAATAAACTAGAAGAAATACTCCGAAAAATATTAAAAACCATTTTAAATCATTTAGGAGTATTTGGACAACCTTTAAAAACATTGTTTTGGTATAAAAACAAAATCATCAAAATCATGATAAAACCATTTATCAAACAATCTCCCCCTTTTTGATGATTACAAACCAAAACAATTTTAACGAGGTTGATTTTGAAAACAAAACAATTTTACCGGTAAAAGAAGAACTATCCGTTGTGAGCGACAACATTCCACGCAATATAAACACAAGGATGGGAGTAGAAATATTCAAACATGTATAGCAAAAGCTCCCCTATCAATATGCACAACAAGAGTAATGTAAAAGCAATCAATCACAAGCTAAAAGCTTAGCTTTTACATATTGATCTTAAGTACAAGAGCTTATAAGCTCCCCCTGTCAACAAAACATCATTAGACAAGTATATAAGTCCATCATACAACAATTGGACTAAGTATAATACACAACTTATGGCTTTATCAAGCCATAGCTTATAACTTCTTTTGTTTAGCTTAACTTAGCTTTTATGAGCTAATGAGCTTATAACCTGCTTCTCCCCCTTTGGAATCATCAAAAAAATGTTAGTACGATAAAAACATCATATGATCATATCAAAGTGCACAACTAAACTGATGTATCGAGCTATTTGAACATTGAAGCTTATAGACCAAATAGGAGGAAAGAGTCGATCATACGGCTTGTAGAAGCTTATTAAAACTCATTTGATTTGCAAAACATGATCTCTATAAATATACAAGCCTTTTGAAATCGAGAGAATCATGTAGGTGATGAATTTTTCATTGAGACATTTTATCGAACACTTGGCGGGCGTCAAAAATTGAAGAAGATATATATAGCCCTTGTAAATGCAATCAAGCCAAGTTTTTCATCACCAAACAGTTCAAACATAATACAATTCATCATAAATAACAATCTTACCACAAACATATACAAATTTTATCAAGAAAATACATATAGACCAAGTTCTCAAGGGTTCAACCCAATTGAGACAAGGAAGTAGAATTCTTACCATTCAATCGGTTAAGACGAGCAATGATCATGATAATCGAGTCTAACTACGTCCAAGATATGAAATGTATGCAATAAAATACATTTGAAGTGAAATTTGTGTGCAATTTACGAAAGGGACGAACGTAGAGTTAAAAGGGCCAAAATGCCAAAGTCTGGAAACAGAATGCAATTTAAGCCAATAAATAGCTAAGGGCGACCGGTCACAGGCATGGGCGACCGGTCGAGCTAGTGGGCGACCGGTCGGCCCCTGCCCTAGCAGCATTTGGTTACGTTTCGTTTCTATTTTGAAAGTCCGAAATTTGATCCAAAAACGATTTTCGCCTTAGTTTTAAAAACGCAAAATACAAATGTAGACCTCATTCAATATACAATATGTCATAATCAAGCTCGAAATGAGGTAAAATACTCGGCGGTGAGCGATTAAAAAGTCCGCGAGTTATCCTTGAGACGGAATTAAACACATCTCAAGTTTTTGTTAAAACATGCAATCCCTTAAAAAAATATCGAATCTTAATATGTTTAGTTCGATTATGACGAACCATATTTTGAAAAATAAAATTTACACCGGACTTGTTATCCCGGAAAATAATAATGTTTTAAAACTTTGGATGAACAAGTCATAAGAAGAAGTGCCTTACAAGTATTTGAAAATTTCTTTTAACGACACTTTAAAGAGATTCGTTGGGATTGTTTAAGTCGAGCATATAGACATAAGGCATGTAGAATGTCGAGTCTAAGGAGTAATAAATGAATAAACATACCTCGAATTCGTTTGTCAATCAACATGCCTACCTCAACATTTGTCAATTTTCACATTTGTGGTCATATAGGTTGAAATGGTTCTTTCTTCTTCAATGCCTCACTTCTTCTTTTGAGTGTGGAATATAATCACCTTCTTGGTATTGTTGAACTTGAATTCCAATGATCAAATTTGAGCTTCCCTCATCATGATCATCTTAGGTTCACCTTGCATTGACTTGGAAAAATATCTTGCACAAATATTCATTAGTAGCACCAAAAATATTATCAACATAAATTTGCACAAGTAAACAACCTTGCCCTTTTTCAAAACAAGAAGTGTAGTATCAATTTTACCTTTTGTAAAATTATTTTGTAAAAATAGCTAAGTCTATCAAACCATATACGGGGTACTTGTATCAACCGTACAAGGCCTTTTATAAAAATCATTTGACCTAAAAATTTTAAACTCCGATAGACTTCTATTTGAATAAAACCATTTAGAAAATTGGATTTAACATCCATTTGGTAAATCTTGAAATTTTCTCAAAACAAGAATGGGCAAGTAAAGTGCAAATAACTTCTAAATGTGCTATGAGTGCAAATATTACATCAAAATCATTACCTTCTTCTTGACAATATCATTGAGCTACTAACCTTGTCTTGTTCATCAAACTTGTTGCGAAATATCACAAATTTATGCAAAATCTTAACAAGATATTTTGCACACGAGCATAGTAATATCGAATAATAGATACACTATTTTAAGCACCACATACTATGCATCATCAAGAGTCTAATAAATCATTCAAGTTCAAATAAGCTTAAGAAAGCTAAATAAGGTCTCTTTTGAAATTTGACAATAAGAGAGCACATTGTTGAGACCTCATTTACAAGAATCATATGAACAAGAACTTTGACATAAGTATCCAAGAATAGTGGCATTTATATGTGCAATAAAATGCATAACTTAGTAGATCAATTGTTTTATCAAAACAAAATATAATCCTTTACAAATTTCGGATAAAACAAGCTATGTCAAATAATGCCTTTTCAAAAATTAAAACATCCTCTTAATGTCACATGTATAAGCACATAGGCATATGACAAAAATATATCGAGTCTATAAGATAAATACCAATGATGAGCGTACCTCGATAGTTAAAACATCTCTTGAAGAGAATGACGAAATATATATCCTACATATATCTTAAACAACTCTAGCACAAAGCAACATGATACAAGTGTAGGATAAAAACAATGTATGTCATAAGTATGCTTGTGCCAAGAGAATCCATAGGAGATTATAAAACACAATAGTTAAAGCAAATGCTCAAGAGTTTTAAAAACATCATGCAAGGTCTTCTTTTTTAAAAAAAAAAATTGAAACTCACAAATATATTGAAGACCTAAATTTTTAAGAAATATGAATACCCATTTTGCAATTTAGACACAAATAAAAACATGCATAAAAAATGCATATTTAAATAGGGAGATACGGTTTACCAATTTCGCCATTTCCATGGGTTGTGTCATTCACATTGTTGATGGTATCTTCCCTTTTGAAGTCATTTTGTTGATGATAACTCTTTCTATTGCTCCATTTCCAAGGATTGTGTCCTCCCCATTGTTGATAATGTCTCTCTCTCTTGGAAAATCATCTTGTTGATGATGTCTTTGCCATTTCCAAGGATTGTGTTCTTCCCATTTTTGATTATATCCTCTTCTTGGAAATTTACTTTGTTGAAAATGTTTTCTCCTTCTTTGATCAAATGAGATGTTCATTTGATGTCTCATTGGCGGCATGAATTTTCTTCGATTATTAATCCGCCGGGTACCTAAAATGACATTGTTTTGTGGTACCCTCAAGTGCTTGGGTCCTTTGGAATTAGTCTTGAGACTTTTAGGTCTCCAACAATAATTATAGCTATTTCTAGCCCGACAAGTATTTACCGTATGACCCTTCTTACAGCAATAAAAGCAAGTAACATCACTAATATGCATAGAACTCGATTCCTTTTCATATGATTTATACCATTAGGCTCATGATCAAGTTTACTATTCAAATTATCACAATCATAAACATTCACAACATTGGACAATTTATTGGTACTCAAGTTGGATTTTGATAAATCATTTGTCATGCAATTAATATCCTCAACAAGAGTACTATTTTGTTTTTCAAGGTTTCTATCCTTGTCAAGTGTGGTGGTGTGAGCACATGATAGTGATTCATAGGAAGTAAATAAACTATCCTTTTCATTTTTCAAAACATTGAATTTCTTTTTCAAATTTTTGTACTTAACTAGTAAATTTTGGAATTCATTTTGAAGATCTTCAAAATCATTTTGCAAATCACTATAATAATTTCGAATAACAATATCATAGGAAGTAGAGGGTTTAAGACAAACCTCATTTTCTTCTTCGATGCCCATAAAACATTGTTCGACTACCTTATAGTTGGAAGTTGTAAAAAGCTTATTCCTTAGATTTGACATTGTATCCCTTTGATAAGTAGATGCTTTTGAGTTGCTCCTATCATTTGTATATACTTCATGAATGGCTTCTAATATTTGCCATACTTCATGAGCCGATCGAATTCCTACAATATGATCAATTTCCAAATTAGTAAGTGAACAATATAAAATATTGAGAGCTTTACCATTTAGGGAGATGATTTTCTTTTCTTCATCATTGAGCTCCTTGAGAGCTTTGGAGATGTATGGTGTGCCCATCATCGGAATGGATTCTCCATTGATGACGATGTTCCAAATATCGAACCCGCAACATTGTAAATAACATTCCATTCTTTCTTTCCAAAATGTAAAATTTTTGGAATCAAACCGAGGTGGCTTGGTGGTGGAGGTGCCGGAAAGGTGAGCTTCATTCGTAGCCGACGATCGTTCCTCTTCACTCGCGATGTGAAACGAGCTTGCCAAAGAGTTTGGCTTTGATACCACTTGTAAGTCCAAGTGGCTACGATAATCTAGAGGGGGGTGAATATATTATCTCCATCTTTTCGATTATGCCCTCTTTTTCGAACAAAACAAGCCAAGACAATAATAAATGTGCGGAATTTAAACAACACGCGTCGATTTATAGAGCTTCACCCCACCTAGGGACTACGTGCTCTACCACCCCAGTATATCCGGGATGGGTTTCGAAAAAGAAAAAGAATTTTATTAATTACCACAATTAATACAAATTCAACTTACAACAACACCTTGAAGAGCACCACACTCTTCTTCAACACCACCTTTGATATTACCACAATCTCTCTTGAAGATTACCACAATCTCCAACGGAACCTTGTGAAGATTACCACAATCTTCAACCTTGAAGAATACCAAATTCTTCAACACCTCGATGCTAAGATTACCACAATCTTCTTACACCTAACACCTAGATCACCCAAGTGTGTTCTTACCACAAGAACACTCACAAGGATATCTTGTGTTGAATGATTACCCAAAAATTCAAGATTACAACTCGATAATGAATTATACGATTGAGTACAAGTGTAATCAAGAATAGTCTAAACCTCAAGAATGTGAAAGTGATAAGTTAGGCAAATTACAACAAGAATAATGACAATATAAGACCAAGTGTTTGCTTGAGTATTTCTTGTTGGGTTGTATTGTTCTCTCTTGTTGTTGTGCTTCAAATCTTCCTCTATTTATAGGAGATGTCTTGTACATGATAGGCTCCTCTTGGGGACTTGAATTTGTGAAAAATTGCAAGACAATTGAAGAAAGAGTCGTTAGAAATCAACTCCATGATTTAAGAAAATGTTGTCGATGTCAAACGGTCGTAATTTTGTCATTAAAACCGTAGGCGGCCGCGCGTTAAAACGAAAAAGAGATTACACATCAAAATTCATCAGGGACCGGTCTTGGGGTGTGCGGCCGCCGCCCCTATGGGACCGGTCACCTTGACCATTTTTGAGGTTTTCGAGTTATGTTTCGTGAAATGTATTCCCAGTGTACGGTGCCGCTCTTTGGTCGACTTTGGCCGACCTCCTAAATAAAGTGTTGTCCGATTTTTGTCGAAAATAAACCTCAAGAAATACTCCGAAAAATCCGTAAAAACATTTTAAACCGATCGGGAGTATTTAGGACAACATTAGAAATATAGTTTTGATGAAATAACACATTACCACAAAATTATCAAAAGTGTTGTCCGATATAAACTTCAAGAAATACTCCTAAAAATAGTAAAAACATTTTATATCGATTGGGAGTATTAGGACAACATTTACAAACATAGTTTTGACACAATAACACAAAATCATTAAGTGTGTTGTCCAATATTGTCAAAAATAAACTAGAAGAAATAATCCGGAAAATATTAAAAACTATTTTAAATCATTTAGGAGTATTTGGACAACCTTTAAAAATATTGTTTTGGTATAAAAACAAAATCATCAAAATCATGATAAAACCATTTATCAAACAAAATATTCCACGACCACGACCGCAACCACGACCTCTTGAATTATTGAAAATTTGAGCTCTAGTTGCATTCACTTCAGGGAATGGAGTAGAACCAGTAGGCTGTGATTCATGATTTTTTTTTATCTATAATTCATTGTTTTGTTCGGCCACAAGAAGACACGAAATCAACTCAGGATATTTTGTGAAATCTTTTTCTCGGTGTTGTTGCTGCAGAAGCAAACCCAAGGTATGAAAAATAGAAAATATTTTTTCAATCATATTCCATCTGTGATACTTTCTCCACATAATTTCAATTTTGAATAAATTTTAAATACCATGGAGTTATATTCACTTATGGATTTGAAATATTGAAAACGAAATTTTATCCAATCATATCGGACCTTTAGAAGTATAACCATCTTCATGTGGTCATATCTTTCTTTCAAATTTTTCCAAAGAGCGGATGGATCTTTTACCGTAATGTATTCTGTTTTTAAATTCTCATCGATATGGTGACGTAGAAAGATCATAGCTTTAGCTTTATCTTGTGCAAATGCAATATTTCTTTGTTTAATAGTATCACCAAGACCTTTAGCATCTAGATAGACTTCAGCATCTAAAACCCATGACATATAATCTTTTACAGCAATATCAAGAGCAACAAAATCGACTTTTATGGGTGATCCATAATGAAATTTTAAATTAAGAAACAACAAAACTTACCACACTCACCAAAAGTTTTAAATATTGGCTAGAGACTCGTGCTGATAACGTGTTGGAAATAATAAGAAATTAATACTACAAAATAAGTCTTAAGAAGAAGAATCAGAGAAAATGAAGAAAGGTGTAGTTTATTATGAATCGGCCGACGCTTATTTATAATAGGTTACATGTCATTATCAAAGTACTATGCAAGTAATGTGCATCTTTATAATTTTCAACCAAAACGTCGCTTCCAATTAAAATGTCGCTATCAAATACTATGCAGGCTCTGTGCAAGTTTGATTTTTTTCAGCCGTATTTCACTGTGTATAATATGTCCATCGTCTGTTTTTCATCACAAATACACCTTTTTTTTTGTTAACATATTTTTTGACTAACCAAATCGGTCACCCCTCAGCCTCCTATCGCAACAAGACAAAAATAACCCAAGTACCAATCTCTAGAAGGCCTGCCTAGATCCTCTACAAAAGTTAGTAGTATATCATCAAAAAATAACAAGTATAAATAGCTCATCGTTTAAATTTATGGCATTTAAAAGACTATAATGTCATTACTATCTAAAACATATATCATACGATTGCCCCACACGATCATACTACATAGTCATGCGTGACACTATAGTGCCATAAAGTCTTGTGCTAGATGATCGCGTCACACGATCGTGCCTTATAATAATAATATGCCACATAATTGTGCCATATAAAGTTGGAAAATGGGTAAATTGGAAAATATAGGTGGTTTTAGGTGGTTTTATGAAGATTGAAGAGGGTGGATGTAAAATGAGGCCACGTTTATTATCACAAGAAAATATAGTCAATTGTTGTTGCTTTTATTGTTTTTTATTAAAAATATCAATCCTTATTTCTCAATTATACCATTTTTCTATTTAACCAAACGATAATGTTAAGGACAATCGGAGGACGGAGATTGCCCATCTGCCTATATACTACGGTAGCAATTATCCGGTTCGGTAATTCAGTTGGCCACTGTGAAAACTCGAATTTGCCGGTTCATCGGATAAGGTAGATAACATATACATACACAGATTGATTCATACAGCAAAACCCTAATAAAAAATTAAACCACAAAACCCTAGAAATTACCCACCCGAACTTCTGGATTAACACTCGAATTTCATCAATTTCGAGCTACATGAATAGTATTCCCCACCAATTTCCGTAACTTCATCGCTGCATTTCGTCGAGGTTGAGAGTTTTTGAAAAAAAATCGAAGGATGAATGCTCTGACTACCACGACGACGTTTTGTCCGAGCTCGTTTCAGCTCAAATTGGCACTCGGTAGCCGGAAATATCCGCTGGCGTTTGTGCGTACTCGCTTTCCGGAGTTGGATCGGCGCAGAGTGAATTTCGTGTCGATGGTGGTACGGAATAGCGATGTCAATGGTAACGGCTTGGAACGACGTGGTTCTGGGAATTCATCGTGGGCTAATTTGAATTCTTCGGCTGATGGTTTCTCTGGTTGGGCTAATGCTGATGCTGAAGGACAGTCTGGTGATTCCAAGCCCAAGAAATCACTTCTAGGTAAGAGTGTTGGTTGTAGTTTTTTTAGTTTCTTTAATTGTTACAGCGTTTACTAGCTAATGATTATCTGTTTCTTTTTTACATGGCGTATTGTTGTGATGCATTTGATTCGAAGGAGTGCTGAGATATTTGGTGTAATGCTATGTATCAACTAAACTTTAGCTTTTAAAAGTTCATATTTGATTGCTTCAATCAATTTCTCTGTCCAAGCTTGCCTGAATGGAAAGTTGTGAAGTAACATTAATAATGGACGCCTATTATTTTGAGGTTTGGTATGTGGGTGCTGTTTTTGGAGATATGGATTGATGAAAGTACTTCTCTTGTAGACTAATAACACTTGTGAAGTAGTTTACTTTCAGGGATACTGGGGACAGGAGCTGCTGGGGTTCTTCTGGTTGCTGGCCTGACTTTTGCTGCGCTGTCTATGAGTAAGAGGGGGACTTCAGGTGAGTTCTTTTGTCTTTCAACTATTAAGATACTTTTGTCTCGTAAAAAGATGGAACAAATGAGATCTGTTAAACCTATTACCATTTTTTTAATCAATTGCGGAAGGATAACAGTGTTAAAAAGAGCATGTGCTAAATATCCTCTTTTTTCGAAGAACATATACAACATCTTTACCGTTAGTATCATAATATTCTAAGACAGATATTATCACCCATTTTTGTGTTGTCATCTAAACATATATGTGCCTCTGGAAATATGCACTTTAGTTCATGATGTAGTTGGCTATTTAATTTTTTTTGAATGCATGGACTCTTCTGCACAGGAGTGAAAAAGAAATGGTGCCCTTGACAACACAACAAGAAAAGTCATTGTCCTCGGATGATAACCCGAATCAAGTTGAAGAGCAGAAAAATGGAGAGGAAGTTGGGATGTTGGAGAGCAGTAGTGAAGAAAGCAAGACAGGTACAAACAGGGATCCTTCTTTATATATAAAAATAGTGAAGCTATTGAAAGTAGAATTAGTGATGATACTAGTGTGAGGCAGTCATCTGAGGATGGTGATGGCTATATTCAAAGCCGTCCAAAGGGAAACAGCTATTGGTGACAGTTCGGTCTCTCTTGAAGCCACAGATAAACCACCTACTTCTGATATTACTGGTGGTTCCTTAGCTCTGCCAAGCATTCAGAGTAACGATGGCAGTATACCCTCTGAAAACCCCGTGAACCAGCAGCAGAGAAACTCGGCGATACCAAAATCTTAGAAAATCTGTATTTGATGCTAATCCAGAAAATATAGTCACCGACCATCCAAATGTTGTGTCTAGCTTGAATGAACGGGAAAACTCCAACTTGTCACTGAACCCTTCTTCTGTTGGGCCTTCTATGTTAAATATCTCAGATAAATCAGAGTTGGATGCAGTTATGGAATCAAGTGTTATCGATGAAGAGTTTGTGGAGTCTAGAAGTGTGCTTTCAACTAGTGATGTTCAGGGAAGCAAAGAGCTTTTAACAGTGGATGTTGGTCCAAGCAAACTTTTGGAGGTTTCTGTTGATGGAGATGATCAATCTCCTACGGGGGGAAATCCGAATGGAACTGCATCAACTGGAGCACCTTTGGTACCAGAAGTAGCCTATCAATCTGCAAATGAACACCTTGAAAATGATTATAATGATATCAGTGTTAGCCAACCCTTTATTGACTCTAAAAATCCTGGAAATTTCTTCACTTCAGCTGGCATACCTGCTCCATCTGTTGTCTCTGCAGCTCTGCAGCCTCCTCCAGGAAAGGTTTTGGTACCTGCTGTTATTGATCAACTTCAAAGTCAAGCATTATCTGCTTTGCAAGTTTTAAAGGTACGCTAAAACATTGCATTAGCAACTGGATTCTTCTTCGGAAAGATGAGATTTGGTCTCAGTGTCTCACATTTTCCAATTTTGGATCCACTCTAAAATTTAAACTTAATGTGGCAACCAAGCAAGTATGAAAAGAATTCAGTTAAACTGTACTCTTATAAGATTCTGTTTTGGTTGATTTGCATAGGAATTGACGTGTGTGAATATTCAATTTCTCTGCTGAAAAATATGAAAGCAAAGAGGAAATGGATAAAGACTGCACGGGAGTTTTACAAACACTATGCTGTGCTAGTAAATGAGAGAGAGAGAGAGAGAGAGAGAGAGAGAGAGAGAGAGAGAGAGAGAGAGAGAGAGAGAGAGAGAGAGAGAGAGAGAGACTGCACGGGAGTTTGTGGTGGTGAGTCATCAGAGAATTAGTTTGAAGAACTCATAGCTGCAATTGTCTTTCATATGTAACACTTGGAACTTCTAATTCAGTAAAACTTTGCTAGTGAATCATGCTTAAAAACCGAAAGTCCCATTAACCCTTTAAGACGCCAGCACCATGGTTGAACCTTGCTTTTCTGTTTGTAGTTTCTGACTGTGGTACAATTTTTTTGATGAAAGAAGTTGTTCTGATATAATCTGAGATGTTCTAGATGCCAAAAAAGAATAAGGTGAATCCCAGAATACACTTGGTAAATATCGATGTGCAAGTCCCAAATCTCTCGTCTATTAAGATCCACTAGCAGCTTTAAATTTTGTCATTACAATTTGAAAGCTGTGGTAGCTCTTTTGATTAGGCAAAAGAAACAGAAAGGTTACAGTATGATCACTTTTAATGTCTGAGATTGATATGGTATTTCCAACGGTTTAGAGTTTCGTCTGTAAAAGTTGAGTTTTATATGAAGGTTTGAACTTGAACTTTTTATTTCCTGACTTCTGCCAGGTGATCGAGGATGATGTTCAACCTGGAGATTTATGTACTCGTCGGGAGTATGCTCGTTGGTTGGTTTTGGCCAGCAGTGCTCTTTCCAGGTAATAAATCTGTTGTTCTAATGAGGGGTAATCAAAGATCTTAAATTTCATAGTATTCAAAATAATCACAGATGAGAAGAAATGGCTATAATAGAGATTATAATTTCCTCTTTATTTTTGTAGGAACGCAACTTCAAAAGTCTATCCTGCTATGTACATTGAAAATGTATCCGAACTTGCATTTGATGACATTACACCAGAAGACCCTGATTTCCCATCCATTCAAGGTGAAGTTTGACTTTTGGGTGACTATCCAGAAGTTTTCCCATGCAATTGTTCTTTGTTGAATATTTGTCTCTGAACTAGTTTGGATGTTCTCAGGCTTGGCAGAAGCTGGACTTATTGCCAGCAAGCTTTCTAGACGTGACATGCAGTCACATGGCGATGAGGACCCAAGTCCTATATACTTCTCTCCCGAAAGGTGTGGATAATTGCTATCATCCTTCTGTTTGATTGATTTGATTTTTTGAATTCATCATTTGCTTGTAGAATAACTAAATGAATGAGTAGCGGCTAAGGAAGATATTAATAGTTTATTCTTTGGAAGTTGAACATTGTAATGACTTTTTGTTCTCTGGAGTCATGTGTTTGTTAGCTTAGGCATTTTTTTAATCATTTTCCAACTCGTGTTTGCATGTGTCCCTCCATTCGGTTCTTAGTGTAATCTGTTAAATTTTTCCAGCTATTCATGGCATGAAGTTTTTTTGCTTCCTAATGTAGTGGATTACAGAGTTTTGCCAAACTTTAATTCCACTGGTTGAACTAATTGATCAAATTTTGTGCTCACAGCCCTATATCTCGTCAGGATCTTGTGAGTTGGAAGATGGCCCTAGAGAAAAGGCAGCTACCAGTAGTTGACAAAAAGGTTAGATTTATGAAAATGATTATAATATAACTTGTTGCAGATAGCGCTGAAACCTGCCTTTTGCTGCAATTTAGATCTTGCAGCAGTTTTCCGGTTTCATAGATATTGACAAGATCCACCCAGATGCATGGCCTGCACTTGTAGCCGATCTAGCTGCTGGAGAACAGGGAATTATAACCTTAGCATTTGGTGAGTTTCATCCATGTGAATGTATTGTGTTTTTCATGCATGTGCTCCTCTTATGTATGAAGAATTATTTTGTGTTTGTTACAACCCCCTTGAGGTATAACAAATACCCCCTTGAAAGATAACTGGGTTTCTTTTTATATTAGGCTAAACCTCAAGGATATATGTAATTATCCCTTATTCTGTCTTCTCATCGCATGACAGGATATACAAGACTTTTCCAGCCAGAAAAACCTGTGACAAAAGCACAAGCTGCCATCGCACTTTCAACTGGTGATGCTTCAGCCATTGTCAGTGAGGAACTTGCACGAATTGAAGCCGAGTCTATGGCAGAAAAGGCTGTCACTGCACATAGTGTTCTAGTTGCTCAAGTTGAGAAGGATCTCAATGCGAGGTATGAGAAGGAGCTTTTGCTGGAAAGGGAAAAAATTAACGCTGTTGAGAAAATGGCTGAGGAAGCAAGAAGAGAAGTGGAGAAATTAAGGTCTGCGAGGGAGGAGGAAAGTCTTTCATTAATGAAAGAACGTGCTGCTGTTGATTCAGAAATGGAAGTTCTCTCTAAGTTAAGACGAGAGGTGGAGGAACAGTTGCAGACCCTTATGAGTGATAAGTTGGAGATTTCATATGAAAAAGAAAGGATGAATAAACTTCGAAGAGACGCAGAAACTGAGAATCAAGAAATAACACGGTTACAGTATGAGCTGGAAGTTGAGCGGAAAGCCTTGTCCATGGCTAGGTGAGAAAAGTTCATATCATTTTTACTTTTTGGCTAAAGCTTAGATTTGTGTGAGGATTATATATATGAATATGACGATTGAGGGAAGACAGCTAATATAAAATTATTTTTTAAGATTTTACTTATTGGGAATTATATATCGAGTAATCACTTACTTTTCATTTGTCCTGGTGTTCGTCAATCCCTTTTCCTTTTGACCATTTTTAACAGGGTTTAGTTTTTTTTTCGGATTTGTAATTACAATAAAAGGTATGTTTAACGGACTAGGCCAAATAAATTCTTTGTTTGTGAAATAGTTTCATGACAGAAGCTTCTTACATGTAGTGGACATATGATTCCTGGAAATTGCCATGTTGATTGTTTTTTGCATTCTACTATTTTCTTCCTAAATAGTTGTAATGCTTTTCTTTATTTTTTCCTTACCTTTAGTGATTGTCTGAGATTCTCAAAAAAGGGATACGAAAAATTATAGATGCATTAAAGTTTCTAATGTGATATCTTATGAACTTTTGCATAGAGCATGGGCCGAAGATGAGGCAAAGAGGGCAAGGGAGCAAGCAAAGGCCCTCGACGAGGCTAGAGGCCGTTGGGAAAAGCAGGGTTTAAAAGTTATCGTTGACGATGACCTACGTGAGGAAGCTGAAGCTGGAGTCACATGGCTTGCTGCTGAAAAGCAATTCTCAGTCGAAGAAACCATCGAACGGTCTGAGAACTTAGTGGACAAACTCAAGAAGATGGCAGATGAAGTTAGAGGGAAATGCAAAGATACAATTAACAAAATCATTGAGAAGATAGTCTTATTGATATCAAATTTGAAGAAAAAGGCAGTAGAGCTAAAAAATGCAGCCAAATCGAGATTGGACGATTCTTTACAAGGCGCTAAGTATAATTCTGCTGGACTCACTTCGGCTGTTAAGGAAAGTGCGAAACGAGTTGCTGGAGATTGGAAAGAAGGGGTTGAGAGATTGTCACAAAAGTTCAAGACATGATTTTTGTCATCCATTTCTGACTGAAACTCTCTTTTTGGGTGTATTAATCACAGGCTATAGTTTTTACTGCTTATATGGTCTGCTTTTTCTTTGCCACTTACAAAGTGGAGCACAAGAAAATGAATAATGAGGTTCTGATAGCAGGAAAAAAATGTTATCACCAACTAATTTCTGGAAACAAAACTGTCGAAAATGAAACACCTTAATTGTATAATGGTGTTGTAATGAGATCACATTCAGGGTTAACTCCTGCTAGTTTTTTGATTCAAGCATGAGTAGATTTGTTTGATATATATTACTTCTTTTTTCCAGTTGCATTACGTGTGAAGAAAATTTTGGTCCAAGTGTTACTGAAATTATTTTAGGATAGCAAACACACTAGTCTAGTGAATCGCCTGATTCACTATCTTTAAGTTAAATAAACCACTTACATACCTGCAATTAAAGCTAAGTTAAATACACCACTTACGTAATCAAAATAGTGTAAATGAATCGAGTCGATTCGAACGGTGAATTGAGTAAATTTGAACATAATACTGGTCAAGGTTGTCTGAGCAAAACTAAACATAAATATATAATAATGTTTGAATATTTATGGGGCCACAAAACTTGTATTTGAATTTAATTTTATTATTAATTGAGTCGAGCTTAAAGAGAAAGAAAATTAACATACCGAGAATTAAGTGGTGGAACTTAAAGAATATAGAAAAAAGAGATAGTTTTGTCAAATCTCTAGTAGAAACCATGGATTGGAAAGTGGAAGACAAAGCCGATGAAACATGGAACTATGTAACTACTCAAATGAAAAAGATCGCAAAAGAAACATTAGGGGTGTCAAATGGTAATAAATGGAATAAAGAGTCATGGTGGTGGAATCAAGAAATCCAAGAAAAGGTAAAGGAAAAACGAACTAGTTACAAAGTATTGTATTCCTGTAAAAACGAAGAAAACCTTAAAAGATATAAAGACGCCAAAAAGAAGTAAGAAGAGCAATATATGAAGCAAAAAACCAAGGCATATGAAGATTTCTATAAGAAACTAGATACTAAAGAAGGAGAGAAAGATATATATAAAATAGCAAAATTTAGAGAAAAACAAACAAGAGATCTAACTCAAATTAAATGCATAAAAGATGAGAATGAAAACATTTTAGTGAAAGACGAGGACATAAAAGATCGATGGAGGAGGTATTTCAATAATCTTTTTAATGAACCGAAGAGGAATGAAGTCACATTAGGGGAACTAGGCCAATCGAATCAGTATAGAAACCGTACCTTTTATCGTAGAATTCAACTCCATGAAACGAGAAAAAAAGCACTAAACAAAATGAAAATCGCAAAAAGCTTGATTGGCCAGATGATATACCAATTGAAGCGTGGAAATGTTTAGGTGGAGTTGGAATATCATGGCTTACTAAATTATTTAATGTTATTCTAAAAACTAAGAAAATGCCTCGATGAATGGAGAAAAAGTATATTGATACCTATATATAAAAACAAAGGGGATATACAAAATTGTGCAAATTACAAGGGGAATTAAATTAATAAGTCATACAATGAAACTATGGGAAAGAGTTATAGAAGCAAGAATAAGAAATGAAACTAGTATATTAGATAATCAATTTGGCTTCATGCCGGAAGATCCACAATTGAAGCTATACACTTAATTAGACGATTATGTGAACAATATAATGAGAGAAAACAAGATTTACATATGGTTTTTATTGATCTTGAAAAGGCATACAATAGAGTCAATTGTGTGATATAATGTGGCGCGTATTGGAAAAAAGAGGAATAAAAATAGCCTACATAGATGCCATAAAAGATATGTATGATGGTATAACAACATGTATCGTGACACCAACAGGGAATATCTAGTGAATTCCCAAACACTATAGGTTTGCATCGGGATCCGCTCTAAGCCCGCACCTTTTTATCCTAATAATTGATGAAATCACTAAACACTTACAAAAATCCATCCCGAATGTATGTTATTTGCGGACGATATAGTTTTAATTGATGAAACAAGGGAAGGAGTAAATGCAAAATTGGAAGTTTGGAGAGAAGCACTAGAATCAAAAGGTTTTACTATAAGTAGTAGGCTAAAATGGAATCATGGAATATCACTTTAGTAAAAACAACAGAACAATGAGACGAAGGTTAAAATTGATGGACATGAAGTGAGTATAACAAAGAGTTTTAAATACTTAGGATCTATAATTGAAGAGAACGGAGAAATCAATAAAGATGTCACACATAGGATCGGGCGGGTTGGAATAAATGGAGGAGTGCATCTTCTATCCTTTGTGACCGTAAAATACCATTAAAATTGAAAGGAAAATTTTATAAACGGCCATAAGGCCCGCAATGCTCTATGGAGCGAGAATGTTGGGCGACTAAATATGAACACGAACAAAAAATGAGGGTAAGAGATGAGAATGCTAAGATGGATGTGCGGACACACTAAATTAGATAGAATAAGAAATGAACACATTAGAAACAAAGTGGGAGTAGCACCAATAGACGAGAAAATTAGAGAAACACGATTAAGATGGTTTGGACATGTTTATAGGAGACCTTTAGATGCACATGTGCGACGTTTAGAAGGTAGAGAATCACTCACACAAATCAAAAGAGAGGAGAGGTAGCCTAAAAAGACTTGGAAAGAAGCTATTAAAACATGACATGTTATACCTGAAATAAACGAAAATATGGCTTATGACCGTAAACGATGGCGCGATATGATCCGTATAGCCGACCCCACGTAGTGGGATTAAGGCTTAGTTTGTTGTTGTTGTTATTAATTGAGTTGAGCTTTAGACGAACCAAAAACAAATCAAGATCAAGTAACTTGATATTTTTGCACATTTTATTATTCCATACTCATCGAGTCAAGTTTCAGCGGAGTACTCATTATGTTAAACAAAAATTGTTTTATTATTCCATACTCATCGAGTCAAGTTTCAGCGGCAGTACGCATTTTATCAAACAAAAAGTTATGCTCAAACTTGGTTGGTCATGTTGACAAATTACAAAACAGGTTTTTAATGATTGATGTCAACTCAAGTATCAAATAGTTTAGTTCGTTTTTCAGCCCAACAAGCCACTCATTTCTTAACACATCTGATTTTCAACCTACAGTCTTGTGACCCAACTTACATTCATTGAGGTGAACCAGCCTTGGGGAACCATGTTTTAAACTGGCCCCCCATTCACTTTCAGTATAAGTTAAGAAATCAAGTGAACAGAAATGAAAATCAGATATTGTAGTTATACTATGTGGTTGCATGGGAGTTGGCACCACATTGAAACATCAGTAGTGCTTGATGTTTGGGATTAAAGCAGAAAACCATACCCAAATCAAATGTGATTGGATAACAAACCACAAATGTCACTGCAGAGTGCACGAAACTAATGAAATAAAGCAGATAGTCAACATTGGCTTTGCCTCATCGGATGAGCGAACAGGAAAATAGCTCACATCTCAGTTATATAAGCAAGTATCGAATATTGTAAGTTGCAGCTAAAGCGAAAAAACAGGTTTCTGATCATAATTTCTTCTAAAGATGAACAAAATACACTGAAGCCAAACGAGAGTTCGAATCATTTCATTTTGATAACAGAAAGCTAACGAAAAAAGACTTCACTTCTTCTTCTCACCACCTCCAGCAGCCCTGCATAAATCCCCAATTCTAGTCAGTTATATAAAGAAGAAAACACCATATCTCAATTGTGTACATTGATATGCGTTGAAAGCACGTTGAAAATGAAATGAAAACATACCTTGCAAGTTAATAATAAATTACAATAATAACTAAGAAAGTGTTTCACTAATCTTATTCAAAAGATCTTATACGCTCTTATAACTAAAAGATATTTTAAGAGCTTACAAGATGTTAGATCTTAAACTGAAAATAACTTGTTGAAGTATTTGGATAAAATAAGATGTTAGCAATGACAGTTTTGTAATTAAAATGGTCAACTTCCAAGGAGATTGTTAAAATAAGATATTCTTTTGAAAATTAATTGGAACCCCCACCTTTTCTTAAAAAGGTTCATAAAGCTCCTAAAATCTTTTTTGGGGAGCTTAAGATATTTAAAAAAAAAATCAAACACTTTTAGAGAACTTATAATCTCCACTTTTAGAGAGTTTGTAATTTCACATACAAGATGTTTTAAGAGCTTATATGTTCAGCCAAACACCTTCTAAAATATTTCCAGCACCATCAAGATAGCAAAGCAAAAGGACTCATTTAAGTAAATCACCTCATCTTACGGAGAGCACCGGACATCTCCTCTCTCTTCCTCTTTGCCCTCTTGTGGGTGCCCAATTTTCTCTTGGCTACCTTGAGAGCACGCTTGTCCTTTCCAACTTTAAGAAGTTCGGTGATCCTCTTCTCATAAGGAGCAAACCCGGCAACTTCTCTAATAAGACTCCTTACAAAATGCACTCTCTTGCTTGTTTTCTGGATAAGTCAACAGATTAATCTAGGTTGTAATATGAAAAACTCATTCGGAACCCATTACATACTGGTGGATCAGAAGTCACCACTACTTACGAGAAAGATAACTATTTCATCCCAACTTTTCTCGGCTCAGATAAAATTAGAGTATGTTAACTTACAAAAACCTCAATTCTTCTACCCAAGAAAAACAATCGAAATTTTTTCATAATAGGCTCATAGTAGATTTGAGTCCATGTAACTGGGCCTATGGAAAACAGAAATGTATTTCAATTTTGCGAAGAAAAATTAATAATTCCACTTCTAAGTTCTAAAGGTCCCAACTTTTTTGACACCAAAGATTTATTGGAATAATTGTCAATGACAACCATATACAAGCACGTGAATCTGCAATAACGGAAGTTAACAACCAGTGGGTATAAGTGGCCAAATAATGCATGTAATCAACCAATTCATCAATCATTCTTGCTTTCAACTTCTATAAAATGAAATAAACAGTGGGGCAAATTTCAGCTGCGTGTATCTATAAAGACTAATAGGTTAAACAAGCCAACATAAACTAATTTATGTAATCGAATAGAATAGAACTCCATCAAAATGACCTACCAATAAGCATATAACAAAACTTACCCCTTTCCTATCAGAAGGGCGAGGTGCTAATTCCTTTGGGGTAACAACATGCCCTTTTTTCAACCCCACAAATAGTCCACTGTTTGGCTGCTTTGGAGCCATTACCTACATCCCAGAAAACAAATTCATTTTAGTTTATCACCAATTACTCAAAAAAATCAACAAAAGTATGTAACATTCTCAAATCGCATTACAAAGCAGCAGCAAACCCAATAAAAATCACATCTTTTTAGAACACACACACACACACAGCAGGAGAAATATAGGAAGGTTGATAATTGTTAGTGTACATTTGAAAAATCTCTATGGAACAAATAATAGTAATAACCCGAAGTACATAAGTAAATACACGACCATTTTTCATGTCGAAATGGTGGGCTAACCTTTTTCTCCGATCTGTCTACAGAGCGCCGCTAAAAGTCTGAGGCGGGAGGCTGAAAGAAACAAACTAGGGTTTTGGGGGTGTGGTGATTTTATATGAACATGAAGATTGTGGATAGGATTGGGATATTGAGAAATGAAGGGGGGTAAAATTGGGTTTTGAGTTTCTTATCGTGATTAGGGCTGGACTCAGGCCTTTCGGTGGGCCGGTTCAAACTATGGATGGCAATGGGGCGGGTCAAAACCCGCCCCCGCATTAAACCCGCCCGACGGGCGGGTCTAGACCGGATAAACGGGTCCGATGGGTCTCGGCCCAAGATTACAAAACCCGCCCGGTCCGGGCGGGTCCCGGTCCAATAGAACGCCTTAGGACCGCCCCACATATTAATTTTTACTATATTTTTAAATATATATTGAAATATTTTTGCATTATGTATTTTTAAATTTGAGTGTTATATGTTTAAAAATATTAGTTGAGTACTAATATAATATTATTTACTTTTAAAGTTTAATTTACTAATATAATATCTTGTAATATTCTACTTTGAATATTTATTTTAAATATTAGTTGAGTATTATTGTAGTATACTAATAGTTTTTTTTTTTTTAAAAAAATCTTAATAGTAGCCAATTCTAAAAAAAATAGTTATAATAAGTTGCATAATTATATTTATTTATTTTTTAACCTATTGACATTAGATTACTTTTGAAAATTTGGTCAAAAATAGAAAAATATAAATTATTATAATTTAAAAAAAAATACTTGGCGGGTCTAGCGGGTCAGACACTTCCGCTTGTCTTGAGGCGGGGCGGGGGGTCCGGTCTAATTTTCCCTTGGCGGGGCGGGTCCCGGGTTTGGCCAAACCCGCCCCAAACCCGCCCCGTTGCCATCCCTAGTTCAAACTGGAGTAGGTCCAGATTTTCGTTATTGGTTATCTAAGATTATGGGAGTGTTTGCAAAAACTTCTGCTTCTAGAAAAAGTGATTTATTATAGCAGAAGTAGAAGTAGTTGAGAATCAAAAGTTGATAGTGTTTGAAAATAGAATTAAAAGTTGAGAATGAGAAGTTGGGAGTGTTTGGTGAAAAAGTAGTAAAAGTACTTATTTATTTGTAAAATTCAAACTAGAAGTTATAAATGAGAATCTAAAGACTTTTCCCGCTTTTAGATTCGATTAAATGAAAGCAATTAGAAGCGTTAAATTGGTATATGCAAACACTAAAAATTGTTTTTTTTAAGCAAAAAACTGAAAAGCACTTATTTTTAGTGTTTGCAAACACTCCCTATGTATGGAATTGTTTTCAAACCAGTTTTCCAATTTCCAACTATTCCAGAAAATGAATTTATGTTTGTTTATAAAATTCTCAATAGAAATAAAGTAATTTTCAGTTTTCAATTTTTATGGAAAAATTCTTTTAAAAATACAACCAAACAAGTTTTCACCACAATCACGCAAATCTATGTGAAAATACACTACAATCACGCAAAACGATGTAAAAAATACACTATAATCACGCAAATCTATGTCAAAAATACTATAACCAAACATATTTTCATTTCTAAACGTAAATTGGACAACAAACCAAACATATTCTCAATTCTCACATGAAAACCAATAAAGTTTGAAAATTCATTTTCCAACACTAAACCTGAAATCGACTTGGAAACACATCCATATATCCCTAAAAGTCCCTGTTAATCCATTTAAATAAGAGTATAATTTTCTTTTGATCTACCAACGTCAGCCCCAATAAGTATTCACAAATAAAAATTTTCTTTTCTTTAGAAGATATATAGCATGATTTTTCACATATTCCTATTTTTATTAATGTTATATAATATTATTATCTTAATTTTAAGTTTAAAAAAATATTCTTATTTAAGAAAAACAAGAGAAAACTTATTTTGAAACATTTTCATACGAAAATTGGAATTTTTAATTTTGAAAAAAAAGATAAATAGTAAGGCTGCAATTGAATATGGAAGAGATTTCATTTTCGTTCCGTTAGAGAATTTTTTTCAATCAAACATTCGATTGTTTATGAAAATTTTCAGAAAATATACTATTCATCTACTTTCACTTTTTCTCATTTCTTCTTTTATCAATTACATCTACACACTTTAAAAAACACTATTTATTATTACACATTCTCCTACAAATTTCACTATTCACTCACTGACACATTTCTAACTACCAATCATATCCAATCATCATTTTACTATTTTTAAATCAAATCAACTTTCATCATTACTTTTTCATCTCATATCCAATCATACTCTCAAAATTCATCATTTTCCTTACAAAATTTTTGTTTACCACTATTCTCTAGCAAAAAATAAAAATCTTCAAAATAAAAGTATATCCAATCGCAACCTAACTATTTCCAATAATTCAAGTATTGAAAACTCTTCTAACTTCTGCACCAATAATTTCTAAAAATTTCATTTTTTATTTGCTCGTGTATTGTTGGCACGAAACTGTCACTAATAATAAATAATCAATATAAGAATAATTCTCGAGCGTGCCCAATTAATTTTTTTATTCCTTTCATTTACTTTTTTTTTTAATTCAATTTTTAGGCTTAAACTATGTATGAGGACAGTGTTTTTATTTTTTATTTTTAATTAACTCTATGACACAAATGGTTAGTTGACATGCAGTTGCAGCCTGTGGCCAACCGTGAAATTCTTAGATGGACCGGGTCACCCTACCCCATAATTTCTCTCACATTATGTGTTTGATGTTTTGTCTCAATGAATTTTGTTATTCCCCTGAAACAAGCGACAGAGTTGCTGTATGAAAATTCAAGAAAGTCTCAAACCCCTGAATAAAAATCCTCATTTTTTCATGGATCAGTTATGAAATTTGGTACTTGGATTCCTTTTATCTTGCTCTTGTAGTAGTTTAAGAGATATATCTGGTAATGTCAGTAATAATAGTTCATTGCTATTCTAATATCATGTTTGGCATTATATTTGATTAGATTTATTTTTGTATTTGCATCATCTTGGTGTTTCGATCTTGGTTATTTCTATTGCAATTTTGGTAAGCTGACAAGTGAAAAAACAATTGTATGCCAAAGTTTTCTCATTGTAATAAGGGTATAAACAAATCGAGTCGAGTTGAATCAAGCTTGTTTGAATTTTAATCGAGCTTCAATTTTGAGTTTGGTTTGATAATTAACCGAACGAGCTTCAAAAATTCTGTTTGAGTTTGGTTTGACAATTAACCGATCGAGTTCGAGCGAGCTTCAAAAATTGTGTTTGAGTTTGGTTTGACTATTAGTCGAATCATATTCGAACGAGCTTTTGTCGAGGCGAACACGAATCGAGCTCGATCTGAGCTTTACATCTTATGGAACATAGAACTGTGTTCAAGCTTAGTTCGTTATGTCAACGAATCGAGCACGATTCCAGCTTTATATCTTATGGAACAGTTTAAATGTGTTCAAGCTTAGTTCGTTATGTCAACGAACCGAGCTCAAACGGGCTTTTAACGATCGATCTAGAGTCGAATATTTAGTATAATTTAGTTTGTTAATGTACTAATTTGTTAATTTTTGGAAGTATTGGTTATTTTATTCATATAACTGTTCTTGACATGGTGAACTTGAAGTGCCCACTTTAGTTTTGCTCCTCTAAAAGCATTTTCCATTTGCCAATTTTGCAGTTTTAAGTTTACTTGTAGCTTCACAAAACTGATTCATGACACCAATTTTTATTGTTTTTATGTTTCTTTAATTTTTTTTCCCTGTTGGATGCTGTTGTATTGTCAAATGCTTCATTCTGTTACAACTATGTTTTCTTTCCTTTCTGCTATCATGCTTAGATATTGGAAGGAAAATGTCGATTCTTTGTTGTCTGCCCGTTCTCGAGTGTGTATACTGCCTAGCATGCACCCGGTGGGCGTATAAAAGGTGCCTACACAACGCGGCCCACGACAGCGAAACGTGGGCCCACGCCACATCCGAAGAATTCGAACCCGTCCCAAGGCTCTGCAAATACATCCTAGCCGTCTATGAGGATGATCTAAACCATCCACATTTTGAGCCTCTTCGAGGTTTTCGTATTAATCCCGAATGTTTAATTATGAAAAAGAATTATAAGGATACACGTGGAAAATCGCCACCATACTTAATATACCTCGATCATGATCATGCCGATATAGTTCTCGCTATAAGAGGCCTTAATTTGGCAAAAGAGAGTGATTATGCAGTTTTGCTTGATAATAAGCTTGGCAAGAGGAAATTTGACGGTGGTTATGTTCACAACGGGCTTTTGAAAGCGGCCGGGTGGATTTTGAATGCGGAATGTGATGTTTTGAAGGAAATGGTCGAAAAATATCCGAATTACACGTTGACTTTCACCGGACATTCGTTAGGGTCGGGTGTGGCGGCACTAATGACAATATTGGTGGTGCAAAATCGCGAGAGGTTGGGGAATATTGAGAGGAAAAGGGTGAGGTGCTATTCTATTGCACCGGCGAGATGTATGTCGCTTAATTTGGCCGTGAGATATGCCGATGTCATCAATTCTGTTGTTCTTCAGGCAAGTTTGCTAAGGAGTTGTTTGCTTGTTCTACTTTGAAAGTTCAACTTTTGTGTGTTTTATGAAATGTTATAGCTGATTTGAAAGAGAGGGTTTTAGCAGCATCATTTTGTTTTTGGAACTTCCAATGTTATACCATGTTCTTATGATTTCTCTAAGTTTTATTTTCTAAGTGTAGATGATATATGAAGTTCACTCTTGCATAACGTTGCTAGTGAAGCTATATAGTTGGCATGCCCCATCGTTTAGAGCTAATTCATCCCTTTATTGCCGTGTACTTTGAACCTACACCGATCCATTTTTCAGTTTTATAGTTTTCTTGAGGGAAAAAGTAGGTAGACAACCAGACATGTGATTTCCCGTTCCACTTTGTGTATTCCACTTCCTATTCATCTCCGTTGAATGATTGACACGTGTTTATATGTTAAACATGTGAAGTTGATTTTTTAGATGTACTTACATGTGTTAATCATCATCAACGGAGTGGAACGGGTAGTGGAATAAGAAATTTGATCCCAGACAAACAAGCTTAAGGGAGTGTTTGCAAACTCTAAAAAAAAGTGATTCTCAACTTCTAGATGGAAAAATAGTTGTTTTTTTGCATCAAGAAACTGAGAATCGCTTTTTTTTTTTTTTAAATTTTGCAAACACTCCCAAAGTCTCAGGATGGAAATTCCTTATTACTGACCTGAGTTTGGCAAATGCTTTGTGCATAGACATTAGTTGCATTGGAATCTCAAAAAAGGTTTCATGTGGTTTTAGTGTTTCTGTTAGTATGACAAAAATGAAAACACCCCATGAAAAAAAAAATTTGCATCATTCTGTTTAATTTTTATATTTCATGTTTTGAATATCATGTTCATCATGGCTTTGCTGTTTGATCCCATCTTCGTCTTACTTTAGTCTCGAAACATCAGTATAAAAGCAAAAACTTTTCTAGCTTGCAAGATCCAGAAGTTTTCCACTTCAATTAATGATTTTTAAAAGTGAGTTGCAGAATTCAGACTATATGTTCATTTTTCATGTGGATTTTGATATCATTACATATGAGCAATGCATAAAGCTGTGGGACAGGTCTCAAAAGTTGCAAATAGATGATACCGAAATCAAAATTGTATAGTTTTTTGTTTTTATCGATTCATACATGATGTATGCATGCGTAAACATGTTGTATGAATACATATCATTTTTTTCAGATTAAACAAGGCACTTCTTTGCTGAAACAGGATGATTTCTTGCCTCGAACAGCAACTCCTTTGGAAGACATCTTCAAGTCACTTTTCTGGTAAAATAAACCGGCACACCGTATTTCAAATCTCTACTCCAATTGAAGAATTATTTTTCACTCTTGCTTTTACTTGTTGAACAGTTTGCCATGCCAATTATGCCTAAGGTGCATGAGAGATACATGCATATCAGAGGAGAGGATGCTCAAAGATCCAAGACGGCTCTATGCACCCGGTCGCCTTTATCACATTGTCGAAAGAAAACCTTTCAGGTGGATAAAGATATATACATTTCCTTTGAGAATGTCCGAAAAATGTCATTTAAACTAAGTTAATCATATAACAGGAAGGCTAAGGGGGTGTTTGCAAACACTTAAAATAAGTGATTGTCAGCTTTTGGCTAAAAAAAGGTAGTTTTTAGTGTTTTCAAATGTCAAATTCTGATTTTTATAATTTAATCAGAATCTAAAAGCAAGGGAGGGGTGCTTTAGATTTCTGATTCTGCTCTGGTTTCATTTTGGAATATGTATAAGCATTTTTACTTCTCATTCACCAAACACTATCTTTTTAACTTAATCAACTTTTAGCTTCTGTTAACACTATCAAATTCTAATTCTCGTCTTATTACAATTAATCACTTCTTTTAAAAATATAAGTCTTTGAAAACAGTCTTGAGTTGCTGGTAGTCTGGTATTATGTATACTCTCAACCCTCAAAATCAACGCAATGATATTTATAGCATATGTAATTGTGAATGTCTCAATTGGTAGAAAACGAGGGGCATGACTATGCTCCTTCCATTCATACCGTCAATGTTCAACCTTCTGATAGGTGTTAACCTACAAACCATCTATCTTTGCTTCAAATAAAGTAAAAGCATATATTTTGGATCTGTATACCAAATAAGCAGTTTTATGTTTTTATTGCTTATGATTAATTATTGATTGTCTCTCTGAATATCCAAGTCCCGTTTTCTGAATTTAGATGCCGAAGATACCCTCCAGTTGTGAGGACGGCAGTGCCGGTGGATGGAAGATTTGAGCATATAGTTCTGTCTTGTAATGCCACTTCTGACCATGGCATTCTTTGCATAGAGAGAGAAGCTCAAAGTGCTGTAGAAGTAAGTTTTTCTTTCCTTTCAATGCATTTTAATTTAGTTGCTATGTTTATGAAGCAAGGTTTTGTATGTCTCGGAGGTTGCTTCCTAAGGGAGTGTTTGCAATCACTACCGCTTCGAGAATAAGTGATTTATTGTATTAGAAGCAAAAGTAATTGAGTATCAGGAAGTTGATAGTATTTGAAAATAAAAGCTAAAAGTGGAAAAAATCGAGTTGAAGCGCTTGGGGTTCAAATGAGCTTTTGGATAGAAAGACAAAACTACCCTTCTTATTATTAGTAGGCCAATATTATATTTTTCAAATTTGAGGATAAGAATGTCAAAAGGATTTTTTTATTTACAAAAATACCAAAAGCACTTTTCGAATCGAAGCGACCCACCCCAACTCTTAGATTTTTATTAAATGAATCAAGAAGCAAAAGCAAAAGCCGATAATCACTTTTTTTAGTACTTGCAAACACTCTTTAAATATATGTTTTCGGACATTCAAATTGTTTGTCCAATCCGAACACGAAATGACACGACAGCTTTGTTGCTTAATTTCTTACAACTTCATCATGTGGTGCGTTTTTAAGATACTTGAAAATAATGTAATTTGCCTTTCGATTATTTAGCAAAAGTTTTTGAATACTCATCCCTCTGCCCTTCCAAGTCATTGCACTTAGTATTTGGAACCAGTTGAAGAGAATTGCATAAAGTTACAAAAATGAAATTCAGACATAAATCTTTCGTTCAATCCTGGTGAAAAAAGGCCTCTTTTGGCGAGATCTTCTCAAGAATCCAACCCGATCCTCAGCTAGCCTGCAAAAGACTAACCGGAGAGAACTACGGCGTGAGCACTCCGACGATCAAGTTAGTGAAAGGGAAGAAGAATAAAGACAAAGTGTATAAAATATAAAAGCCGAATAATAAAAATGCCAAGCCCCTTCATATCTCACCTTCTTCCTCCTTTTATACCCAAGCCCTTGGGTCCTTTGAGGTCCACGTGTCTAATCGGGATTGGGGGATAGATCAAGGCGGGAAATCGTCTAGGTTGACAAAAAGAACTAGTCACATCAGTCAGGTCGTCCCCGGGGATAGTTACTGCCTGTCAAATCCGCTTTTTAGGATATTAATTACTTGTCAGGTCTTTCTCTTGGAGCAGTTATTGCGCGCAGGTATGACCTGACATTTAATAACTTCATGTCAGGTCGTCCACCTCTTTTAGTAACTTCCTGTCAGGTCGACCAAGGCTTTAGCCTTTTGTAGTCAAGTCCATCGCATCTACTAGTAACTATTAATCAGGTCGGTCGTACTTTCTAGTTACTCTCTGTTAGCTCGGTCGTACTTTCTAGTTACTCTCTGTCAGTTCGGTCGTACCTTCTAGTTACTCTTTGTTAGTTCGGTCGTACCTTCTAGTTACTCTTTGTCAGGTCGGTCGTACCTTCTAGTTACTCTGTGTCAGTTCGGTCGAAGCTCTTAGTGCTCTGTCAGCTCGTCCAAAGCCCTTAATAGTCTTATCAGGTCGGCCGAAGCTCTTAGTACTAGCAGGTCGGCCCAAAACTCTTAGTACTCTATCAGGTCGGACAAAGCTCTTAGTGCTCTGTCAGCTCGTCCAAAGTCCTTAATAGTCTTATCAGGTCGGCCGAAGCTCTTAATACTAGCAGGTCGGCCAAAGCTCTTAAGATTTCTATCGGTCGGCCGAAGCTCTTATCTGCAGTCGGCCAAAGCCCTTAAGATTTATCGGTCGGCCCAAAGCTCTTTAGTTCTTTGCTCACACTCTGTCATATACTCTTTGTTTAGGATCGCTCCTTTTATATGTACTTAGATACGCCGAATCACCTGGGATAAAGACAAATACTATCCTTGAGGTTTATTCTGATTACAAAAACCCAATTATATTTAAAAATCACAAATACTGCCTACATATGTTTCTATTTTACAAATTGTACCTATTGAGGTATGAGGCTGAATCTCAAGGTTGTTTTTGTAGTTAACCTCGTAGATTTTTTCTATAATGTCATGGTTTAGTCTAATTACAAAAAAATCCAGTTATCTTTTAAAATTACAAATACCCCCTGACATTTGTTTTTATCTTACAAAATTGCACCCTCAAGAGGGGGTATTTGTTAGGTAAATAATATTTGTAATTCTAAAAGATAACTGGAACTTTTTATAATTAGGTGAAATTTCAGGGGTACTTTTTGTAATTATCCCCTTTTTTGCCTAACCATGTGGCATATTTATTACCTATCCTGTCTAAAATACAGTTGATGCGAGACAAAGATCACATGTTGGAGATTCCTGCGAAACAGAAGATGGAAAGGCAAAAGACGATAGCTAAAGAAACGCAGAGGCGAGCACAAGGTGCTCTGCACAGGGTCATTACTTTAGCCGTTCCCCATGCGTTTTCGCCTTTTGAATATGGAACGTTCGATGAGAAAGATGATGATGATGATGAGTCGAAGAACTCGATTGGAGATTCTTCGACAGGATCAACGACGAAGGACAAGAGTAAAGAAGACTGGGATGAACTAATCGAACGGTTATTTGAGAGGGATGAGTCTGGTCACATGGTTGTGAAGAAAACTCTTAGTGATTGATGATTAATGTTATTGTTAAGGCAAGCCATGGTATATTTTTTTCAATTTTGTGCAGTATTCTTTTGTTGGATTATGCATTTGTGAGAAGAAAGTGAGATAAAGTAATGATTTTTGAGTGTTTGGATGTAAGAGATTTATGATGATTACAGTGTATTTTTTGTGAATGTGTTTGAGTGTAGATTTTTTCTTTAAAGATGAGGGATAAAATTATAACGATTAGTGTTACAATTAGTTTTAGGGATAATTACAAAAATACTCCTGAGGTTTGGTTAATTACAAAAAAATCCAAACATGTTTCAAAATTACAAAAAACTCCTTCAGGTTTCGTTTTGTCTTAAATTTAAGGGGAGTAACTGTAATATTTTTGCAAATGTCTTTGAAATATTTTCGAAAATCACCGGGAAAAATGTAGGACGGAATCAAACCTCAAGGTTTTTTTTTGTAATTTTCAAAGAACTCTAGGTTTTTTTGTAATTAGCCCAAACCGCAGGGGTATTTTTGTAATTATCCCTTAGTTTTATTACAATACACACTTGAAATGTGATGCAAGATTTTACTTTCATGTTGCATATTTCATAGTTTTATAGGACCATTTTGATCTTACCCCTTGAAATGTGATGCATGTTTTTATAAATACAAATATTAATACAAACATGTTAATTTGTAAAATCTTCTATTAGTTCTATAGATATTAACATCTAATTGATACCTTTCCTCATATGTTTAAGATCATTCTAACAGATTTAAAAAGAAATTATTAGAATAAGTAAATGTATTTAGTGTTAGATTAACTTGTAGACATAATTATAAGAGAAAAATAAAATGAGAGAATTTCATAAAAAAAGGATGTCTTCAACATTGATACAAGAAAAATACAATGACAAAACTAGATGGAGGCTTGAAGATAAAGACCTAGGTAAATGCTAAATGGAAAAATACAAAACTACCCTCATAACTAATAATGCTAATTCTAACACTAACATCCCCACAAACTCATGATGATGTAGTATAAATCATCGAGAGTTTGCCAACCAAAAAACGAAAGCGTGGAAGCGAAAGCGACTTGGTAAAAAAATTTGCAATTTGTAAAGAGGATAAACTAAAGGGTAAGTCGAGGGTGCCATGTTGTAGATGGTGACGAGTGACATAACAATCAATCCCAATGTGCTTAGTTCTTTCATGGAAAACTGAGTTATGAGCAATTTGAATAGCACTTTTGTTATCGCAATGCTTGGGAGTAGGTGAGGACAAATGGACACCCATATCTGCAAGTAGCTAACGTAGCCAAACTATTTCAGTGGTAGTAGAAGCCATTGCCCGATACTCAGCTTCTGTGGATGAGCGAGAAACAACATTTTGTTTCTTGCTCTTCCAAGAGATAAGAAAGTCACCAAGAAAAATACAAAAACCAGTTGTGGATTTTCGATCAGCAGGATCACTAGCCCAGTCCGCATCTGAATGTGCCTTCAACTCTAATAGAGATGTGGATGGAAATAGAAGACTCTCAAAAATAGCACCACGAAGGTATCTCAAGATACGAGTAACGGCAGCAAAATGAACTGTAGTAGGGTAAATAACAAATTGACTCACAATATTAACAACATATGCAATATTTAGACGTGTAATGGTTAGATAAACCAAACTCCCAACAATAGTGCGATATAAAGTGGGATCAGGCAAAGGTGTGCCATCAGAAGGTGAATACCTGACATTAAGTTCAAGAGGAGTATCAACATACCGAGTATCATTAAGACGAGGTCGGTCAAGTATATCAACAATGTACTTGGACTGTGAAAGAAGATAACCTCAAGGGGAGCGAGCTAACTCAATACCCAAGAAATATCGCAAAGGTCCCAGATCTTTCATTTCAAAATGATAGGTTAACTCGGATTTCAACAATGCAATCCCATCAACATCATCACCAGTGATAATCACATCATCAACATATAAGGACAGAAGAATAATACCATCACATGTAAGCTTGAAGAAAAGAGCAGAATCATGGTTACTAGAAGTAAAACCAAGTGAAGCAAGCACAACGGAGAATTTCTCAAACCATGCCAGTGGAGCTTGTTTGAGACCATACAAGGCTTTCTTAAGCTTACAAACTTCACCTTGATTATGGGGAACACCAGGAGGTGGGGTCATGTACACTTTTTCTTGTAGGCTCACCATTCAAAAATGTATTTTTGACATCCAATGAGATATATGCCATTTACGCACAGAAGAAACAACAATAAGTGTACGAACAATAGTCATCTTTGCAACAGGAGCAAATGTTTCCTTGTAATTCATACCATACTGTTGTGAAAAACCTTTAGCAACCAATCGTGCTTTATACCGCTCAACAGAACCATCAAACTTTGTTTTAATTTTATAAACCCAACGCGAACCAATTGCTTGTTTACCTGGTGGTATAGATACCAAGTCCCAAGTGTTTATTTTATGCAAAGCAGAAAGTTCTTCAGACATAGCATGATGCCACATGGGATCAATAACTGCCTCTTTATAGGAGCGTGGTTCAGAAATATGATGAATAGAGGACAAAACGATGCAAAAGCAGGAGAATAAGATGAATAAGCAAAGTCAGGTAACTGAGTTGACTTACATGTACGTTGAGGATATCGAGGAGGTACATGATCCACAATTTGAGGAAGCGATTGGGGTGCCGTAGGAGGAACTGGAGTAGAGGTATTTGAGGATTCTCTATCTGTATTATCAGAGAATGGATCAATATGTACATGATCAGATTTAAAGATGTTATGTGGACTAGAAGGGATAAAGAAGAATGGAATATGCTCAAAAAAAGACACATGGCGAGACACATATAACTTTTGAGCAACGGGATCAAAGCAACAATATCCCTTTTGACCTTCACCATATCCTAAAAACACACAAATAACTGAACGAGAAGCTAACTTATTGTGTTCAACATGAGGACGAATAACAAAACATGCACAACCAAAGACTCGCAAGGAATAATAACTAGGAGTGTAACCATAAAGCTTCTGTAATGGTGACAAACCAGATATAATAGATGATGGAATTCTATTGATACAATGGACAACAGTAAGCACAGCTTCCCCCCAAAATTCATTTGGAATAGAACTCGATAGTAAGAGAGAGCGAGCAGTTTCAATAATATGTATTTTTATTTCAGCAACACCATTTTGTTCAGGAGTATCCGTGCAAGAAGTTTGATGTAACGTCTCATCCAAGGCAAGCATTTCACGAAAATTGTTGGAGGTGTACTCCCCACCCAAATCACATCTAAAGCATTTTATGATAGCAGAAAACTGAGTTTTTATAAAAGCTCGAAATAAAGTATGAATGCTTAGGAAATCAGAATGATGTTTCATAAAATAAACCCAACAATAACGAGAATAATCATCAGTAAAAGAGACATAATATCAAGAACCCCCCTTTGTGGAAATGGGAGCAGTTCTCCACACATCAGAATGAACCAAATCAAAAGGCACAGTAGAAGAAGAAACACTTCGATTAAAAGGTAAAGCGGAAAATGTTGCAAGTTTACAACCAATACAGTCAGAAATATTATGAGATGACAATTTTCCTAATGCACCTGTGGAAGCTAAAAATCTTGAACGTAAAGATGAGACATGACCTAAACGAGAATGCAACAAATAAAAGCTAGATGATGAGGGACTCAAACGAAAGGAAGACAAATCAATAGTAGAAGCTGCAATAGAGGGTACTCTGAGCTCATCCAAAATGTATAACCCTCTGTGCCTACGGCCTGTCCGAATTAGCTTCCGGGAATGTGGATCCTGCACACAACAAGAAGTAGGAGAGAAAGAAACTAAGTAACTTGAATCACACAATTGGCTAACAAAAACAAGATTTAATGTAAGATAAGGAATATGGTAGACATGCGGAAGAGACAAGTGAGGTGTGGCTACAAATCCTATTCCTGCTAAGGGTGATAAAGTACCATCAGTAGTAACAACATGTTTAGCATTTGTGGGTGACATGGAAGTAAAACATGATGTATCAGGGGACATTATGATGAAAAGCTCCACAATATAATACCCATATAGAAGATGATGTACCTGACGAACCAGAGGCAGACAAAACATGAGATGAGGCAAGAAATTTCTGAAATTGTTTGGCAATTGTGTCCATCGAAGGTTGAGTAGAGGTAAAAGTATCGTCATCACAAAATCGATGAGGTGCAGTGCAACATTACAGTCTCCGTGGAGGTGGCCTAAAAGCACGTTGATTTGTATGAACAAACCGATTTTGTTTTGGTAGCGGGAAATCGTTGTTGAAAGTGTTGTTGTCCTCCTTTATTCAACTCGGGACATTGAGCCTTACATTGTCCTGGTTGTTACAGTAGCTACATTCGTCATCGGCGACCTCGGGGTGAGGCCTGATGAAAGGAACATAAGATGGACGATTTGGCGACACAACAAGAACAGATGAAGTAGGAATAAGAAGTACTCATTTCCCTACTTGAGACTTTAGGCACAATTCCTCAGCTAACGATTCACTAACAACAGAATCAACAGATGGTAGTGGATTACGATACAATATATTCCCACAAAGAGACTCAAAATCATCCCGAAGAGCCATCAAAAACTGAACCAATCTTTGCTCCTCTCTACGAGCAATATAAGGGGCAAATGCGTGAAGTTCAAGAGATTCAGTAAGGGCTAATTGATCCCAAAGATCAGTCATAGCAGAATAAAATTCTTGCACAATCATATTTGTTTGCTGGAGAGCTCGGATATCTATTTCCAACTGGTACTGTTTAGCAAAATTCGATTGAGTATTCAACCGCTCCAAATGATCCCAAACTTCTTTTGCAGTATCATATTTAGCCAATTGCATACCAATAGAGTTCCACAGAATTCTTAACCCAAGTAATAATTTTCGAATTGTTCACTTCCCAAACCTCTAATTCATCAACATATTTAGTATTATTTTTCTCAACAGGTTGCTTTTGTGTTCCAGAAATATAACTCTACATTTTTTTCCTCTCAAAAAATTTCTCATCACATAACTCTAGTATGAATAATTATTTCTGTTCAAGCTTACACTAATCGACTGCAATGAATCATCGCTCTCACTAGCCATAATGACAAAAAACAAACAGAAAACCAACCAAACAACGAGATAGATCGATGCAAGCACCCAACAAAATCAAGCTAACTTTATCAAATGAAACTCACTGCAAGTATTCTGATTCTTGAAACTAAAATAAGAGAACAAACCCAACAAGTGCCAAAATACTGCGGAAAATTGGAGTAAAAACAAAAACCGCAACGTACCCACTGTGACTGAAACTAGATGGAGGCTTGAAGATAAAGACCTAGGTAAATGCTAAATGGGAAAATACAAAACTACCCTCATAACTAATAATGCTAATTATAACACTAACATTTAGTTGTTTAGTTTAAAAATAGAGAATCGCCTAGTTTTCCAACAATTCACGCAATTCGGGTCATTATGTCTTGATCGTGACAGTTTTCGGGTCAATTTTGAGTTTCATTCGAAATACATCAAAAATTAAGTAAAAAATAAGATAACCATATTTTACGACAAATTGGTAACATCGTATATGGTCATATCATATTCAGGTTAGTCGTGTTTGTGTTCATGTTTCTCTCAACAACTTTAGGTCGAGTTCGCGTCGTGTTAGAAGTTGCCGCACCTAATCAAATTTCAAAAGATCATATTTATTTTTGAAACATATTTTGCTGTAAAATTTCCTTTACTCGAATCGAACAGTTTATTAAATTTCAATTCTCAAAAATAACTGGCAAGAAGCGAAGAAAACAAAACAATAAAAACAAAAAAATAAAACAAGCAGAAGAATGGCTTTGGTCCCAAAGCCCCAATACTTCCTCACGTAAATAATCTAATAGATCCTATAGTCGCGTTTTCTCAACGCGACTCCAGCTTAGGAGAAATTGCAGAGGCTCTTTCGCAAGATTCACAATTCAATTGATAGTCCTTTGCTTCGCGCTTCACAGACCGATCATCAATGGCGACCCATCTCACAATTTTCCACATATTTATGCTTGCAATTACTTTCGGTGGTTCCTTTGCTCGAAAGTAAGAAAACCCTTCAATTTTGTTTTTCATTTAAGGTTAATTAGGATTAAATTGCCATTGTACTATACAATTGGTTAATTTTCAAATCAGAATAGATCTAGCCGTAATCTAAAGTTTCTATATTTGAGATAGTGGCGGGGATGAATACGTATATGTGCAGCTGTTTATTTATTAACTTTTGTTGTATTTCTTGTAATCGTTCAGCTTTATTGTAGCTAGGTATCATAGATTGTAATTAAGAAAATCTGAATGATGAGTTTATGTTTTATTCACTGGTGTTGGTTGAACTAAAGAGGATTCTTACCCCTTTAAGGGATTTGAAATGAGAGGTGGTCATCTTGTGATCATATTCATATTTCTGAAGCCTTTAAAGGCTGACAATGGTAAGTTGATAGTTACATCTTTATGGGGTTAGATAATTGTAGGTGATAAAGATAATTGGTTTTATTGCACAATAGATAATTAGTTCATATTTAACATATCAGCACGCTCAATGCGGAATCAACACACGAAACTGGGGTGAGCCAGATGAAAAACTAAAAAAAGAAAATCATATAAGCTATAACTAATTTTTTAGCACTGTCGGGCCGGGGCAAGTATGACCTCCCCTGTCTCCACCAGTGAGCACGGTTAAGGTGATTGATATTAGCATTCTTGTGTGTTAGAATATCCAATCTGGAACTAATTGCCTGTTGTGTTGACCACTACCGAAGCCAAATTTACAAGTGTTTTATCTGATTATACTGTGAATACTGATTTTTGTTAGACGAGATGAACTGTGCATGCGTGTTTCTTGATTTGTACAAGTTGGTTGTAGTAAAATTTGTTCAATTCCATGTCGGTGGCGAGGCAATAATGTCTTTCAGTCTGTGCATTAAGAGGTCCTCATACTATTGCTTACTATTAGTAGAATGAGTAAGCATCACGAGGTAATAAATTACGTTTGTGATTTCATAATTTCAGCACCCGAAAGGAGTTGAGAACTAAAGAGATGAACCAAGACAATATTATTCGACTGGGCTATCCAATGCAGCCTAAAAGTATTGATCCAACACAAGTCGTTCAACTCTCCTGGCATCCAAGGTCAGGTAATCGAACGAACCAATAAATGTGTGGTCGGTGAGACACTTTTCAGTGAGCACTAATATCAGGGAGATATGCATTTTATTATGCAGAGACGGTAATATTATCTTCTTAGATGATGCATATACAAGTAGCAGCTGAACCTGAAACGAGACATTATGACCTTTTGCCCTTATATAAAGGATAATTACAAAAAAAAAACCCAACTAACTTTCAAATTAAAGTTAGTACCCCTGAGGTTTGATTCAGTGTTAAAATTAAGGGGTTAACTGAAATATTTTTATTAATATGAAGGGTTTTTTTTTGAAATGTTTTTTACTTATGAAGGGGGTAAATGTTAGACAAAATAAAACCTCAGGGTATATTTTGTAATTTTGAAAGTTGGCTGTTTTTTTTTTTAATTAGGTCAAACCTCAAGGGTGCTTTTTGTAACTAACCCTTTATATAATGTTGAGATTCAATGGACATAATGACATTATCCTTGGGGACAGGGTATTCTTGTATAGAGACTTTCTATCAGAGGAGGAGTGTGATTATCTGATATCTTGGGTACATTCTTCTCTTTAACTTGTATTACACATTTTCATTTTTTTCTTTGGCTATTATTTTGAAACTATGTTTTGGATTTAGGTCCGTGAGAAGAAAAGCTATAATGTGTCTGACGATGATTCACCAAAGATTGAGACGAACAACATACCTGCTAATTTTGGAGTTTCTATGGACGCAGATGTAAGTTTCTCATCAATCTGAAATAGAGATAGGTCTAGTATAGTAGAGCTTCCTGTCATTCTGTACTTCACAAATATTTTACTTTAGTCGACTGCCAGAAAAAGATTTGTTTTTAGGGATAATTACAAAGAAACCTGAGGATTCAGCTAATTACAAAAATAGAACTCAGAGGTTTTTGAAAATTACAAAAAAGACCCTTGAGGTTTGATTTTATCGTAAATTTAAGATGGTAACTGTAATATATCTTCAAAAGTCAGGGGGTTTTGAAATTGTTTTTTTTTTGCTTATGAAGGGGGAAATGTAAGACAAAATTAGACCTCTAACGGGTTTTTTGTAATTTTCAGTACCTGTAGTTTTTTTTTGTAATTAATCCGATCCTAGGTTTTTCTTTTGTAATTATCCCAAAAGGTTATTTGGATTTATTTGCTTCCTCTTGAAATATATTTCTTTGGTTAGAGAAATATATTGAGCTGCGTTTGTGTTATTCTGAATTAAAAATCTCAATGATAATCCGTATGGTTGACAGGATGAAATCGCTAAATCAATTGAGGAAAGAATTTCTGGTTGGACTTTTCTTCCCAAAGGTATATACATATCGTGCTATGCAAGTCTAGCTTCCCCAGAAGTATCCACTTTTTAGCTGTAATATAATTACATAAATTGTTGTTTGCAGAAAACAGCAAATCTATGTCGATTCTGCACTTTGGGCCTGAAAACTCCAAACAGAACTATAATTATTTTCATAACGAATCTGCAGAGCAAGTTGGTCTACCTTTATTGGCAACAGTTATTTTGTATCTCTCAAATATCAGTCGGGGCGGCCAGATACATTTCCCCCAGTCGGAGGTAAGAGAGAATCTAATCTTGTTAATATGATTGGCGATTGCTATTAATTTCCAGTGCTGATAGTGATACTTTAAACTTTAGAGTAATTTACAAATACCCCCAAAGGTATTACAAACCTTCAAGGTTTGTATTCTTAATAAATACCCCTTCTTGAGGGGCTAATTTGTAAAAAGAAATAAATATCAAGGAGGTATTTGTAATTTTGAAAGATAGGTATTTTTTTTGTAATTAGGCTGATCCTCATGGTTGTTTTTGTAATTAACCGTTTTATTTGTTAGCTGCATTGGCGGAGCTAGGGGGTCATACTAGCCCCTCCCCCCAACCCCAACACCTTTTTGTTTCTAAAAATTAATATTATTAAGAAACTTTTAAAAAATTAAGTTATAGTTACATATGTTTTATTTTGTTTGAGTTTTCTATATGGCCACCCCACTTTCTTTTGTTGGGCGCAATGGATGCGTGTCGTGATCCGATATTTGATTTATCCGGAATATCCGACAAATCATACCAACAAGATAATGACAAAAAATAAATGAAACCGACAAAATATAAAATTTACACAGTTTTTTACGTGGTTCGGCAAAACCCACCTACGTCCACTAAGGTTTCCGTTCTTTAATAACAAAGAATTTCTCGGTACAGAAAAATATACATCTTGAGTTTTACGGACCAAACTCAAGAGATAAGACTCTCGTACAAACACTTAACTAGTTATCAAATAACATTCACCATAACCTCTTTGTATTGCCTCAAGAGAAAATAACCTTGAGTGTTTCCCCGTATTTATCACAATTTGACGCACACAAATTGATCATCCCCAAATGTTTATACTCTATTTATCTCTCTAGGATCTCTCTTGGTTGTGTGTTTCCTTCAACTCTCCCCAAGCCTTTTTATAGGCAAACAAAGGGAAGAGTAAGGTGCAATTCATTTTACAATGGGCAATTTTGTCAAGGGGAAGGTTGGAGTAGCCGAGTAGGTACCTCCCCTTGACTTTTATCCTTTATTATGGGATATGTTCCCAACAATCTCCACCTTCACCATAAATCAACTTTATTTGCAAAAAAACTTTATACCATTTACCTTTAATCAATCCACTGCACATTGCACATGCCGAATCAAGTAAGGTTCTAACTCCACTGATTCAATCGGTCAATGCACACGTGCAGTCGAGTCAACACCACTAGTTGATTGCCAAAGGGATGACCTCAGTCTATCCTCTAGACTAACAGGATTTCCCACACACTCGTCTGCTATCTGAAAGCCTTCTGGCGCGCTCTAGTAATCCTTTGAGGTCACCGGACGACACAAATTCCGATACTTCTCTCCCACCATTGGGACCGTTTCGCCACGCGTGACTTTAAGTAAGGATGGCAATGGGCGAGGGCGGGGCTGGTATGGGACATACCATCCCCATCCCAAATCCCATTTTAAATATCATCCTCATATCATTCCCCGTTTTGGGCATCTGGTACGGGGATGGAGAATCCCCATTCGGGAACAAGATCCCCACAGGGAATGGAGGTCCTCATTTTGTATTTGTTAACAAAATAAACTATAAAAAAAACTACTTAAAATAGTCAATAATTAAAATGGATAAAAATATCATGAATCACCAATCTTATAATAACTCAACAATATAAAACACCTTAACAAATTGAGTTAAATACAACAATATTTGAAATACAAAGTCTGGTAATCTTAAAAATAAAAAGTCATTTATAGTATAACACACATAATTTTTAAGGTTTAATTTTAAGATTTAATAAATAAAAAAATATAAACGTAATAATATTAATATTTTATGAATAATATATATGCACATATATATATATATATATCGGTCAACGGGGACGAGTGCATGGAATCCCCGTTTTACCTTATCGGGGACGGGGATATAAATACCATCCCCGTCCCATCTCCGGATTAATCATCCCTTGGGGATTTTGCTATCTCTACTTTCAAGACTCCGCCTCCAGTTGAATACTCGCAACCTTTAGAATCCAGTTAACTCAAGGAAATCATATTCTTTCGCCTTTGGGACATAGAACACACCACTCAAAGTACGATTCAGTCTACCACCCTTTTTTATTTCCACCACCCCAAATCCCATCATTCTACAAGTAGAACTAGGGATGGCAACAGGGCGGGTTTGGGGCGGGTTTGACCAAACCCGGGACCCGCCCCGCCAAAAGAAGACGAGACCCGGGACCCGCCCCGCCCCGCTTCAAGACCCGCCCTGCAGTAAACCCGCTACCCGGCGGGTTGAACCCGGTAGACCCGCCATACATATGGAAGTCTGCTGTCTGCTATGCGTTTTGCTGCTGTGTGTTGGCCTTTTTCTACCACATTCTCGCCAAACAAACACCCCCTTTACAGTATTTATAAGTTATTAGTACTATATGCAATGATTTGTAATAAATACATACACTAATTTTGAATTCACATACCACACGTACTTGAATCTACTACAATAGCAAAGGTGAGTATTACTGGACTGGACTGTTTGGATTAGCATAATTATTAGAGTTTTTTAATGTTGAGATGTTTTAATGTTGAGATGGGTACTTTTAAATTAAAGTCAAATTTTCTCTTCCTATTCCATCTCATGCTTCCTTTATCTTGTCATTATAGGAGCAGACAGAATGTATAAGGGAAGAAGATGAAGTGCAGTAGAAGAATTAAAAAATGATTTTTGATAGGGCTGCTTGTTTTAATGGTTCATCTTTTCATAAATTTGTTTACAATTTATCCATTCAAGATCATATTAAATACATTATCAAAAAAGAGAGATCAAATTAAATAAATAAAAGAATAGGAAATAAAGCAGCCAATATTGTATGGAAATAATGACATCCCTGCCCTTCCAAACTCTGAGTTGTAGAGACCGTAGACTACATGTGTGTGTATTATATAAATAAATATGCGGGGCGGGTCTAGCCGGACCCGTTACCCGCCCCGGACCCGGCCGGGTTTGGAAAAGATAAACCCGTTACCCGCCCCAAACCCGACGGGGCGGGTTTTTTGCGGGTCTAGATGGGGCGGGTTCATTGCGGGTCCGGGTTTGAACCCGCCCCATTGCCATCCCTAAGTAGAACCATCACCTAAAGACAAAGTTTATGCTATCCATAATTGAAATGAATCAAAATAATCCATTCTCGAGCATACATGCATTAGACATCCCAAATCCAAATTTTATTTATGGTGAATGTGGAGATTGTTGGGAATATTCCATAAATCAAAGATAGAAGTCAAGGGGAGGTGTCTACTCCTACCTTCCCCTTGACAAAATTGCCAATTGTAAATGACGGTACAATCTCCCCCCTTTGGTTTGCCTATAAAAAGGCTTGGGGGAGTTGAAAGAAACACACAACTAAGTGTGATTCGAGAGAGGTAAATAGAGTGTAGGCATTTTGGGTGGTTGATTTGTGTGAGTCAAATTGTGATAAGTGCGGCTAAACACTTGGGGCTATTTTCTCTTGGGGCAATACAAATGGGTTGGGGGGAATGTTCTTTGATAACTAGTAAGTGGTTGTACGAGAGTCTTTGGTCCATAATCAAGAGGTCTATTTTCTTGTAACGGGAAATTCGTTATTAGTAAATAACGGAAACTCTCATGGACGTAGCGGGTTCTGCCGACCCACGTAAAATCTTTGTGTACATTTTATATTTTGTCCGGCGTCATTTATTTTTTGTCATCTTGTTTGTATGATTTGTCATATATGTCATATATATTTTTGATAAATCAAATCTCGGATCACAAACGCCTCCGCTGCGCCCAAACTTCCGTATATTGGCCCACACCCAATATATTGGCTCGCCATTGATTAGCCAACTGTAACATCGTCATACTGCAGAACGAAATGTTGACTGATTGCACGAAGACTAGCAATATCTTCAGACCTAGTAAAGGAAATGCTATCGTGTTCTTCAATCTACACCTTAACGCAACCCTTGATGGGAGTAGTCTCCACGCTAGATGCCCCGTCCTCGAGGGTGATATGTGGTGCGCCACAAAATTATTTTACCTGAAAGACATCAGCACCGAAAGGGATTCTGATGATGCCGACTGCACCGATGAAGATGAAAACTGTTCTCGCTGGGCTGCCATTGGTGAGTGTCAAAGGAATTCCATTTTCATGATTGGTTCTCCTGATTACTACGGAACGTGTAGGAAGAGTTGCAACGCTTGCTGATAGTGATGGCTAAGGTTATGTGTATTAATCTTTTTTTCATCTTCCCTTTTTCTTCAGTTTAACTATGACGGAGAAATTGATATGATAGTTAATGTTGTATATATTCAATTCCTTATGAGTTATGACAAGGAACATAATTTTTTTTTTCCGATTGCCATGGTGAAATTTACAAGTTTTTTCCCTTTGGCATAGAGAGCAATTATAAATGTAGCCCTTCTGGTATATTTTTTTTTTATGGGACAACGATATAATAGGGATACTTATAAAAGCCCCTTACGGTTTGGGCTGATTACAAAAAAACAACAGATTTTCTAAATTTACAAAAAATCCCTTGAGGTTTGATTGTGTCTTAAATTTAAGGGTTAAACGAAAAGTAAAGGGGACTTTTGAAATGTTTTTTGCATATGAAGAAGGAAATGTAAGACAGATCAAACCTAAAGGGGTTTTTTGTAATTTTCGAAAATCTCTTGATTTCTTTTGTAATTAGCCCGAACCTCAAGGTTTTTTTTTTTGTAATTATCCCACTATATTATAAATGGGATTAGTTGTCAATGCGACGTGGTTGACAATGCAACATCAAGTCATCAACTATGCATATTGCTTTAACATATTTTTTCCCGACTGACATGGTAGAAATGCTAAACAGCTTATTATTGAATTCCACTTGCAAGTTGCAGGCATTTGCAGAGTCAATTGCTAAATTATTCAGTAGTCCAGAAAATTTAAAGTGCCTAGCAGTTTAAAGCAATGTTTTTAAATCCGGATTGGACATCGAATTGGCTTAGTAACTGGGTCATTGGGTCACTGATTCAACCGGTTGGCTCGTATACATACAAACATATATATTATATATGTCCGCACATGTAAAGATAAATACATATACAAAATATTTGAACTAACATAATTAAAAATAAAATCTAAATTAATAAATTATAATCTCCAAATATATATATGTAAATCGAATATAAGGAGAAGTTATATGAAAATTTACTTTATATTTTTCTTCAATTTTTGTTATAAAACAAAAAGATTACTAAAATAAAATTGAACCGGGTTAAACGGGTCGCCGGTTTCCGAGTTTTTGATGGTGTTTGGCCGGGTAGCAATGGTTTTTTAGCCACTCGATTTTAATATATAACCGGATCGGGCATGTGACCGGTTCCCGGTTAAACTGGCCGGTCCAATCCGGGTTTCAAAACATTGGTTTAAAGGTCTTTAGATTGAAGCCCAAGTTCTGAGTTGTTTATTCAGCAATATGAGTTACATGTGTGATTATTTATGCTCATTAATTTCAATTAAAAAGAAAGAAAAAATAAATGCAAGACTGCATATCTGAAGAACAACCAAATGGTCTGGTATTGTTAATTATTTAATATTGTTAGTTTGCAAAGCTTGTAGTCAACATACATCACCTCTATGCAACAATTAGAGAAAGTCAACCTTTAACAAATTTAATTTACAGAGTTCTACAATGAGATACCAAAACCAAGGGAATGATGAAGATATTATATACAATTTACAAAGTTCTACATCCATTTACAATTTAAAAAAAAAAAAATATCATATCAACTATCATTATTATACAATCATATCACAAATACACTATTCAGTCTCTCATATTTTTCAAATCACCAATCACATCTAATCACTATCATACTAAAAAAACTATCATATCAACTATCATCATCACATTTTCATCTTATATTCAATCACACCCTCAAAATCCATTCTCATTTTTTTAAAATATTTTTTTTACACTATTCTCTCTAAAGTAAAAAAAGAGCGAAACGAAAGGTCAAGCAATCACTCCCGATCACATCTCAGTCCCTGCAAATTGTTTAACAGTGAAACCAACTTTCTCAAACTTCCCTTCCTCACTATTCTCTCTAAACTTCACATACTCTCCACAAACAAAGGGCTTATAAACCCTCAAATTCCCTTCTCCCACAACTTCTTCTGGAGCAAATACCACCTTCTCATCTTCAAAGCACCAGAAGAAAGCAACCGAGAACCGATTCACGTTTTTTCTCAGGACGACTCTGTGCTCGGACGACCTGAATTTCCCATTGCTCCACGCCTGCATTAAATCACCGATGTTCACGACGAGCGTATTTTCGTGCGGATTTATGTCCATCCACTTTCCTTCTTTAGACCTCACTTGGAGCCCACCAATGTCATCTTGATAGACTATGGTTATGCAGCTCATATCTGTGTGCATGCCAAGGCCTTCAGTTTCTTGATCATCAATACACTCGGGCGGAGAATAGTTGTTTATTCTCAGATAGCCATGGCAATTCTTGAACTCTGATAAGTATTTTATCTCAAAATCATTCCCCTGGCACTTGATTACCATTTCAAGGATTGTTTTTGACAATTGTGTCATTTTGCTTCCATACTCTTGTAACATATCACTAAAGAGAATGAGCAGACAAAGGGATAAAATACATTTAAGCATCGCATGAAAATGGTTCGACTCAAGTCATAAAAAAAGGGATAATTACAAAACATACCTTTGAAGTTTGACCTAGTTACAAAAAAACTCAGCTAATTTTTAAAATTACAAAAAGTATCCCGAGGTTTGATTTAGTGTTAAAATTAAGGGGTTAAATGTAATGTTTTTATAAATGTGAGGGGGTATTTTTGAAATATTTTTACTCATGAAGGGGTAAATGATAGACACAATAAAACCTCAGGGGTACTTTTTGTAATTTTAAAAGTTAACTGGGTTTTATTGTAATTAAGTCAAACCTCAAGGGTACTTTTGTAGTCAACCCTAAAAAGGTCCAAAAAAAATCCTAATGTTTCAGAACAAATCAGTTCATGTTAATATTATCAGTTTCAAGCTCATATAGTTTATAACCACATACAAATGCATTGCAACATTGATAACATGTGATTATCAGGGATACTCTTTTATTTTCTTGTTTTCTGATGAATGTCATTGAAAACAGATTTAATAGAAAGTACCCTCAAGTTCAGTCTAATTACAAAAGAAAAAAAAAAAAAAACTAGCTATATTTAAAAATTACCAATACTCCCTGAAGGATAACTGATTTTCTTTTGTAATTATGCTAAACCTCAGGGGTAGTTTTATAAGCTAATATTATTCTCCTTTACCTGAATTCGGAATTTGACTGATTCAGAAGGGCTTGGGAAGAACTCTGTGCAGAAGCAAAGAAATCAGGTCCAGCTACACGAAGACTCTCGTAAAAAGGCGACGCGATGAAATGAGGAGTGTATGTTTTTACATCTGATAAAGGACCAGCTTTGTGTTTAACCTCTGAAGGAAGGTTAAAAATCTGGCTTGCACAAGAATGCAGTTTCCTGGACAAGTCTTTGGAAATTCCATGATTGGTTATGTGAAAAAAGCCCCATTCTCTGCAGGCTACAGAAAGGGAAGAGATAGAAGATGAGTTAAAGGGCTGTGAAATGTCAAAAACAGGAAGTTCTACTGACATACTGAGCAAATGTGAGAATGATTTATTTTCTGATCAATAATCACCAATATATCACCCCTTGGAACGCCGTTATTTGAAAAATCATAGAGAAACATACAAGTTTATGCCGGGAAAATTAAACATTTAGACAAGTGATCAACAAGCCAAGAAAAGAGCATCTAGCAAACATGATATGCAGAAAACAATATTCAGTCAATACAAGAAAGAGACACAACTCAATATTCTAATAGTTTGACTCTGCAATTTGGGTTTGAATACTTGTTCTATTATCAGGCTAAGGTCAATGAAAAGGAAATTGTTAATAATGAGAAGGTTCAGGGCTAGCAGACAGGAAAGATGGAGGTGTGCTGGTAATTTATGCTTTGTCAAACCTGTTAGCTTAGAATCTTCAGATGCAAGCTTTGACTTGACAAAAGATTTTTTAAAGCCAACAGGTAAAGTGTGTAATGTAAATTAGGTTATTGGAATAGCAATGTTGTAAAAGCGCTAGGCACTAGTTGGGAGGACTGGGGCCTAATCGGGAAAAATATAGACGGATAAGGGAGCCTAGCGCCTAGATAGAGACTAATCGGGACTGGGCGGGAATTTTACAATAGAGTAGAATAGTAAAATAGTCTCCCTTCTTTGGGAAAGGAAGAAATTTCTTTGCTTCAGCAAGAGACCTATTCTTTTAACAATAATCAACTGAACATTTCATTTTCTGTCCTTTGTCAACAGAGCATCTAATTATGTTTAGTGATCATTAGCATCAGCCACTATCTTCTCTTTTATTTTTTTTTTCTTTTCCTTTTTGAGGACGGTTGTATTTTTTATTACTAAATTTTATCACATTGGTCTTTTTCTGTTCTCCGGTGGATCCACCATATTCATACTTATCTTATTTCAATAATTCTTTTCATCATCATGATGTCGATTCACTGTCAAACAAGTAAATTGTGATGATGCAAGGAGATAAAGATGAACATGACAGGAGTATCAAATCTCCATTCATATACAAACACTTGGTAAAACTCTGGAGACTGTATACAAGCTTTGCTAACAACAACAAAAACCACGCCTTCATCCCACTATGTAGGGTTGGCTATGAAGATCATACCATGCCATCGTTTACGGTCCAAAACCATATTTTCATTTATTTCAAGATATAACATGTCTTTTTAATAGTTTCCTTCCAAGTCTTTTAAGTCTGCCTCTACCTTTTTTGATTTCAATGAGTGATTCCCTGCCTTCTACACATCGAACGGGTGCATCTAATGGTCTCCTATAAACATGTCCAAACCATTTTAATCTCATTTCTCTAATTTTCTCATCTATTGGTGCTACTCCCACTTTGTTTCTAATATGTTCATTTTTTATTCTATCTAATCTAGTGTGTCCACACATCCATTTTAACATTCTCATCTCTCTTGCCCTCATTTTTTTGTTCGTGTTCATATTTAGTCGTCAACATTCTCGCTCCATAAAGTATTGCGGGCCTTAGGGCCGTTTTATAATATTTTCCTTTTAATTTTAATGGTATTTTACGTTCACAAATGATAGAAGATGCGCTCCTCCATTTATTCCAACCCCCTTCGATCCTATGCGTAACATCCTTATTGATTTCTCCGTTCTCTTCAATTATAGATCTTAAATATTTAAAACTCTTTGCTACACTCACTTCATGCCCGTCAATTTTTATCTTTGTTTCATTGTTACTTTTGTATTTACTAAATTGACATTCCGTATATTCTGTTATAGCCCTACTTATGGTAAAATCTTTTGATTCTAATGGTTCTCTCCAAGCTTCCAATTTTGTATTTACTCTCCCTCGTCTCATCAATTAAAACTATATCGTCCGCAAAAAGCATGCATTCAGGAATGGTTTTTTTGTAAGTGTTTAGTGATTTCATCAATTATTAGAACCCTGGTGTAAACCTCTAGTATTTGGAAATTCACTGGATATTCCTGTTGGTGTTCTTATACATATTATATCATTATACATATCTTTTATGACGTCTATGTAAGCTATTTTTATTCCTCTTTTTTTTTTTTCCAATCTGGCGCCACATTATATCCCGATTGAGTCTATCATATGCTTTTTTCAAGGTCAATAAAAACCATATGTAAATCTTGTTTTCTCTCGTTGTATTGTTCACATAAACGCCTAATTAGCGTATAGCTTCAATTGCGACCTTCCCGCATGAAACCAAATTAATTATTTAATATACTAGTTTCATTTCTTATTCTTGCCTCAATTACTCTTTCTCATAGTTTCATCGTATGACTTAGTAATTTAACGCCGCTATAATTTGCACAATTTTGTATATCTCCTTTTATTTTTACATATAGGTATCAATATACTCTTTCTCCCTTCATTAGTCATTTTCTTAGTTTATAGTATAACATTAAATAATTTAGTAAGCCATATAATTCCAACTCCACCAAGACATTTTCATGCTTCAATTGGTATATCATCTAGGCATCCTGTTTTTGCCGTTTTAATTTTGTTCAATGTTTTTTGTTTCATGAAGTTGAATCTTTGCGATAAAAGGTACGGTTTCTATTACATTTGATTGGCCTAATTCCTTAATGTAACATCGTTCTCATTAGATTCATTAAAAATATTATTGAAATACCTCTTCCATCGATTTTTAATTTCTTCGTCTTTCACTAAGATATTATCATACTCATCTTTTATACATTTAATTTTGTAAAATCGCTTGTTTGTTTTTCTCTAAATTTCGCTTATTTTGTATATATCTTTCTCTCCTTCCTTAGCATCTAATTTTTATAAAAATCTTTATAGGCCTTGGTTTTCGCTTCATGTTTTACTCTTCTTATTTCTTTTTGGGCGTCTTTATATTTTTAAGATTTTCCGCATTTTTACAGAATGTAACACTTTGAAACTAGTCCTGTTTTTACTTTATCTTATCTTGGATTTCTTGATTCCACCAGCAAGACTCTTTATTCCATTTATTGCCCTTTGACTCCCCTAATATTTCTTTTGCAATCTTTTTCATTTGAGTAGTTACATTATTCCATGTATCATCGGCTTTGTCTTCCACTTTCCAATCAATGGTTTCTAATAAAGTTTTGACAAAATATCTCTTTTTCTTTATTCTTTAAGTTCCACCATTTAATCCTAGGTATGTTGGCTTTATTTCTCCTTAAAATGTATGTTAATAAGTTTTATGTCCAAAACTAATAGTACTATATTGGGTCGTGAGGCCTTCTCCAAAATTATTAGCATATTTTTCTATCGCTCTTTTAAGTTAGGAAGTAGTCGATTTGTGATTTGTTAGATCCATTTTTAAATGTGATCAAATGTTAATCCCTTTATTTAAAGAAGGTATTACATATAATAAAATCATAAGCAATGCGAAAATCTAAGATGGTTCTACCTCATCTGGTTATTCGTGAACTAAAACCGTAACCTCCATGGATCCTTTCGTAATCTTCATTATCCTTCCCCACTTTTTATTTAGGTCCCCGCCTATGATGCCTTTTTTTTCATTTTGAGGATTAATTGTATTAAAGTTTCCAACTCTTTCCCAAAATTTAGTCTTAGTAGAATCATCTAATCCTATATGAGGTGCATATACGCTAACAATATTTATAAGTTCATTACCTACAACAATTTTAGGAGCTATGATTCTATCTCCTTTTCTAGTTACCTCCACTACTTGCTCTATGAATAAAGGATCCACAATGATACCCACCCCCGTTCCTAGTTATGTCCTATCCACTATACCAGAGTTTATAACTTTTGTAGTATCTAATGTTTTAGCTTTCTCGCCTACCCATTTAGTCTCTTGAATACACATAATATTAATGTCTCTTTTTCATAATGTCTACTAGCTCTATAGTTTTACATGTCAAAGTACCTATGTTCCAATCGTCAATTCTATAATTCCTAATTTTATTGCTATCTTTTATGTTCCTCTTATTAGTGTGTGAAGGCTCTTGTATATTTTGCACTACACCAAAGATCCCACGGAGATGCAGCGGTCCTTGCCAAGACACCACGATCGGGCGCCACGGCACACTCCATACGGGGAGCATCCTAGTCTTATAAGATCCATACCATAAGAAAATGACAAGTGTTTTAAGCTTTACTGATAACAAAATTATGCAAACTTACAATAAGTTGCAGGCGAAACGGAGGCTTAGAAGATACTATGCCAGATGTATTTCCTCGGAGTGTCTTCAGTTTTCCTGCTTGAATCAGAACCCAAAGAAAATATACAGACAACTGCCCAATATACTGTTACTAAGATTAAAAAACCCCTTCATTTCAATGTAAATAATTTTTAACTTCAGCTACAGGGTATTCTCAACTCAAATTCTGCAATGACAAAAATTGCAAAATAAAATCCAACACATTCCAATAGTTAGAGATAAAGAGTTCACAACACTGCAAATTATGAAAAATTATTTTCAACATCAAAATGGTGGCTTAATAATTACCAATAACTAATAAATCCAAAAAATAATCCAAACAAATGATAGATTTCAAACCTTCTGGTCCAAAATCCTTCAATCCAAACACAACCTAAAGCACTTCTCGCCGTAATTCACACCATAAATTACAGAAACTAATACAACTGTTTGTAATTAGCTAAAACTCATCAAAACTTTGGGATTGAGTTTTTCAAGGTGGATTCGAGGATGAATCGGGCTTTTTAATGGAGCATGAGTTTTTGAAAGCTTCAATTTGTGATTGGCACTTTCTCTGATCCCCTTTGTTTTCCTCCAAACACTTCTTTAGGGCCTCGACATCACACGGTGACGGTATTTTTCTCCCCTTTTCGTTGCTTTTCCAATTTGCTTCCATTTCCCTGAAAATCTGGGGCAGTAACTATGAAAATTCAGTGTTTTTCTGCAAATCAACGAGACAACAACAAGGTTGAATTCAATGAGGAAGAAATCCGGGAAATTTGGAAATTGCTCCTCCACACGAGGGTATCATTAAAACTTGATTTATACCCCTACCCCTACCCCTACTGCCCACCTAATTTTCTTCGAATAAAGAATTAATTCACAATTTTTTTTGCACACTTCAAAAATATTACAACTACATACTCATTATTTATATTATATCTAATCAATTTATACTCATTACAAAAATCCTAAAAATTTGGTGAAACTACCATTTTCAAATAATATGTAAACTCACTTTCAGTTAAATATAAAAAAATACCATTAAAACTAACCTGATTAGGGTTTTAAACCGTACAATTTGACATTGTTGGATATAGTATAGAGAATGAGTATACATTATAATTGTTCTTGAAATGTTTGCGAATTTGGTTTTCTTTTTTTTTTTTAACAGAATTTGGTGGACAGTGAGGTTGACAATTAGGTGGACAGTAGGAATATATGAGATTTTAATATTTTGGGTGCATTTTTTAAAAGGGAAATTTTTAAAGTACCCACTATCCACTCTTTTTTACCTACCAACATAACAAAACTATTTTCTACCCAAATTGACAAAATTGTCCCTGCTTTTAAGTTGGATTTTGAATTTTCAAATCAAGTCATTATTATACCAATTAAAACCGTATAGAAACCACATACAAATATTTACATATCCTCGCTCATGTTCGAAATAGATATGGTGTTAGAAATCTATGAAGTTTAGTTGATAATTTTGAAATCTATTCGTGAATGTTTGAATATATATGTATAAAATACTTGATAATGTGAAATATTTGAGTTTAATTATTAGAATGTTCGAAATAGATGAAGCATTTTGGGTTAGTGTTCGAAAATGGGGTATATTTTTCCGCTATGCACGATTAGATGAGGAAACGAAGAAGCACGATATGGATACCATATCGTGCCTATATCGTGTCGCGAGGGTTATTTTGCGCGATATCGTGCCTGATGTTATTTTGCACGATATCGTGCCGTAGGGTTCTTTGCACGATATCGCGTCGCGCGGTGTTAATGGGCGCGATATGCATCGCAACAAGTTTATTTGGCACGATATCGTCGTGCCGCGTTGTTAATTGGGCATCGTGTCGCAGAGTTATTTTGGCACGATATCGTGCTGCCTGATGCATCTTAGATTCGAAAATTTCACATTTCACGATATATTTCACATATTTTGTAAATATATTGGTCTTGAAACAATTTAAACATGGTTAAGTAACTAAGATGAGAAGCAACATTGCCTTGTTATTCGATTTTACAGTGCGATTTTGGTTACGAAAGACCACAAAAAGAACTTGATATTTTGTGAACAAGATGAAGAAGAGAAAAAAAAAAAGAAAGCAAATGGACAAACGTATGTATGTATGTATTTATAACAAGAGAGATAAATACAACTTAGTTACCTACTTTAAAGAACTGCATTTAAAGCGCAAAAAATATTGTGGTAAAAGAAGCAAAAGTGGGTAGAAAACTATGTTTTTATCCTACATGTCAAAAAAGTTCTTCACTTATCCCAGTGGGTAACTCCCACCATTTGCTCTTGAAAAAATTGCCTCTCTATCTGGTGTATTTTTAAAAAGAGAAAATTGTGGAAAATACCCACTTAGGATAGGACAAATACTTTTTTGACATGTGAGATAAAAAACTAAGTTTTTTACCCATTTTTGTGGTTCTTTTACCCAAATACCCTTATATTTTAAATGCAAAAGTAAGTGGAGCCCTATCTCTTTTTTTTTTCTCTCTCTTACTCCATTTTTGGATTTTATAAAAATACGATTTTTGGTAAATTTTTGAAAGCCTTCAACAGTTTTCATTTTTTAATCCACTTTTCATATTGTTGAACAATTTTTGAGACTTTTAAATAAATTTCCATATTTTAAATAATGGCAAATGTTTAAAAAAAAGTGTATTTTTTTAATTTTCATATTTAAAATAAATTATAAATTTTAATATTTAGATTTTAAAATAATTATAAATTATAGTTTTTTATTCTTTTTTTAAATAAATTATAGTTTTTAATATTTAGATTTTAAAATGATTTTGTTGATTTTTACATTTTTTAATAAATTGCAAATATTTTTAAATTTTATTGAAACAATTTTCAAAATTAATAGACAATTTTTCAGAAAATGTACATATACATAAAAAGGCACAATATGTTTTGTGCCTCAGTTAAAATTAGGCACGATATATTTCGTGTCTCGATTTGAAAATTAGGCACGATATATATTTCATGTCTCGATTAAAATTAGTCACGATATATTTCGTGCCTCGGTGAAAATTAGCTGATATATTTCGTGCCTCGGTTAAACTTTAGGCACGATATATTCGTGCCTCAATTAAAATTAGGCACGATATATCGTGTCTTTTTTATGTATATGTACATGGGGGTTGACACGATATGGGCATACGGTTTTATACATTGGTGTGTGTATTTGGGGGAAGTGTACTGCGATTTTCAATGAATACATTAATTGCATCGATTTCAAAATTCAAAATCTTCAAATTAAAGGGAGGGGCATTTTTGTTTGGGTAGAAAAGAGTTTTTGCCTATACATGGGTAGAAAAAGAATATACACTATATCGTAATAGGTCTTAAAAATTCCCTCTTGAGAATTGGTAAAGGCAAATGGTCCAATGCTAAGAGTTTTTAGTAAATCAATTTTTAGGAAATTAAATCGATTAATTCGACAAAAGTAATTTGTATCATTGGTCAACTAACTTAATGTTTATTTAATTTGAAATAAGATCTTCAGATCTTAAGATAACGAATAACTTTCATTTTTGTTATTAAAAATTGGATGAAATGATGACATCGCAACTCAAAAAAGAAAAGAAAAATGGTAGAAGCGTGTTGCAGTAGTATAATGGAGTAATGAACTATATGAAGTAATTCGAATAATTTGAAAATGAGAAAACTAAGGCTGTGATTGCATGGACTTTCATTCGTTCATTTTCATTTTTAAGTGAATAAAGGTGAAATTTTGTTTTTGAAAAGTTGTGAAATTATTTGGTAGTATAATTAGATGTAGGATGAAAATGTGATGATAATGTTTTTAGTAAAATAGTATTGAATGCGATTTGTGATTTGAAAAATAAGAGAGAGTTAGTAGTATATATTTGTGATATGATTGTTTAATTGTGATAATTGAGTAGTAATATTTTTAGTAAAATAATATTTAATGTGACTAGTGATTGGAAAAAAGAATGGATGAATAGTTTATTTCTTTAAGATTTCCACAAACAATTCAATGTTGTGGAAAAAAAAAAAAAAAAAAAAAAAACAGGCAAAATTTTACAAAAGTTTTCTGGTATGTAAATTCTAAGGAAGATTTAGAGGATGAATTTCAAACAACTTTAGACAATATTTGGATGAGAGAATTTGGATTTGGATAGAGAAATTTGGGTGAAGATTTGCAAACGGCTTCAAATAAGAATGATTTCAAACCCATTACAAATTAGTTTACTCAAACAACCTCAATGGATTCATTATTAAGTATTTGGAATTTTTAACTTCAAATCCATCGATCCAAATTATACCTTATAAAAAGATTGATTTGAAATCTCCCATGATAATTAGAAAAATAACTTAAAAAAAAGTTTTATATTTAAAATTAATTATATTACAAAATTGTCCAAACATATTCAATAATTGAAAATTTTAACTTCAAATCCATTAATCTAAATGTAGCATAAGACCACCTCTAATAGGCACCACATTAGTGAATATGCACTCAATCTCCATTAATTTGCACTACTTTCTACTTTGAAAATGAATGTTCCATAAGATTAATTGCTTTATTCATTTAATCTTGATTTTTATTACTTTGTAATTGATAAAAATATTACATATATATTTTTATTTACTATAATTTTATGATTCGAGTATTTTATAATGTAATGTAAGATTTATAATTTTGTGTGTAGTATTTTAAATCTCATAGTATTATTAAAATTACAAATCAAATTATTTAAAAAAATTATCACATATAATTTATTTATTTTAATATTATTCTCTATTAGATTAATGGAGATATTGAAATCAATTATAATATTCACAATTAAGAAATGCATATTTAAAAACTTAAAGAAAAAAAAAAGGATAGCATAGCATTGAAACAGTGTAGCGCTATATCTGGCACTACAATATAGATAGTGGAAATATCTGGCGCTACAATGTAGATATTGTAAAATAGTTCCACTATCTAGCGCTCTGCTGGAGATGAGATTTAACGTCTAACACATTTTTAGTGCAGCTACTAGAGTTGCTCTAAGAGTATGTAAACTGACAGTTTATTTCGAATTACATTTACGGTCGCAAATTATATTTATTATAGCACTTCATGGATCAATGATATTTTCAGATTAAAACTCAGTTCAAAATATATCCAATTGTCGTGCTTTTTTTCTGCTAAAACATATAAAGTAAGTATATAAAAAAAAAATATAACTAAAATCTTTTGCCTGATTTTTAGCCAAAAAAATGATAAAGATGTAAGTCAAGAACTCGGCTACGATAATCTAGAGGGGGTGAATAGATTATCTCCATCTTTTTCGATTTCGTCCTCTTTTTGAACCAAATGCTCAAACACAATAATAAAGGTGCGGAATGTAAACAACACACGTCGATTTATAGAGTTCAACCCACCTAGGGCTAATCCTCAACCACCCCAAAGTATATCAGGGATGGATTTCAAAAAAGAAAAAGAATTTTATTAATTACCAAAATTAATACAAATTCAACTTACAACACCTTGAAGAGCACCACACTTCTTCAACAACACCTTTGGAGATTACCACAATCTCCTTTGAAGATCACCACAATCTTCCTTGACGGCACCTTGTGAAGATTACCACAATCTTCAACTTTGAAGAATACCAAATTCTTCAACACCTCAATAAGAAGATCACCACAATCTTCTTGCATCTATCACCTAGATCATCCAGTGTGTGCTCTTACCACAAGAACACTCACAAGGATATATTGTGTTTGAATGATAACCAAAAATCAAGATTACAACTCAATAATGAATATTACAATTTGAGTGCAAAGTGTAATCAAGAATAGCCTAGACCTCAAGGATGTGAAAGTGAAAAGCTAGACAAAATTACAACAAGAATAATAACAATGAAGAACAAATATTTGCTTGAAGTGTATCTTGTTGTGTTGTATCTCAATTGGTGTTTTGGTTGCTCCAAAACCTCCTCTATTTATAGGAGATGATTGATCAAGAATAGGCTCCTCTTGGGGATTGAAATCTACAGAAAAATACAATTAAAATCAAGAATATAGATGTTAGAAATCAATCCCACATTTTAAGGAAATATGTCTGCTGTCAAACGGTCATATTTTTGCTGTCAAACCACAGGGCGACCGGTCGCGCACAAATAAGAGATTTGAAGAACACTTCGAAAAATACAACAGGGCGACCGGTCGACATAGGCTTCGACCGGTCGACCCTTGTCTCAACCGGTCCCCCTAAGTGTTTTGTTGAGAAAAAAATTGTTCTGTTTCAGAAGAACGTTCAGGTACCGGTCGACGCCCAGGGCGACCGGTCGACCTGACCGTTTTTCACTTCTATCTTATTTTTTGTTCCAAAATCATCTTCAGGTACGGGTTGCCCTATAGTGCGGCAGGTCGACCAAAAGACAGAAATGTTTTCCAATTTTTGTCAAAAATAAAACTCAAGAAATACTCCGAAAATTTAGTAAAAACATTTTAAACCAATCGGAAGTATTTAGACAACATTTAGGAACCTAGTTTAGAAGTAAAAACCCATTGACATAAAATCATTAAAGGTGTTGTCAATATTATCGAAAATAAACTTGAGGAAATACTCCAAAAATATTAAAACCATTTCAAATCATTTAGGAGTATTTGGACAACCTTAAAAACATTGTTTTGGTGACAAAATAAAATCATCAAAATTAAGATAAAAACATGTATCAAACAATCTCCCCCTTTTTGATGATTACAAACCAAAACAATTTTTAGAAATTTTAGAGGGACAATTTTTAAAACAATTTTCCAGTAAAAACATCTAACCGTTTGGAAAGCAACCAAAATTTCAAAATACATAAGCAACCAAGAAAGGGAGTAATTGTATACAATAATAGGCATAATAAGCACAAGCTCCTATCAACAAACACATCAAGAATAATGTAAAAGCAATTAATCATAAGCCAAAAGCTTAGCTTTTACATTTTGTTCAAGAGCTTATATAAGTTCCCCTTCTGTCACAAAATATCATTAAACAATTATGTAAGTCCATCAAGCAACCATTTGACTAAAAATGAATCACAATTATGTAAGTCCATCAAGCAACCATTTGACTAAAAATGAATCACAACTTATGGCTTTTATGACAAGCTTTTATTAGCTTTTTGAGCTAATGAGCCAATTTCTTGTTTCCCCTTTGGAATCATCAAAAGAATGTTAGGATGATAAAAACATCATATAAATAGATCAAAGTGCGCAAAAGAGACGGTTTATCAATCATTGAGCAATTTATGCTTAAAATCGAGGAGTTCCAATGGATTATCTACCGTAGCATCGATTGATGGATTGAAAAATGCTTTACGAGCCTCCCTCTAGAGCTAATAGATTTGATGGTAAAATACTCTAAAGCGTTGTTTGATAATTGGTATGAAGTACTTGATGGTAAAAGTCTTCTTTTATTGCTTTGTTATCTAGTTGAATATGTTGGGACATTTGATACATGTATTGTTGAAACGCATGACTTGTTACTTGATGGTTTTTCAATTTTTGGCATTTGTAATGCCTTGATCATTCTTAGCTTATCTCAATTGGGTTGAACCTTGAGAATCTACTTTGAGCTTCTTAATTGATGAACATATTATTACATATGGTGCATGTGATTTTTGAGCTTTGAAATGAGGTTGATTGATGATATGAAAATTTTTTTTTGGCTTGAACCATTTACAAAGGTTATATACAACCTCTTCTATTTTTCACGCACACAAGGTGTTTGTTAAAATGTCGCTATGAAAATTTCAACTTCTACATGATTCTCTACTTCACACAAGTCTTCAATACTCATTGAGATCATGTTTTGGGAAACAAAACGAGCGTATGAACTCATCATGATACATTTCTCTCATTTTCCTTGGTTTTTAAGCTCCTACATTGCTCAATGGTTGATAAACCATTTCTTCGCACACTTTGATATACTTCTATGATATGTTCACCATCCTAACATTCTTTTGATGATTCAAAGGGGAGAAAAACAGGATATTGGCTCATTAGCTCAAAGAAGCTAATAAAAGCTTGTCAAAAAGCTATAAGCTATGGCTCATAAAAGCCGTATGTTGTGATTTATTTTTAGTCCAATTGTTGCTTGATGGACTTATATTATTATTTAATGTTGTTTTTGTGACAGGAGCTTATAAGCTCTTGAACAAATTGTAAAAGCTAAAGCTTTTAGCTTATGGATTATTGCTCTTTACATTATTCTTGATGTGTTTGTGGATAGGGGAGCTTGTGCTTATTATTGAAAATATTTACTCCTACTTGGTTTTTAATATTTTTGGAAATTTTGGTTGCTTCCAAACGGTCAAATGTTTTTACCAGGAAAATCATTTCTAAAATTGCTCTCTTAGTTTGGGTAAAAATTGTTTTGGTTTGTAATCATCAAAAGGGGGAGATTGTTTGATACATGTTTTTATCTTAATTTTGATGATTTTATTTTATCACCAAAACAATGTTTTTAAAGGTTGTCCAAATACTCCTAAATGATTTAAAATGATTTTAATATTTTCCGGAGTATTTTCTCAAAGTTTATTTTCGTCTAAATTGGACAACTTTTAATGATTTTACGTTATTGGGTTTTCACTCTCAAACGATGTTTCCAAATGTTGTCTAATACTTCCGATCGGTTTAAAATGTTTTTACTAAATTTTGGAGTATTTCTTGAGTTTATTTTCGACAAAAATTGGACAATATTTCTGTCTCGTGGTCGACGGTCGCCCTATAGGCAACCCGCACGAAGATGTTTTTAGAAACAGAAAATGAGACGGAAGAAAAAGAACAAAGCGGTCGGCCGTGCCGCACGGGCGTCGGCCCGTTCGGTCGGCCGCCTTGATGGTGGTGCACCAGACTGCAAGTTTCTTTTTGAAACAGACTCAAACCCTTCGTTCTTTGTTTAGGGGGACGGTTGAAGCAGGGGCGAGGTGAAACTACGTCGGCCGACCGGCCGCCCGTTGTAATTTTCAAAGTGTTCTCTTTTTCTCTTATCTCTGTGACGGCCATCTATGTATTGACAAAGACAAAAAATATGAGTTTGAGACAAACTTTTCTTAAAATGTGGGATTGATTTCATGACTATATTCTTGATCTTATTTGTATTTTTCGTAGATTTTCAATCCCCAAGAGGAGCTATGCTTGATCAATCATCTCCTATAAATAGAGGAAGTTTTGGAGCAACCAATACAACAATTGAGATACAACACAACAAGATACACTTCAAGCAAACACTGGTCTTTCATAGTCATTATTCTTGTTGTAAAATTGCCTAGCTTATCACTTTCACATCTTTGAGGTCTAGGCTATTCTTGATTACACTTTGCACTCAAATTGTATTATTCATTATTGAGTTGTAATCTTGATTTTTGGTTATCATTCAAACACAAGATATCCTTGTGAGTGTTCTTGTGGTAAGAGCACACTTGGATGATTTAGGTGATAGGTACAAGAAGATTGTGGTAATCTCTTATTTGAGGTGTTGAAGAATTCGGTATTCTTCAAGGTTGAAGATTGTGGTAATCTTCACAAGGTGTAGTTGAAGGAAGATTGTGGTAATCTTCAAAGGGAGATTGTGGTAATCTCCAAAGGTGGTGTTAAAGAAGAGTGTGGTGCTCTTCAGGTGTTGTAAGTTGAATTTGTATTAATTTTGGTAATTAATAAAATTCTTTTCTTTTCGAAATCCATCCCTGAGGATATCTTGGGGTGGTAGAGAATTAGGCCCTAGGTGGGTTGAACCTCTTTAAATCGGCGTGTGTTGTTTACTTTCCGCGACCTTCATTATTTTGTTTGAGCATTCGATTGTTAAAAGAGGGCGAAATGGAAAAGATGGAGATAATCTATTCACCCCCCTACAGATTATCGTAGCCGCTTGGACTTACAAGTGGTATCGAGCCAAACTCTTTGCAAGCTCGTTTCACATCGCGGTGAAGAGAGAAACGATCGTGCTACGAACGAAGCTCATCTATCCGCACCTCCACCACCAAGCCACCACACTATTTGATTCCAAGAATTTTATATTTTGGAAAGAAAGAATGGAATCTATTTACAAAGTTCGGGTTCGATATTTGGAACACCGTCATCAATGGAAAATCCATTCCGTGAAGAATACACCACACACCTCTAAAGGCTTCAAAGAGCTCAATGATGAATAAAGAGAGAATCATCTCCTTAAATGGTAAAAGCTCTTAATATCTTACATTGTTCACTTACCACTTTGGAATTTGATCATGTTGTAGGTATTCGATCGACATGAAGTATGGCAAAAATTAGAAGCCATCTATGGAGTATTTGCAAATGAAAGGAGTCAAACAAAAGCATCTACTTCTCAAGATCATACAAGCTCAAACTAAGGAATAAGCCACCTACAACTTCCAATTATAAAAGTTGAATATTGTTTATGGGCATCAATGAAGAAAATGAGGTATGTCTTAAACCCTCTACTTCCTATGATATTGTCATTCAAAATGATTATAGTGATTTACAAAATGATTATGATGAACTTCAAAATGAATTCCAAAGCTTACTTGTTAAATACAAAAAAATTTGAAAAAGGAATTCAATATTTTGAAAAATGATAAGGATAGTTTATTTACTTCCTGAATCACTATCATGTGCTCACACCACCACACTTGACAAGGTTAAAAACCTTGAAAAAAGAAAATAGTACTCTTGTTGAGAATATTGATTGCATGAAAAGGATTTATTAAAATCGACTTGAGTACCAATAAAATGTCTATATTGTTGATATTCATAATTGTGATAAGGGACTTGATCATGCTTTAATGTTGTTAATCATATGAAAAGGATCAAGTCACTATGCATATCAGTCATTATCTTCTAGAATTATTACTTGTTTTTATTGTGGCAAAAGGGTCATACGGCTAATTCTTGTAAATTTACAGAAATAGCTAAATATTATTGGAGACACAAAAGTCTCAAAGCTAATCTTAAAGGACCTAAACATATGAGGTACCACAAAACAATGTGCTATTAGGTACCGGCAAAACAAAAATCGGAGAAAATTCATGCCACCAAGAAAACATCAAATGAGCGTTTCATTTGATCAAAGAAGAGAACTACTCTCCAACAAAGCCGATTTCAAGAAGCGTATAATCAAAAATGGGAAGAACACAATCCTTGGAAATGGCAAAGACATCATCAACAAGATGATTTTCAAAGAAAGAAGAAACCATCAACCATGGGAAGGTAACCAAACTTGGAAATGGAGAAGTCATCATCAACAAAGTGACTTCTCCAAAAGGAAGATATCATCAACAAGCAATGGGAGCGGCCCATGATGGAAACGGCATAATTCGTAAATTGTATCTCCCCGTTTGTATATGTCATTTTATTTTCTCGTCTTAATTGCAAAATGTATCTTCAAGTTTTTATTATATATTTATGAGTTTCAATATTTTTAAAAGAGACCTTGCATTTTTAAAAAAAAAAAAAAAAAAACTCTTTGAGCATTTTATTAGACTTATGTGGCTTATTATCTCTTATGAAATCTTATAGCATAAGCTCCTTTTGATATCTCATATTACTTGCCTACACTTGTATTTTTTCTATGCAAAAGTTGTCTAAGAATTGTGTAGGATACATTTTCATACTCATTGGATATTACGTCATCAATTTCTTAAACCATCGGTACGCTTCACTGCAATCTTTTTCTTTAAACTCGATATTATGCTTATGCACATATCTTTCAAGATATTTCATTTTGACCACTTAAGTGCCCTAATTGATCTTGCAAATGTTTTTCTTTTAAAAAGGCACTACGTGTTTAGTCTCGATTTTATCATTTATATGTTTTCCCAAAACCCATATTTTGTTGGATATAGTCAAAAATTATATTTTGCAAAGTTTAAAACTTTTGGGGTGAAAAATCGAATTTGGAAAACTCTCAGGAGAAAGAAAAATCACCTGGGACGGTCTGGCGGGGGCGGCCGTTACTGCGATCTCGGCGGTCGCACCCCATACTCGGCCGTCCCAGGTTATTTTTCAAATTATAAGCGGTCTGTTCTTCACTTTTTCGAGAAGCGCAACAAAAATCCCCCAAACCTTTATCGGGCGTATTTCACTCTTTTTCTTTCAAAATCTTCAATTCTTCATCATTTTTCACGATTAGCATTGCAATCTTCTCTTTTTCAAAAATCTTACATATATAGCTCCTCAAAGAATTACACCGGTCGAAATCCCATCTCCAGCGTAGAGAAGGCGGAGAGGGTTCCGTCAAGAAATCGGCAAGAGGAAGCGACAAAGGATATTCGAGCCGCTCAAGCGTGGCTCGAAAGGTGATGATGTTCAAAATCCCATTCTCTCTCGGCCCAAATTACCGAGCTACGCGGAGCGATTTAGCTCCAAATCGTGCCGGGCGAAAGGTAAAAATCCTTTGTTACTCAAGCCCTAATTCCCACAACGTTCTTAATTTCATTCATAAATATGCGGAATGGTATTATGAGGACTCGGGAATGGGAGGAAGTCGATTGCTCGGACTAAAATGTGTCGTTTTAGTTCATTTCGAATGAGTATCCTACGATTAGAGGATTTTTTGGAGCAAGGTTGGATGTATTTGTGGGAACATCTTTATGTGTTGTATGATGATGATATTATCCAACTCTTTTATGCCAATATGTGTGGGCTCAAAATATGATAATGATAGAAAAGTTAGATTAATTAATTGGCTTAAAAGTAGTCGCCATTTAGATGGACTCTGACGATATTTCCTTTTACATGTTAGAGATAGTGGTTGGGATTATTTCTTGTGGGACTTGGAATGATGAAATGTTCAGTGTCGATGAAAGAAGTGAAGACGTGTTGGGAGTTTGCTTTAAGTATTCTTTGTTGGCAATGACACCCGGCATCGCATTTTATCGGTCGTTGTTGCATATTGCATTTGTGGGTAAGTCGGGAAGATGCCTAAAGCAATATGGATTCTTTTTGACTTATAAGATTGCTAGGAGGGAACCACTTAACTTCGTGCCATCTTTATTCAACGCCTTATCGAGTCCATCACTCAAGCGTAATGAAGTTGGTCACGTGAATGGATTTGTAAACTTTTATTCAATCGAGGACTTCCGTCGGAGTTTAACCTTAAGCTTTTTCAAAAATGACTTCGACATTGATAATATCACCCAAATGATCACGATGCGCAAGAATATGGACATAGGCTACCCGAAATGGTGGGAGTCGAGTCCCGATCTGACATCTTTGATAGCGGGCAGATTTGGTGGAAGAAAAGCGACAAGGCAATGGAGGGAGTATCTAGGTGCTCAGCCTAGGTATACTTTCAGCCCGTTTGATGAGATGAGGCTTTTCATGAGGCAATTATGAGGCTTTGATAAAGACACCACAAGAAATAAAGTCGCTCGACGAGTTAAAGAAATTCATCAAGGACTTTATTCCCGGATCTTGCTTATCTCGGATGAGGTGATGTTACCCTACCCCTTTTTACTTTTCTAGCATTTTTCATTAATGATGTTTTGTATTTTGATGAATTTGTGTAACTCAACTTTGTCTTAATAGTGTTTGCTTGTTTTTCTTAAAGGTTAATATGTTGCAGGATTGATAATGACTTGTGAATAATCATGACTTTGATGGGTATTTGATGGTAAATCTCTAAAGCATTGTTTGATAGGTGGTATGAAATACTTGATGGTAAAAATCTTAACTTTTCATTGCACTTTGTTATGCTTAGTTGAATATGTTGGGACATTTGTTATATTGTTGAAAGCATGACATTCTTGATGGGTTGCTCTAATTTTTGGCATTGCCATTAGCCAGTCGATCTTAAACTTATCTCAATTGGTTATTACTTGAGAATCTACTGAGCAATTGATGAACATATTATTACATATGGTGCATGATTTTTGAGCTTTGAAATGAGGTTTTGATTGATGATATGAAAATTTTTTTTTTTTAGGCGAACCCGTTTACAAAAGGTTATATGAATAGCTCTTTATTGCACACAAGGTGTTTGTTAAAAAATAATAAGCTATGAAAATTTCAACTTCTCATGATTCTCTCGCTTCCACAAGTCTTAATACTCATTGAGATCACTTGTAGGAAACCAACTTGGCATATCATTCAATAAGCGATACATTTCTCTATTTTTTCCCAACCCCAGTTTTTAAGCTACATTTGCTCAATGGTTGATAAAGCCATTTCTTTGCTTTACTTTGATATGCCTATGATATATTTCACCCATCCTAACATTCTTTTGATGATTCAGGGAAAAGCAGGATATTGGCTCGTTAGCTCGAAAAGTAATAAGCTTGTCATAAAAGCTATAAGCTGGCTAACTCATCAAAACACGTATGTTGTGATTTATTTTTAGTCAATTGTTGCTTGATGGACTTATATTATTTAATGTTGTTTTGTGACGGAAGACATAAGCTGCTTGAACAAATTGTAAAAGCTAAAGCTTTTAGCTTATGGATTATTGCTCTTACATTATTCTTGATGTGTTTTGTGGATAGGGAGCTTGTGCTTATTGGTAATATTTACTCCCTCTTGGTTGCTTTAATATTTTTGGAAATTTTGGTTCAACCCCAGACGATTAAGATGTTTTTCTGGGAAAATCATTACAAAATTGCTCTGCTAGTTTGGGTAAAAGTGTTTTGGTTTGTAATCATGAAAGGGGAGATTGTTTGATAATGTTTTATCTTAATTTTGATGATTTTATTTTATCACCAAAACAATGTTTTAAAGGTTGTCCAAATCTTTCACACTAAATGATTTAAAATGATTTTAATATTTTCGGGTATTTTCCGAAAGTTATTTTTAATCTAAATTGGATAACGCTTTTAATGATTTTACGTTATTGGTTTTTTAAATATGACGTTGTTTCAAATCGTCTATCTTGGTCGGTTTAAAATGTTTTACTAAATTTTGGAGTGTTCTTGGGTTTTATTTTAAGGCAAAAAATTCAGGTGATATTTAAATAAGTGAATTGATGGAGTTATCACATGCAGAACCATAAGAATACACAAAGATATTTTAAGCAGAAATGAGACGGAAGAAAAAAAATAAGGTCGGCCGGTGTACAGGCGTCGGCCGTCCCAGTCGGCCGGTGCTGATGGTGAAGCCAGTACACGCAAGTTTCTTTCCGACGATTCCAGACCGCCCGTTCTTTTGTTTAGGGGCCAGGTTGAAACGAGTCGTAGTCCAGCTTCGTGGCCATTCGCCCTGTTGTAATTTTCAAAGTGTTCTCTTTTCCTCTCTTATCTCTGTCACGGCCGTGCCTTCTTTATGTATTAATGACAAAAATATGACCGTTTGGCAATGACGAGCTTTTCGCTTAAAATGTGGATTGATTTAGCATTTATGTGTGATGTTGTTGTATTTTACGTAGATTTTCAATCTGAGGAGCTATGCTTGATCGTCATCTCTATAAATAGAGGAAGTTTTGGAAGCGGCAATGCAACAATTGAGATCTGACACAACAAAGATACACTTCAAGCGAACACTTGGTCTTTCATAGTCATTATTCTTGTTTGCAAAATTGCTAGCTTATCACTTTCACATCTTTGAGGTCTAGGGCTATTGATTACACTTTGCACTCAAATTGTATTATTCATTATTGAGTTGTAATCTTGATTTTGGTTATCATTCAAACACCAAGATATCCTTTGTGAGTATTCTTTAAGTGGTAAAACCTTGGATGATTTAGGTGATAAATCTCAAGAAAGTTTGGTAATCTTCTTATTTGGGGTATTGAAGAATTGGTATTATTCCAAAGGTTGAAGATTGTAATCTTAAAGTGCACCGATGAAGGAAGATTGTAGTAATCTCCAAAGTGTGTTAAAATTCAGTTATTAAAGAAGAGTGTGGTGCTCTTCCAAAAGTGTTCATCAAAGTTGAATTTGTATTAATTTTGGTAATTAATAAAATTCTTTTTCTTTCAAATCGTCCGGATATCTTGGGGTGGTAAGAGGATCGAAACACAAATTAGGTTGAACTCTTTTAATGCGGCGTGTATTGTTTACTTTCCGCACCCGTTATTTGTTGAGCGTTCGATTGTTAAAAGAAGGCGAAATAGGAAAAGATGGAGATAATCTATTCACCCCACTCTAGATTATCGTGGCAGCTTGGACTTACAATTTAGAGCACTTATAGTTTTAAAGAGATGATTTTCTTCTGTAGTCATTTAACTCTTTGAGGCACTTTGGAGGTGTGTGGTGTATCTTTATTGAATGGATTCTCAGTTTATGACGGTGTTCCAAATGTCGAACACTGACTTGTAAGTAGCATTCATTCTTTCTTTCCAAAAAAGGAAGTAGAGTTTTTGGAATCAAATGATCAATGGTGGGCAGGTGGTGGAGTGCGGAAAGATGAGCCGTTCGTAGCGCGTCGTTTCATAACTTCACTACATGATGTGACTTGAGCTTGCCAAGTTAAATACGTGCCACTTGTAGGGTGGCGGATCGATAATCTAGAGGTGAATAGATTATCATATCATCTTTTCAATTTACTTCTTTTGAACGGAATGCTCCAAAACCTGCAATAATAAAGGTCAGATGTAAACAACTTCGTCGATTTATAGAGTTCCAACCCACCTAGGGCTGTCTATCTACCACACGATGTCTCAGGATGAATTCAAAAGAAAAAAATTTTGATATTACCAAAAATTAATACAAATTCAGCAACACCTTGAAAAGGCACCACTCTTCTTCCAGCAACACACTTTGGAGATTACCACAATCTCCTTTGAAGATCACACACAATCTTCCTTGGCGCTGTGAGAATTACAATCTTCCAGCTTTGAAGAATACCAGTTCTTCAACACCCCTCAATAAGAAGATCACCACAATCTTCTTTTCCCCATCACTAGATCATCAGTGTGCTCTTTACCATGAGCAGCTCCCTGAGAGATATCTTGTGTTTTGAATGATAGCAAAATCAGTTATAACTCCAATAATGAATAATACAATTTGAGTGCAAAAGTGTAATCAGAATAGCCTAGACCTCAAGGATGTGAAAGTGAAAATTTGTGAAATTACAACGAGAATAATAACAATGAAGAACAAATATTTGCTTGGTATCTTGTTGTGTTGTATCTCAATTGGTGTTTTGGTTGCTCAAAACCTCTATTATAGGAGATGATTGATCAAACATAGGTTATGCCAAGGGATTGAAATCTCTGAGAAAAATACAATTAAAATGAAAGAATATGGTATTGAAATCAATCCACATTTTAAGGAAATATATGGCACACGTCAAGCAGTGCGTATTTTCTTTGTCCAGTATACCAGAGCGACCGGTCGCGCACAAATAAGAGATTTGAAACACTTTGAAAAATACTGTGAGCGACCGTCTGACATGGGCTTAATGGAGTCGACCACTGTCTCAGCCAGGTCACACAAGTGTTTTGTTGAAAAAATTGATACATTTGGGAAGAGCGTTCGAATGCCGTGCGACCACGAAGCCCATAGGTCGGCAGGCAGGTCGGCGCCAGTGACAGTCGACGACAGATTTTTATACGTCTTATTTTTGTTCCAAAATTATCTTGATGCAGGGTTGCCTATGGTGCGGTAAATTAGGCGAAAGGCAATGTTGTCGATTTTTGTGAAAATAAAACTCGAAATACTCTAGGAATTTAGTAAAAACATTTTAAACTAATCGGAGTATTTAGACAGCATTTAGGAGCCTAGTTTGAAGTAAAAGCCCATTGACATAAAAATCATTAAATGTGTTGTCAATATTATCGAAAATAAACTTGAGGAAATATAAGAATATTAAAAGCAATTTAACGAATCGTTTAGGAGTATTTGGACAACTTTTAAAAACATTGTTTTAGTGACAAAATAAAATCATCAAAATTAAGATAAAAACATGTATCAAACAAAAACCATTCAAGAGATTTTAATGATAAATATCTGATCTTAAAAATCTTGATCTGAAATGCTATTGGAACTTGGAACACAAAATCACAAATGTAAATTGAGTGACTAGTTTTAGTCTCTTAAGGTAAAGACGGATGCATTCCTATCATGTTCATGCCCATATAACTGTTTTTCTTCATTTTTAACTATTTACTATTTATTTTAAAAGTTGTAATATTAATTAAATTTTAAAAAAAGCAAAAAGTATTATCCACTCATTGTTTTGATATTTTTAATATTTAATATTTATTTTAAAATCCATATACTTTAGATTTAAAAATTAAAGGTAATAACCCCACTAATTGTTTTGATATAATTTATAATTGCATTTATTTTGTGCTTGTAGGATCCTCGTGCACTACCACTTCCCTAAAATCACTAGAAGAATAACTTTAACCTTATAGTGTACTGCAGGCTTCTGACATTCGGTGTAACTTGCCCTCGACTTACTGATCAGGGTCATTGTTGTGAACCCTTGTGACTTAATATTATTTCCACATAGTGATTGCTGCAGCTGGAGCAGAACATGTGATCGGAACATTACCATGTATATATTAGACCTCGTTG